>JACBWW010000067.1:1664945-1725662 GCA_020086605.1 Lanius collurio
TTTCTCAGGCATGTGCCAAGGTCAGTGCTCTGGCTTCAGTCTAATCATTCATTCTAAATATTTCCCACTGTTTTTTCTGATTAGTTTTGGAAATGAAGGACTTTTAGTCTCATGTACCATGACACTTACAACAAAACCATTTTGGTTTTGCTCTTCCATTTTTTTCTTCAATTTCACAGGTTTTCAAGCCTCTGTACAGTTTGGAAGATTTTCAGGTTTAGGACATGGATGGAATGTGGGAAGTTTCACCTGATCTGGGGTTTTGAAGTTGATCATTAAATCAGCAGTTCCACATGATCATAGCTGAGGAGTGCAGTGGTTACTATGCCATTTGATGAAGTCATTCTCTTCTGTGCATTAATTGACTTATACTTCTTTGCTATTTAAGATCATAATAAATTGCCACACAACACACTCGGTAGGCATAATTTCTGTGGCTTATCCTGACTTTTGTAAGCCCACAGAACAGTTTTCTGGTATTTGACTCACACAGAAGCTCCACACGTTTGCATAGGAAAGTATCTCCATCCTCCTCCTCCACTACCCGTCCCCCTGCCTCAGCTGTCCCAGATAAGTTGTCCCATAGCATCCTGCATGTTGGCTCACTCCTCTAGCAAAGGCACCTCTGAGGCGTGTCCCCACCTCCAGCTTGCACCAGTGCCCCCCGGGCTGCACTGCTCAGGCAGCTCCTGCCCCAGACCTTCAAAATGCTTCATTCTCTCACTCCCATTTTAAATGACAGCTGTTTCTCTTCCCGTTTTTTTCAAGCTCAACTCCTCTGCTTTTATTTCTGGCAGGGTGATTTTTTTATTTGACTTTAGCTCTGTTTGCCAAGGTCACACCCTTGTCACCTCCTTATTCTAATCCTCTCGTTTGTTGACTAAAGGTCTTTCTCTCTTTCCTTTTATTGCTACTTTTCTCTCTTTTCTTCATTATCTTTTAGTCTCCTTGATTCTTACCCCTCTCTTTTGCATACAACCAAGCTTGTTTTACACATCACTTGGGGTATTTAAGATTTTTCTCCTTGATAGCTTTTCTTCCCTGCCCCTGAAAGGTTCTCTGTGCTGCTGGACACATGCCAAAGAGCAAATACATTTATTACTCCAGATGAGACAACTTCAATCCAAGATGGAGAGTAACTCCGGGCAGGAGTGATCTCAGCAGCTCTCTACTGCCATCTCAGCCATCTCCCACGTCTTTGCAAGACCATTGTTTTCTTCTTTTGCAATCATATCTTTGCAGCTAGGAGACTGTGCTAAGGTATTTGAGGTAAGAGAAGGTTTAAAGGGAGGCTGAGAGTTTGCTGCAGGTCTGAGTGATCAAAAAGGGAGCAGCGGTGTCATAGCGTAGGTTTCTATTTGCAGTTCCACCGCTGCTGGCCTCTTTTGTCACTCACTGATAATGCCTGAAATATGGCTGTAGACAAAATCTTTATGACAGTGGCTGGAAATTGCAAAGCTGGGCAGGATATCACATCAATCACAGCATGACCTGGGTGTTTTACATCGTGTATATCTTGGTAAGTGCCAGCATAGGAGTATTCATGGTTTTACAGCATTTCAAAAAGGCTGTATTTCCCTCAAATTTTGCAAGGATAAGGGCAGAAGTGAGAAGATAAGGAGTTTCCTTTGATTAATCTCTCTTGGTTGAGCTCTCCTTCCTCTGTGTTTTGTATTTTTATCAACTACAAGGCAGCAAGAATCCTGGCATGTACAAAGCAGGCCAGGAAAAATAGGGAACCTGCTGCCACTAAAAATCCTGACAGACTGATCCTACCTGCCCACAGAACTTGATTTTGCATCTCTTCAGCCAAGTGGTGGTCTGTCCTCTGGCTGCACGGAGCAGTCTCCTGCTTGAGGGACCAGGATAATTTCTAAGAGCCATATAGGTGCCCCACTAAGCCCCCCTGTATGTTGCACTCTTTCCTCATCTACTTGACCTGACTTCCTTTATTCCAAACAAGTCTTTGCATTTCAGCTTTCCACAGCAGCAAGTTAACAGCATATACCCAAGTCTGGGCTGTCCAAAAACAGCCATCGAATGCCACTGTAACTTGCCTGTGGCTGCATTGCTGAAGAGAGGTGCATGGCATGCTGGCAGAGACACACAGGGTTGTTCCTAGAAGATGCTTGTTCCAGAGCTGGATTGGTGCCTGCTTCCTGCTTTCCATTCTTTATCTAACCTTGAAGCAGTGCAGCTTCACCAGATTCCTTTGGCTAACTGAAGTGCAAAAGCTGGTTTTAGGTGGGAATTTTCCTTAGAGACTATGTAAAATGTGTAGGCGCAAAGAGCTGCAAAAGACCAGGTCATTCATTCCACGTCTGAGTGAGTTTTTTCTCTGTCTACACTGCCCAGGGTCACTTATCAAACTCTGGCCAGTGTTTTCAGCAGCTGGAGAAACCATGGACCATATCACACAAAAGTAAAGACTTACCTTTTTTCACAACAAAAGGAGAGCCACTCCTCTGAAATCCTCTCTAGATCTGTGGCTCCAGGTTGCTGATTTTCTCCATGTAGGCACATAAAAATCAATTGTGAAAAAAAAAAGGGTGATGAAATGCTCCTTGGAGCACTTGCAGAATAGCCGTGGTTTAGATAATGGCAATTTTTTTTCTCTGGGTGAAGTTTGGGAGCCGTTTGGGAGCTGACCATTGAACGTTGATATGAATAAGAAGGGGAGCATAGCATAAAGAGGACAGCAACAACCCTGAGGCTGGGAGACTTGTGTGATTGCTGGTGTCATATGCTTAAGCAGAGATTCATTTGACATTTTAGAAGGGGAAGGCAGTGCTGGTCAGTCCTGGCTGCTGCACTGGGTACGTGCCGATTCATTTGGCTATGAGGATAAACGCATTTTCCTGCAGAGAGGAGGCTTGTGTCTGGGTAGTTCTAAGGAGGGATTGTGCCATCATCACACCCTACAAACAGCAAACAGTGTCAGATTGTGAAAGGGCTTGTGCCAGTCAGTCTCACCTGTGATGTTTTTGGCAGGCCATATAACCAACACCCAGGGAAGGCTCACAGACTGGTGATGCACCGTCTCCTCACATTTTGCAGTCTTTCCTGGTGAAGGTAGGCCAGACATCTCTGGCTCCACCCTGTGAAGGGACTTCTTGCCAGGACAGTGGGTCCCTGTAAGATGAAACAGAAGTCAGGAAAGGAACAAGATATTGACATTTCCTCATGAGGTCATTTAGGATCCCAGAAGAAACCGTATCTAAAAACCAAGCAGTCCTCAGTCACAGACTCAGAGAGGAGGTGCAGTGCATGTAAAGCTGTGCAAGTACCCCAGGAAACCCAGGCCATTCACATGGAGTATGTCCAGCTACAGAGTAGTAGAGATACTCAGGCACACACAAGCACAGAGTGCATTTAAACGTTTCGGGGGCTACACTTGAGTCCTGGATAAGCTTCAGTTTTGTTTCAACTAACTCAGCTTTTTTATTTTCTTAATAGTGAATACAGTGCAGAGCTCTCTCCCAAAAGCTCTGGAAGCTGCTGGTCCAGTCCAGAAAGGGGGCTGGGCATGTGATGCGATGCTCCAATGATTTTTACTGCACAGTAGCTCTTACCCAGGTTCCAGCAGCATCCCGGTGGCACCAGTGATAACAGTGTAAAAGCACTTGGCCTCTTTCAGTTTGGACAGTCATTCATGAGGCACTAAGACAGCTACCTACAGTGAGGTACTACAGCTGTTGGTCACTGTTGACCTGGGCCAGATTTGATTGCTGATCCTGAGATGAGAGATTTCGCTCTGTCATTCTTCTCCAAAGATTTCTACTCTTCCTGGAAAAATATATTCAAGGGCATTTCTAATGGACGCAGGAAAAAGAAGCAAACACATCCCCAGGCTTTTACTTCTGTGCTGATATTGCATTGCTTCCTGTGACCCGCTCTCCTCCCAGCAATGCATAGATTTCAGGTTGCATAGGCTGGGTGGAATATATTTTAGAGCAAGACTCTATTTAGCCATGATGTCAACTGCAGCCAACTATAAAAAGCTCAGTAATGCTCTTTGAAAGTGTAACAGCTGCTGCTCTACGCAGTCCCTGGTGTATTACAAGTCCGCCCTACTTCATATTCACACAACCAAAATAAAATACAATAGCAATCATTATATAGTTCAAGGAATTTGGGACATAATCTCCCCAGAAACTGGGAGGAATTCAAGGTTAGACAAACTGAGTAATTTTGCACAGTTTGTTAACAGAAAGATAATTTTACCTCACACTGTGTGAGCTGTCAGTGATCCCTATACAGAGATAACAGAGCAGCAAACCTTCTTTTGGGCAGCTTTGCTGGGTGTTGTTCACATACACTTACAAACTGAACTCTTGCATACAGTAAGGCCATCAATACGTTACCCAACATATGAAACCTATTTCCATCCTTAAATGGATTTGCCCATATATTTCAAAAACACTGACCAGGCTAAAATTTCCTATCAAAGCAGGAAAGGAAACTGATGAAGGAAATGGGATTTATCAATCTAGAGTGAACAGATAGAAGAGAATGACTGTGGAATTGTGCTAGCACTGCACAACCTCATAGTACTGGAGAGGTGGTTTTGGCCGAGTCTCTGTTAAGGACAGCCCTGAAATGGTGGATCTTGTAGTAAAGCCAGGTTTTTTTTTTTCAAAATCTGAACAATAAACATTTAGGAGTGATCCTTGCATTTCACTCCGTGGACTTGCTTCTGTTGAGGACTTTGAGACATCTTCCAGGCATTTGTCTGCTTTGCTAGAAAATGGGAAGGTTGAGCAACTTGCCCACAGTTATGTGAAAGTCAGTGAGTGGAGGAGCAAAAAGGTGAGCCTAGCTGTGCTTTCCCCCTTCCCTGTGCTGGCCTGTGTCTGGTGAGCTGAAATTACCAGTGACACATCCAATTCCATTTTCTGAAACCAACTGAGACAGCTCAAATAATATGACTCCAGGAAGCAACAGCTACATAAAAAAGAAATTAAGTTTCAGAAAAAAATCTCATGAGTGCCCAGTTTGCTGTGGCGGTTGCTTGAAGTCCTGTTGGGCTGAGCCGTGGCTCGGCAGGGCCTGTAGAGGGGACCAGCCAGGCTGAGGTACAGCACCCTCCTGCCTAGCAGAGCTTCCAGCTCCTTTCTGCATCTTTGACAGAACTAAACAGTGCAAAGTGGCTGCAATGTTGTAGGCAGGGTGGTTTGGTTTGTAGTGCAGATAGGCCTTTGTAGTGTGGGTGGGCAGCAGCCTATTCCAAGGGACGTGCAAACTTCTGTGACACAGGTTTGGAGCAGCTGTGAGCTCACCAGTCTGCCAGGAAATGGTCGGCTGCCAAACACGGCTGTTACCAGAGGTGACAGGACATGCAATGATTTGGCATCAGCCAAAGCCATTGGGATGGAAACATGCACGCCATGGGATGGGCTTGGCATGTCTCTGAGCACTGGCTGCACCCAGCTAGTGTTGGGATGTTTGATCCATGAGGAAATCAGAGGCACCCAGAAATGAAAGCAAGCAACCTCCAGTCAGACAGCTTGGGAGGGAGCCAGGGAGCAGCCCTGGTGCCCATCCTTCACTGACTCCCTGACAGCTCTCTGGAAACCCCCTCAGGCTCCCCCACCTTGCCAGGGCTCCTGGCTGTTTGCTGTTCTGTGGGCTCACAGTGTGAGCAGGAAAAGGAGCTGGCTGGGGAGGTGGTTTGTTCTACCTACAGATACACATGCAAACACACTCTATGCTTGTTTAAATAAAGTGATGCTGAAGAAAGGTGACTTGTGTCAACACACAGAGACTAATTTACATGCTACAGAGTGTAGCAATATGCTGTGAGTTAAGAGCTGGCACATTTTTCGTGTCCAGCCATGTACACATAATGGTATCAAAGGGGGAGACAAGTTGCTGTGGAATTAAAGGTTGTGTTTTTTTAATGGCACCTAGGAAAAAGGATACTGGAAATCCTTGAACATTCAAAAACTTCCCAGCCAGTGCTTCTAACAGTCTGCAGATTATTTAAGATTTTGCTATATCCCTTGACAACTAAGAGCTCAGTTCTTTATATATTGAGCGGCCTCCATTCTAAGTAGGGACAGCTGAAACTTTTTGCAAAGCTTTTCTCTACCTTTGTCTGAGGATTTGTGACAACCAAGTGACTTCCACACTTCTAGATGTGAGACTGGTAAATTGTTGGCCATGGGCCCGTTTGATTAAAGGAGAGAAAAAACGGTCCTGCAATCTTAGACAGGTGACAAGATGAAGCTGTTTGTCTCGTACAACAGCCATGGAAACCTTAGGCTCCTGCTGTTCTGACTCCCTGGCTATGATTTTCCACGGTGACCGAGTGATTTATTTAATCCTTTCACTACCTCTTTGTAGTCTCAGATCTTTGAGGTGTCAAGAGGAATCATCAAACCAATTCCTGCTACACATTAGAAGGGAACATCTTGTGCTGTGTCACTGGGGAAAAGAAAAAAGATTTTCTTTCAAAATATGTTTTTCCCTCTAATATATTTTACAAGTTGAGGAAAACAAGCTCTTTCAAAAAACGTAATTAACTGAAAATTTGGACTCCTTTGCAAAGAATCCCAAAGCTACCATCTTGCTTCTTTCACATGTGGTTATAACAATTTTCTTCTTCAGATCTTCATGACTTTCCAGCCCTTCTGAAGGATTTTTCTCCTGTCTCTTAGATGGCAGATCAAATTTGTTAGATATTTTGTTGCGCATTAGATTACTTGCCTCTAAGTAAGTGTTATTCTTATCAAACCAGATCATATTGGATAGTGTTACTTATTTCTGTGGGATTTGGGAGTCCTAATCAGGACTAGTCCCTTCCTGACATGACCACTTAAGCCAGGGGACTGGACTATTCTCTTAAAGTGATCAACAGTGAGATAATTACATTTTTGTACCCAAAATGTAGTGAGGGGGGTTGGAACAAGTAGCCACTGACCTGCAAGTGGTATTTCACATTACAGTAATAAGGTTCAACCCTCAAAGATTGCTACTGCCCTCTTTTTGGATAGAGAAGATTAGCAAGAACCAGCTATCTGTCATGGCTAACAGGTTATGGGCACACTACCAGTGGTGCCTGGGACTCCATCCAGCAAGGAATTTCCTTCCCCAGGTTTTGATCTGGAAAGAAATGTCATTTGATGTTGCAAATGTTAGAGCCTGTTCTCTAGCTGGAAAATACCATCGTTTTGTTGTTGTACAAAGGCACTCTGTGGAGACCTGTAATAAAATCAACACCACGAGATATTCACGTACTTTTGATCCTAAAGGCTTGTCTATACTAGAGATATGTTTTTTTGCTGTAGTTCAGTGAGGTTAAAGACACCCTCCTCCTGCCTATGTGTGTATAGCTACACCTAAATGAGGGCTTTTATCAGCAAATGACCTGCTTCTTAACTCACATAATTGCACTGCTAAGGCTGCTTGAGTGCAGCTCGGCTTATATAGATTCTGCAGGCGGAAGGACGCCAGAGAATTGCTCCTTTCATCATGATAGCGTTTTATCTCGGGGGCCAGTGCTGACATTCTGAGTGTTGTTAACCTCTGCTGCTTTAGGACTGGTGTGTAGGAGCACGTCACCACTGAATCAGGCATTTAGATACTTCTCTCCTGGGAATATTGTTCAGGAATCTAGCTGGTGAAATGTACTGACCTTGGTTAAGCTTTTCCTTTGAGAACTCTTGCCTTGTTTTTCCCACACTTGCCAGCCATCCCAGACCCCACTTAACAAGGTACATGATGAGGTAACCAGTGGATGACTTCATGATTCCCCTTCTCATTCAAAGGTTTCATTATCTTGCAGCAAAGCATGTGAAAGGAAAAGTATTCATGTCTCTCTGTATTTAAGAGAAAAATGTGTGACCTCTTCAGCAGCAATTCCTCCCAGTCATCAGCAAGATAGGGACCAGAAGATGTGTAAATAAACTACAGACAAATTTAGCTAAAGGGGCTGGGCCAGACTGTGGATGTACTAAACATGACAGTGTTGAAGTCTGGGTTGGTGAAAAGTAACGATTTGGCAGCTTAAGCAGATCCTGCCTGACATTTTTTTGCCATTTCCCCCCATTCCCACTCCTCTCCTTGCCACCTTTCACTGTGACAATTGCACTGACTCAGTTCACGGGGCTGGGCTGTGAAGCAGATCTGTGAATAAAGCCAGGTGAGAGAGAGGGAGAAGAGGTATAAAAGGAAGGAGGCTGCATCTCACTGCAAGCCAGTATTGCCACTGAAACCCTCTCGTACCAAAATACAGCCTTCTGCAATGATGGTGAGAGGAGCCACAGCTTTTCCAAAAGGAACATCTGTAAGCCAAGAGAAGGCACAGTTACTAGTGCAGCCCCTACACAAACATAACTTTGTGACTCTGGTTTGCAACAAAGGATCTTGCACTACTAAGAAAGGATGTCACTGCATATCTCCCATAAAGACAGCCTACTCACAGACTGAGAGAAAGGGAAGTCCTGGCTCAGTAATTTTTTCTGTGTTGTCCATTAGGAAACTAAACTGAAAAGGTTTAACTCAAAGTTTCCCTTTTTGTTCACTCGCCTCACTCTCCATAATCTGCTCTGATTTTATTATCATCTATAAGAAATAAAAAGAAATGAGAAGAGAAAAAGATGTCAAAATACTATTGCCAGTCTGGTGAGTCCTATGTGATTCTCAGCAGTTCTGCTGTGCAGTACATTTCAGTCTGTAGTTTTTGCCACTGTGAGTAACTTCCAAGGTCCACAAAAGCCACAAAGGAACAGAAGTCAATAGATTTAGTCCTGCCAGCCTCTCCACTAGCAGTCCACAAATCAGAAGAGGTTGAAATTGCCTGCTGGAGTTCAATTCTACTCACACCAAATAGGGGAGATAAAAATACACTTCCTGTACTGAATAGATGTTCATTAGAGCAGAAGAGCACAGGTAGGGAAGCAAACTGTCTAGTGATCTGACTCTAGCAGGAACAGCAGGATGGCTGGATAGGCGTGGCTGCTCTTTAGCTGCAGTTTGGTATTGCAGCTGGGCTATGTACAAGCTGGTTTCTGTCTCTGTTTCCCATTTGCATTGCTTTCCTTACCTCGCATTTAGTGGCTGTGAGGCCAGAGGGTGAATCTGTTCATCTTTCTGACAATAGGGGCAAACCAACCATGCCATAAAAATGAGGAGTTTTCAGCCACATCAGCCAGCTGGATCAACTCACCCTGAAGCCACTCCACTGCTAGACCCAGCACAAGGGAAAGGGCAGGAAACGCAGCTGGGAGCAGTGGTGGAGCTGCTATTTGGCATTAGCTCATGGCTGTAGCTGCAGTGCCCAAAGGGACAACCTGCTCCCATCCTTGTTTCCCTGCTCCTGGCAGCATGCTCTTGCTGCTGCCAGTGGTTTCCCGACCCCTTGGTGAACCAGGCCTCCTCTCCAAGCCAGCAAAGAACTAACCCAACTGCTTTAAAAGGTGAAGAGGATAGCTGAGAGGTCCAACTAGCTTAAGAGCTGGCAACCAGAATGTTGATGGGAGTGTGTGGTGTGTGGTTGGAAGAAGGCCAGGGCTGCAGACATTTCATGAAACCTCATTCTCAATTTAACTCGAAGCAAGAGAAATAACCCCAAACAACAGCAACATAAAAAAGTGAGCCACAGCTGGGAACCAGCCACATGCTCTCCACTGAAGAGTGCATCTGATAATCAGGTAAAGAAGGACAGGCTTAATGCATGCTTTTGAAAGGTATGTTATTCTTCTGTTTGCTGAATAGGAGTGACATGGATAGCACCATGTATTGCTCATATAGCCTTGCTCTTACTGAGAGAGGCAGGAGGGGCAGCAGTTTTGCAGAGAAATCTCCTCTCTGCCTGTTATGTCCTGTGCTGCTGGATAGCTTTGGAGTACCAGAGCTAGATACAGCTCACTTGAAAATAAAGCCAAAAAAAGAAAGGACACAGGGGGAAGAAGCTGGTATGTAGCACAGCAGAGAAGAGGATGTGTCTGGAACATCAGAGCTCAGCAGCAGCTGTGTGCCACCTCTGTCCCCTTTGGGGACACATGTTAGTTGGGGTTAGACCTGCCACAAAGGTACAACTCACTTTCTGGAGGTGTTTTAAAAGAGCATCCATAGGTGCTCTGAATTTACATGAATAGAAATCATTTATCTGGCTGTTGGTTCACAGTTGTTTCTGGGCACATAGCCAAAAATGCAGTTGCTAATTGTATCTATTTCCCTGTTCTCTCTTCTGTAAAATCACTTTATTAGACGAGTTGGTTAAATTCAGGAAGTTCTCAAATTCCTGGCCATATCTCGTTTGGCAAAGACTTGTAGATAAAAGTGCTGTACTGCTTCTCCCAGGTCCTGTGCCTGTGAAGGGCGTGCCTGTTTACAGTTACACTGCAGCAGAGGTAATCATATCTGCCTGAGATAATGGAACTGGTATCACTTCATTTATGAGGCTGAACTGCTCTTTTATGGTCACCTGTAGCTGGCAGAACTGCGTCCGTGCTACGAGATGTTTGCTGTCTCTCAAAATGGGAATATTTAGTGAAGATGGACTTTAGCATGTGTATGTTTCCTCAGGAGTCACTCGAGCACCCTGTCAATAAACCTTATTTCAGCAGGATATGCTAACATGGCTAAAAAGGTATTGCCAAGATCCTACACCCCATTAAATTATTCTGCACCTCATATAGTAAATTAGAGAAATCAGTGTGAATAGATTACTACAGAAATTACCAAAAATTGCTACAGAAATGCAAGGCATTGGAGTGTGATCCTCAACTTTAACATGTCCTGCACATCTAAAGAGTTACTGAGAACATCTGCTGTCTGTCACACGTACATCAGGGTCACCATGGGCTCCTAAACTTTAGGAAAAGCAACAAGCAGACACAAAAAAGAGCAGTTTGGTGGTAAATGAGGTTGAGTGGTCACCAAAATGGGCAACAGTGGCAGATGATAATGATGATTCTATGATTCACTCTCAGTCCTGGAAAAAGACACTTTCTAACATGCTTCCAAAAAGAACTCAATTTCTATAAAATGACTGTGATCAAGAGAACTATAAGGGGAAAACAAAAATATGCTCTTAGTCTGGATTGTATCATACATAAGCAAAATAAAATTTGGTTTTCTTCATGTTTCTAGCAGAGCTGGGAGTCCACTACACTGTAACAGTGCATCCCAGGGTGGTTTTATAGTGTCAGATCAGCTCCTAACCAAACAGCTAGGCTCTGTCGTCTAAGGAAAGGCAGACAGACAAAGAGAAAACCTTTAATTAAACTAAAAGAGCTTGAACACTTTCTTCCTTCTGGTCCTGGTTATATTCAGCCAGTACAACTCTCCTGAACAGAAAATGAAGACAGTAAGAAGAGGAATAGGACTGTCATGTTATGGAAAAAGGTCAATCCTGTTAATACTCACAAAAGCAATTCAATTTCCAAACTCTGAGGAATTTAATTCATCTATTAGCCTGGTCACCCTCACAGAGATAGATACAGCCTTTCCTTCCAGGCACTCCACTACTTCCCAGCTATGGGAGCTCTGGGCTGGTACCACAGCACTAAGGCTGGGAGTGACAGTCACACCCATTTTATTGAACGTAGCCATTCCTAAGAAACTGATAGAAATATTTCCTGAGTGAGAGATTTGCATTTCTGAGCCCATAGTACCGTGCCAGAGATGTCCATTTGAGATAATCAAATATTTAGCAGTCATTGCTGCAGCAAACACCACACTCGGCCACATCTCTCAAAGTGGGGCTCTTCCTCTGTTAGACACCCCCACTGTGCAAGTGGGACTCCTCCAAAGCACAGCCAAAGCCACGGGCAGCACATGGGTTTCACCCAGGGCTGTCTGGGAGGAAGGGCTGTTGCTCTGGTACCTTCCTCACTCTCCCACCAGGAAGAGTGGAAGAGCTCTTTCTTTACATGAGGCCAGTGCCCTGTCAATGTTTTAATTCTTCACTGTGTAATTTCAGTGAGTAGGTTGGTATTTTTAACTGTCAAACATTCAGCAGCTTGAATTAAATAATTGATTCATCCTCAATAAATTTTCTAGGTCTGCATTTCTTACTGGAGAGCACTGCATTTACAGGACCAGACTCCCTCTCTGGGACTTGTATTTCTTCTGTATTTCTTTTCCCACACAGAACCTGCTGTTGCAAGAAATGAACTATTTCCTGGCTGAACTTAGCATTTTCATCTTATCTGTAAATTTAGCTAATGGTTTTCTCCAACACATAAATTTTTGGGAACTCTTTTGTCATAATCATGAGGGAAATAAGTCTTCATTTACAGGACTGATGAGCAATTCACTGAAGGTGTTGCAAGTCATACTGGTTGCATGCCAGGGAACAGTCAACTCAAATAACCATCACTGCAAATTCAAAATTTTCTTCTAGAAAAATGTTCCATCATTTGTTATTACGCTATCCCAGACCAGGACTTCCTGACTCCTCCCAAGATTTGAATTTCCATTCTTTCACTAAAATATCACCTCACAGCTATTCCCCTTCCTACATCTGATCAGGAACTTAGCTTGTTGCACATCACAGCATTTACTGACACCACAGTGTAACAACAGTGAGTTTCCATATTCATAAATCCAACTTGGGAGCACCATGAAACAGAGGATTACTGATGTAACATGTCCATTCCATGCTCTCCAGAGCAGCTGTGCAATGGGAGGGTGCCAGCTCACATGCCTCTTGCATGGTAGAGCAAAGCTGGCACAGGAGAGAGGCATGGCCTCACATTTGCTAAGCACACCAAGTGTTCGCAACGGGAGACAGCCTGGCAGGAGATAAATCAATTTTGTGTAATTATTCCCAAAATAGGCTCGTCGGCACTCTGGATTTAGCTTGGCCTCCAAACACACAGACAAACTAAGGGCTGCCTGGTTTTGGGCCAGTCTCCTTCCATGAAGCAGAAACACCTCTGGTTTAAATAGTATAGAAAGTGAGTATTTTCTTCCATTTGAGTGAAACAGAATATCAGTAGGGATCAGTCAGAACTTCGGCTTCTCTTACTCTAAGGATGCATTTTAAGGGTAAAGAATTTAGAGTTTCTTACAGCAGGATTAGAGTGTAGAATTGATGCCAGAAGAAAATATGACGTGCAAACTCCTGAAGCCAAGCAGGAAATGTGTCAGACCAAAACTTTGAAAGCTGAAGTTTCAATAGAAGTGATTTATAAATTAATTATTAAATGTTAAATCAGGCTGGATATGATGCCAAAGTGACAGAACTGTAAGGCAGGGTCCAGGCTTGTATGAGGAGATAAAATCATCTGTTCTGCTGTTAGACTGGTCTGTGAGGTAGCACCAAATAGTCTGTGGAGAACTGTGTGCTCTGGAGAGCTCCAACCAATAAAAGGGGATGGTGCAGCCTCATTCTGCAGTCTTTGGTAGGAAAAGCAAACCATACTATGTTACATTTGATCCTCAATAAACAAAAATGCTAGTGAAGAGGGTACAAAGGATTTCCAGTTAGCTGTAAAATTTATTTTGAAGCTTAGGTGACTCATTATCCGAACCAAATTCTGCCCCATGTGTAGTAAACAGTGCCCTGGGTGGCATTCAGTCTCTCAAGAAATACTAACTGGAAATGAAGTAATTTAATTTAAAGCTTTACATTTCTTGTCCCTTTCACTCAAAGGCTTCAAAGCACTTTGTAAGTGTGACAATAAAATTTCTTCAGCTTTCCTGAGAGATCTACAGACGGATCCAAATCCACTTTGAATGGCAGATAAACTAGGCAGAGTGACAAACTTCAGGGGAGAACCCTAAAAGGGGGTGCAGTCTGTGGGGGGAACAGGTGAGACCCATATCCCTGCATTTCAGGAGGCTGCAGAGGTGTGCAGTTCTTTTCCTCAGCATTGGCTTCATGAACGACCAGGCAGGGATATGCCACTTCCCAGGCACGTAGCCTGAACCTTGGTTTGGCTGAAAAGTCTCTCTCAAAATTCCGCAAGGAAGATTGCATGTGCTGGGAATAAACCTCCTCAGCCGCGTACGAGAGCGACTCTCTGCCCTTCCATGGCACACAATAATAGTATTATTGTAAGCGGTGTTTCACGGTCACAAGGGAGTGAGCTAATTGCAGATACAGCTCTCGGAGAAGTAATTGCCTCGTGCTCTTTTTTCCTTTCTCTGGCTCATTGTGTTCCTCTCCTGCATGAGGCCTGAAGCATGATTTCTGTGTGAGGAGGACAAGAGGTCAGCAGCACACCCTACACCACCTTCCAGCTGGAGCAAAAGGCTTTCACAGAATCACAGAACTGTCAGGGTTGGAAGGGACCTCTGGAGATCACCCAGTCCAACCCCCTGCCAAGGCAGGGCCACTTGGAGCAGGTGACACAGGAAATCATCCAGGTGGGTTTGAATGTCTCTAGAGAGGGAGATTCCATGATCTTCCTAGGCAGCCTGTCCCAGTGTTCTGCCACCCTCAGTGCAAAAGGCTGAGGTGTTGAGGTGGGACTTCTTGTGTTATAGTTTATGGCCATTGCTCCACATCCTGTCACTGGGCACCTCCAAAGAGTCTCGGCACTTTCAGATATTTTTATGTATTAATGAGATTCCTTCTCAGTCTTGTCTTCTCCAGACTTAACAGGCCCAGATCCCGCAGTCTCTCCTCATGAGGGGAATAACGCTGCTGAAAAAACATCTCGTCTGTGAAGCAACCAAGAAGCGCGGACAGGGTGCCCAGCGGCGTCGCCCGCAGACACTCACGTCCCCGGGACTCCCGGGGCGCGGCAGCCCAGCCGCAGGAGCAGGCAGCGTCCCTGAGGGGAAGGGGGGAGCGGGCCGCCAGCCCCCTCCCCCGGTGCACTCCGGGAGCCGCGGGGCGGGGCCGTGGGCGGGCCCGGAAGATCCGGGTCGGAGGGGACGGGAAGTCGGGACGTGGCCGCCGCAGCGGAGCAGGAGGCGGGGGGCGGGCGGAGGATGGCGGCGGTGCTGAGCTCGGACCGGCTCGAGGTCTCGGTGGACGGGCTGACGCTGAGCCCCAACGCCGAGGTGCCGCCCTGCGAAGCGCGGCCGGCGCAGGGCGAGCCGGCGGCGGGGCGGGGCCGAGCGGGCCCCGGCTCCCCGGGCGCGGCGGAGGCCGGCGGCGAGCCGGCGGAGGAGGCAGCGCTGAGCCTGGAGCGGCGCTGGGGCTTCGCGCTGGAGGAGCTCTACGGGCTGGCGCTGCGCTTCTTCAAAGGTGAGCCCCGCCGCCGGCCCGGCCCGCACCGCCCCCCGCCTGAACCGGGGCAGCCACAGGCACCGGGGAGCCCCGGGCGGCATCGCCTGCCGGGCCGGGCTGCGGGTCCCCCGAGAGCCGCGGGGGCAGCCCCAGGAGGGCTCGGTGTGCGGGGTGAGCAGCGTGTCCTGGCGGCCCGCGGGGATGCGCTTTTCCTGGTGCCGGACGTGAGCCGGGGCGGGAGGAGAGGCTGCCCCGGGCCGCGGTGTGGGGCCGGCGGGCACTGCCGGGGGTGTGCAGCACCCGGCCTAAAATCAGAGCGACAGAGCTCCGTGCTGGTGGCACGGGAAGGGAAAGCTCGCAGACGTGGGTGAAGAACGCTCGCCGTGAGCGGTGCTGCGCCTGCTGACAGCCCGGGCCCTGGCAGGAGGTGTCATGCCATCTCCTCAGCAAGCCAGCTCCAGGGCTGGCTGTGCTGCTTCAGGACGAGAGGACACAGTGTTAAGCTACGCCAGGGGAAGTTTAGGTTGGACGTTATGAAGAATTTCTACACAAAAAGGGTGATTGGACATTGGAATGAGATCCCAGGGAGGTGATGGAGTCACTGTCCCTGGAGGTGTTTAAGGAAAGACTGGACGTGGCACTCAATGCCATGGTCTGGTTGACATGGTGGTGTTCAGTCATATGTTGGAGTGGATGTTGTCAGAGATCTTTTCCAACCTAGTTGATTCTATGATTCTGTGTGCTGCCATGACTCCAGCAGGCAGCCACGGAATACCTGGGGTGTAGACCTGGAGTGTTTTTCCTGGGATCCCCTGTAGCCAGGTTTGCTTCTGTGGGAAGCTGGAGTTAGCTGGGCATACTTGGTTTCCTCTGGAGAGGGAAGTGGGCTGTGGTGTTTTGGGGAAAGAGCTACACTGAGCACACTTCAGCAATGAGGTGCTCCCGTGGCTCTCAGGCACATGCTGTTTCAGGTGGAGCAGGGAGCCCAGCCGCACTAGGGGAAGGGCAGCTCTGTGCTTGGAAAGGTCAGTCTTGTGGCAGTTGCTAGATGACCTCCCAGAGAGGCTGCCTCTTCTAAGGGCAAAGCACTGCTGGCAGGTGGAAATGCTGCTGGAAGGACTTCTCTTCACATTGGCTGACCTGTGCCTGATAGCTCTTAGGAGCATGTAAGGCTCTAAGCAGTTTTCTTAAGCCCTCGTTCTTTGACTCTGTTTTGATGCCCTTCTACAAAGCAGTTATTTTGTTAGCATGCTAATACACAAAGGTATTATTTTTTTAAGCTGTAAAAAACATAAAGGATTGTGAGATCTTATATTTTTCTTTTCTCCTTTATCAGAGGTTATCAGGTTGTGGAAGCATTGTTCTTAATGTCTCTTTATCGTTTCTATAGAAGAAGTTGCTTAAAAGAGTTCTGATTTTACTTAAAGATACAGAAAGAAATGTCTCTGCGATAGAAAATTCCTTGTCTCGGTCAGCTGTGGTGTTCTTCTGTTTTGGGTTGAATATTCTACAGAAACCTGTGTTTACAGTGCAAAACTTACATGCTGTGAATGACTTAATTGATATTATTGCTATGTAGATAAGCAATAAACTATATTTGTTATATCACATGTTTTAACAGAATTTATGTTCTGGCTTTATCGCCTCTTGAATGGTGAAGTCTGTGGGGTGTTACTTGTGTGTAGTTTCCAATTCCTTACCTTTTGCTGTCTTAGCAATGGTTTTTTTGTTGCTGCCTTTTTAATCAAAACTTAATATCGACATGTTTCAGCTTCCCCTGCTCCTTCTTTAGCCTTCTGCAATTTATTGTAACTCAAGGATTTGCTTGTAAGAGGAGAATTTTCCCCATTCAATTGTATTGTCAGTCTTTCCAGTGAAAACCTTGTTTCTTTATCCTTATGGCTGGAATAACTCGCTCAGAGTCATTGCCCATCATTTCATCTGTAGATTTCTTCCTGAAAGTGACATAACACGAAGATTTTTATTTATAGATCTGATGGGGAGCTACAGGAGCTTGTAATACTTGGGTTACTGATTCTGTTCTGTATCTGTGCAGCTCCAAAAATAAGTGGTCTCGTTTCCAAATTATTTTCATCCGTCTGCTCTTAGAACAACTGTGGGAGTGGGCACACTTGGTTGGCAGCCCTGTGCATGCCAAGGAGCAAATAGGGATTCCTTCTGTACTTCCAGAGGCCATATATGTATGTGAAGGGTCGGTGCTCGTTTCTGACCATTCTTCTAAAAACTATGCTGATAGTTAAACAGCATCTTTTCTGCTTCAGTGTGCAGCCTGAGTTGTCTGTAACTCATGGTGTACTTTCTTCCAAGAGAAGTAGAATCTGATCAAAATATTTCGAGTTTGCTTATTACAATGACTGCTAGCACTTGTCAGTGGTGGCATAATGCAGATAACAGAATTGCTCGGAGACAAGACAGGGTGAGAGTGTGTGTAAACAATGTGCAAAACACGACAGAAACTAGGCTAGGATGTTAAAGAGACTCAAAAGCTACTTTATACGTCTCTGATAAAGACAAATCTAAAGCAGATCTAAAATACTTCACCCTGGGTCACTTCATTGTCAAGCCTTAGGCTGTGCAGGAGATGTGCACTATCTTTTTTTCATAACATTCATTATGGCTTGTGAAGAGAGCTTTTCAGAATAACAGAGGCATAGAAAATAGATGGTAACCGTGTTCCAGTACATTATTCTGTGAGAAGCAAGAGCCTTCTTTCCCTTATTCACTCTTTCCCTTCCTGCTCTGTTAAGCCTGGTGCAGGTCAAGCAGCATTTTGGCTGCCATTAAGAAGCTGCTCCACTGTGCTGGATCCAGTGTGCAGTGGAGAACAGTCATGTTACAGTCATTGTATATTTCTTTGTCTCTAGGACTGCCTCTAATTGTGAGCCCTGGGGCAACTGGCACAGTAGAAGTGTCTCTGATGGCTTATTCTGCTTGCTGAGCTGGTACAAGTTATGCCAGTGAAGGTAACCTGTTCAAGCTCTGTCCTGAAGCAGGAGAGGGTGGCTTGCATAGCTCTGCCAGCAAATCTCTCCCAGGATCGGCCTGGCTTTGTTGTTTTCCACATCCTGTCATTGAAATACCAATGCACCCAACCTTCAATATATGACAGTCCCTGAAGTGTTCGTGCACTGTCTGAAGTGATTTGCAGTGCAGCACATCTGAGCAGACAGTACACAAACCGTATCATTTTGGTATCTAAAAGCTCTCCTGGAATGTTAAGTACTCTAATTTTCTTTGACTGCTCTAAGTTATTTCCTCTTATCCTAACAAGAATGCATCTTCAGCCTCAGCAGAACATCATTCTCAATTAATTGTTTGGCCTCTTTTTTTGAGCACTAATTTGATGGCATGATTGTAATTCGTAAGTTAAGTAGGCTCTTATTTTCAAGAATATGAAAACCTCTATAATGTATCTACATTTGTGAAGTTGAGCTTTGATCATATTTAATTGGAAGGGCCAGTCAGTAATTCTTCTGTTGATGCATAACACACTTTCAGGAGAGGAGGATTAGGAGTGTAAGGGTGTACTGGGATCTGGAGGCAGCAGTTCAGTCGTCACACTTCTCAGTTTTGGTCTCGCTCATTAAAACTTAGCAAATGAATAGAATTAACATACGTGATTTCTGCTTTTAAAAGCTATGAGGTGAAAAATCACAGTTCACAAACTCTTTTCTAGCTGCTTCTAGATGACTCAACTGAATGCTGTCCCAAGGAAATTAAGCATTTAGAGTGGGTGTGGTAGGTGAAGTGTGAGTGGAAGGTGCAGCATGGTGTGCTGTGTTTCTTACAGGGGGAGAAAATATGAAGTTACACTGGACTAAAAGTATTTTGCACAGTGCAGTCTCTTAAGCACAACTTCTTTGTATCTAAATTTGTGGGGTTTTATCAATTCACGTCAATAATTCAGTGCCACATAGTGACATAAGCCCCTCTCATTACTACTTACAGCTTCATCTTTCTGTTGTGGTTGAAAACTGAGCACCTTCCTGGCCTTGTGGGATATGGGATACCAGTGGCATAGGGAAGGTTGTACATTTGCTGTATTACTGCTGTGCAGGTCCTTTGGATTTCTCAGTATGTTCCCTGGAGCTCTTTGATGTTCTTCCGCTTCCCGACAGCTGTACGAGGTGTGTGGGTAATGCCTGCTGGAATGGTGCATTCACGGATGCTTGCATACATTTGGCACTTGTACTTGTCTAGACACACTAATGCTCCTTTTGGCATATTTGACTTTGCAGATGAATTCAGGTCCTCTGGTTCATTTAAACACCCACAATTCCAAATCCTTGGGCTGATTATACAGTGTGGTTCATGCTGAAGAGTTTAACTGCAAAATACTATGAAACTTAACTTCGCTGTCTGACTGACTGGGTGCAAGTGTTTGTCTGATAATTTGCTTCTAAGCTACATTATCTACAAGTCACTGTAAGCCTGTCTTGTATTTTTCTCCTCTTTTTCTTATTTAGCTTGTTTGTTGTTATTCCTTTGGGTCACCATTCCTTGTAAATGCAGATTTTGGCTTCTCTCAGTAATTAGGGCATGAGGGGCATGACTTTTCTCTTCTGTGAAAATGCAGATGTGCTGTGCATTGCATGGGAAATGAAGGTTTTTCCCCTTTAACTCTCTTCAGGAGTGAGTTCAAATACTGATGATGTTATATGGTTTAGGTAGCAGTTTAGTACAGCAAATAGCTGTGTGTTTTGCCAGACAGATACAGGTACACAGGCTGTGAAAATAAACTGCTGTAGGGACTCCCTTGAGAATCACACTTAGCTCCGAAGCCTGGCAAAATTTCGGTGTAAATTTCGGTGTAGTACCGTTGTCAATTGACTTACTTTGTAGCACACTGCCCCAGGATATTAAGTATTGCTTAAAAGTACATGCTGATTATTGAGGTTAATGGAAGTGCTTGTTACCTAGTAAGTAAATTCTGAGTTAAGTGTGAAGAATTGAGGAAAAGCAAAAAGACCCTTTGGAAGGCCTGAGAGCAGGAGTTGGAATCTTGAGGTGATTTGCATCTCTTAAGGATCACAAACTTGGGGTAGGAAGGGTCTGCTGGAGACTGACAGGTTTAGCCCTCCTTTTCAGTTCAGGCTTCATGGCACTGTCTGCATTTGGGTTTTGAACATTTCCAATCGTGGAGACATAAAAACTTCTCAGAGCAACCTGTTCCAGTGCTCAATCACTGTCAGTTTAAAAAACAAAAACAACATCATAAAAAAAAAATTATCAAGCAAACAAACAAAACCCCACAAAAATGCTTAAGTAGCATTTCCTGTACTTCAGTTTGTGTCAGCTGCCTCTTGTCCTTTCATTGAGTAGGCTCTGGTTCAGTTTTTACATCCCCTCCACTTTTCTACCCCACCAGGTATTTTTGGAAGTAGATATTTTTGTGGAGAAAGGCTTCTGGTTTTGAAGCTGGCAGCTATATTTGCTGTAAGGTTCTGTGACACTGGGACAAGAGCAAATTCTTGAAATTCTGCAAGAGTGATGTGGACTTCTAGGAATGGATAATAAGTAATGAAATGTTTGCCTTCCTAATCATTTGATTGTGGCTTCAAAACAAATGGCATGCATGTAGTGCTTCCTTGTGGTGTCTCAGCTGAGTAAGTCCAGCAATGTACTGAACTTTCTCTGTCAAAAATAGTGTCTTGCTGTGATCTGCAAGCACTTTGCTGCTGGGATTGTGTCTGATTTCCAGGAGTATTTGCTTCTTTTCCTGTTAATAACTGTTCACAAGTGTCAGCCAAGTAATTTTGCAGTATGTGTCAGCCTGAAATTTAGGTGTGGACTGTTCAGTTTGGGTCTGTAAACAACTTGCTCCAAAGGAGAACTGGGAACGAGTGGCAGCTTTGTCTCCAGCTCCCAATTACACGGAGAGCAGTGCAACCATGGAAAGTGACAATCTTTTACTTCTGGTAGTAGCTTCCTCATTTCAGCCTTTCCAAAAGGAGATGGTGCTTATTTATTTGTTTTCCTCTTTAAGAAAAATGTCTTTTTCTTAATGAGCAGTGTAGTCACATACAGCAATGCCTGTTTCTTTGATTTGTTTTGACAATTCAAACATGCTGAAGTAAGTCCTAGCTGAGTAATTCATGTATCATTTTAAATCAATGCAAGTATCTTCCTACCAGTAAAAGCATGGTGGGATCTAACCGAGAATGCTTCAGAAGATGTTCCTGTGGAACCACTGGAACATGTTCAGGCTTATGTTGCCTTCTTATTGTCAGAGTTCACTGTATGTGTTCATGCTGATGGAGTCAGCTGCAAAGCTTTTCATTGTGAGGGGCTATTCCAGATGCCTTGGCCAAGGGCAGCAATTGTATTCCCTCAAGGAAAGCTCTCCTTGCTCTTAATTTTTCCTCTCTGCAGTTTTCCTGCCTTCAGCCTTGGTTGTTCATCTTTCATCAATGTGAAGAGCATGAAAGGAGAGCAATTTATAAAGTTAACATCATGTCTTTCTTTGTGGAAAATCCTTCCTGTGCACACTAGAGTAGACTTGGCAGACACACTTGAATTCAGTTAAGGTTTTTAAATATTTTGGTGATATAGATCCATATGGTGTGATGTTCAATAAATTAATGTAAATATTTATGTGATGACTGACTGTAGATAGTAGGATGCAAAGCACTCCACACTGAAGTCTTCATTAGCTGAAGTACATGTATTTCTTCTGGACAGATCTATATTTTATTTAAATAGAACTGACTTAATTTATCTAACCTTTTGTGACTTAATTTCTTTTTCTTTTTTTTTTTTAATGGTGAAAATCATGGTAGTGGTTATACATTGTCCTCACTCCTATTCTATGCCTTATTAGTCACAACAGTGAAATTTTCTTTTTTTTTCCTACAGAAAAAGATGGCAAAGCCTTTCATCCAACATATGAAGAAAAGCTCAAACTTGTGGCACTGCACAAGCAGGTTCTGCTGGGACCTTACAACCCTGACACTTGCCCTGAAGTTGGATTCTTTGATGTACTGGGGAATGACAGAAGGTAAAAGGGCCAGTACTTTTGTTGGTGTTAACTCTGCCTTTCCTTGGTGAAGATAACATAATCTAATTTCTGCAAGTGTGTGGGTTATCTCAAGTGTGTCTGTGCTAGTGGAAAGTGAAAGTGGCCTCTTTAAATTCATCTTAGAAGTGTGAGTCACAGTTCAGTACAGGAACTAACAGAAGATTGTTTGGATTTTTTTTTCAACCACACTAGAAGCTGCTGTGCTGGCAGTCCAGTTTCTCGTGGCAGTTTAAGATGAATTAATGTGCAGGCCCCCGTTTCATCCAAACTCCACACCATGGTTACAGCTGGCCAAGCCTTTTGCCAGTGGTAGAAGCATTCACCATAGCTTGTCCTAATACCAAAGATAATTTCTGAAGTCAGATACCTGATGGAATCAAACTCTGAGTAAATCTTTTATGAGACCAGGGAAGTCTCAGGTATGTCTCTTGTGTTGATTGCAGCTCAGGCTGTACTTCTCATGTTCATTGTTGCTCTTTTTAGCGTTCTGGAGTGAAGGCAACACAGCAGTGGCTTCTCTCAGGTGGATCCAGTGCTCTGCTTTTGAACAAATGGATGCAGCTTTTCTTAGGAAGAACAAGGCTGTTTCTTTCAACTAACTGAAGTGCTGTAATCAATAGTTGTTACCATGTTTGTTCATTCAGGAAAATGTATACTTTTTCTTTCCACAAACTAGAGTGGAAGGAGGTTAAAAAAATACTTTAGGTTCACTTGTAGCTGGGAACTTTTTGGACGTAGTTCAGCATTCAAAGCAGGGTTGATGGGATGTATGAGGTTTCATGTAAGAGCTGAGTTATCTCTCTTTGAAAGAGTGGCTCTTGTACAAGCAAAAGAGAACATTGTACTGTCTTTGGGAAGAAGCTACTGGTTCTCTGAAACTGCATATGGTAAAGTTTGCTTCCCAGTCTCCCAACTTTTTTTTCTTTGCTGGGTTGTCAGAGCTCACTACTGGGTTGAAAGGAGTTGAGTGTGTTATTTCAGCTGATTTCTCTCTCTCAGGAAGGAATGGGCTGCCCTTGGAAACATGTCAAAGCAAAAAGCTATGACAGAATTTGTCAAGCTCCTACATAGGTGCTGCCACTTGTTCTCGACATATGTCACTTCCCACAAGATAGAGAAGGAAGAGCAAGAAAAGAAAAGGTAACGTTTGGGTGCTTTGGTGTTGGCATCTATGGAGTGTGTAACTCTTGGCCTTTGGACAGTATCACAGCTTAGCTTAGGTTGGAGTTGTCTTGGGAAGGGAAATGCTTGAAGTGTAGTGGCTGTGGTATCATTTGATCTCTTTAAGCATTATTACTTTGCCAATAGTGAGCAGTTGTTTGGGAGTTTTAAAAATTTTGCTGATACTGTCATCTGCTTAAGAAGAGCTGCTTCACACAATGTCTGTGGGCTAAATATACAGAGAACATTAAATTGTCAGGTTTTAAATTTTATTAAATTTTAAACTCCTCTTCTAATATGGGTTAGCAGCTTGACAAAGGCTGTCTTATTATTGCTTCCAGATGTGATTATTAAACCATGATATCCACATCATTATTGACCATGTGTGAAAGCTTGGAAGATATGTTTAAAGCTTCCAGGCAGCTTTTTCTGCTGCTCTCTGCTGCAGGTAGCACAGTAACAGGTTAGCGTGAATATCAAATTGTAACACAGAATCTCCTCTTGTCGTGCTGCCAAGTGCAGCACAACTGTACAGGGATGTGGTTTCTCCATGTGGCCAGGGAGACACTTCTCCAGGCCCATTTAGGTGTGAGGAGATGATACCAAACAAAAAGCCTCACTGGGCAAGCAAAAGGCAGGTTGCAGCATGTTGAAGATAACTTACCCTAGGATTGTAGGAATGCTGAAGTAGCTTATTGAGTGGATGTTGCAGAAGAGAAGAGGAAGAGCGAAGGCGGCGTGAAGAGGAGGAGCGGGAGCGGTTACAAAAGGAAGAAGAAAAACGTAGGAGAGAAGAAGAGGAAAGATTGAGAAGGGAAGAAGAGGAGAGGAGGAGAATAGAGGAGGAACGACTTCGGATGGAACAGCAGAAGTGAGTAGTAGAAACAAGCAACACTTAAAAGAAAATAACTGCCTTGCACTTGAGACAATTGTATACTTGGAATATACAGTTCTAATTATATTTCATTGTTCCCATCGCATCCAGATGCTGAAAACACAGATCTGGCATTGCACATGTGATATTTAGGAGAATAGTAAAGCTTTTCCACATCAGTCAGCAACTATTTTCCACAATAAAAATGTCTTTGCAGGGGGTGTCTCTGAAGTAGATCCTGTGCTTGCTATGTAGTGGTTTTGAGAAGGGAGCAAATAATTAAACCACAAGTTTTACTGCTTGTTTAACATGGTGAGAGCCAGAGGAGTGTAAGAGACAGACATAAATTAACATATACAGTAAAAAGTGTTGCACAGTGCTAAGTAACAAGAAGTGTGGTATGCCTTGAAGTTGAGGGGTTTTTTTACATGAATGGGAGTTGTGTATTAAGTGGTCATAGCAGGTTACAGAGATAAAGAGTTTAGACAGAAAAGGAATGTGGATACCAAGTGTATCTAAACTAGTCACAGTTTGCTGAAAAGCAGTAAATCTTGCTCTTTGGGGTATTAGACCAGTCTAATACTGATGCTTTATAACATGATTTTTGGGGATGGAAGAAGAGTGGGAAGGAAAGAATTTTTCTTGCAGTTGTGTGATACTTCTTCATTCTTCTGAAACATTGATAGCTGGTCACTGAAGGACACAACGTGAGGCCATGGATCTATCTAGTCATTTTGCCATAGGGTTTCTGTTAGCTCTTTGGAGAGAGCAGAAAAACAGCCTGTACATATGTAACCCATGTGTTCCTCCTAAAGTTTCAGCAGTTGAGTTTGCTGGAGATGCAGATGCCCCATATGCCAGCATTTTTTTTTGTTCTTCCTGAATTAGGCCACTGTCAGTCATGTTTTTCATATTTGTTTGTATACTGACCTGGGAAACTAAGATAGTAATGTGATGTGTTTTTCTTATATTCACCAAAAAGCATTGATGTGCTGTTCCACAGCATGTTTGCTATTACAAATATTTATAGCAGGTGTGCTGGAAAGGTGGTTTCTGGTAAATGCATATGTGAATTTTTTTCCTTTGCATGTTTGAGAAATTTAGTCATGTGGGTTTTTTTGTAGCAGTACCTCTTTATCAGACTACAGATTGAGAATTACGTAAGAGCTCTTGTTTTAACATTTGATGTTTCCAAACACTGGGTGGAAAACGTTGCTCCCTTCTTTAGGTTCTCAGCGTATTTTTAGGCAAAACTCACATTTGCATTATCTCTGGGTTGTGGTCCATTCCATATGTAGGTTTATTTCCACTGGGTTTTGCAGGAGTGGAATTGAGTGCTTTAAGTGGCCTCAAAGCCAGTTAGGAGCAGGGCTGTCCCCGTGCGCTGAGCTAACGCCGTGCTGTGCTCCCGCCGCAGGCAGCAGATCATGGCAGCGCTGAACTCGCAGACGGCCGTGCAGTTCCAGCAGTACGCGGCCCAGCAGTATCCCGGCAACTACGAGCAGCAGCAGATCCTCATCCGGCAGCTCCAGGAGCAGCACTACCAGCAGTACATGCAGCAGCTCTACCAGGTCCAGCTCGCACAGCAGCAGGTATGGCTGGCCAGCTGGGGAACCTGGGCATTAGCTTGTCTGCTGTTGTCACTTTGAAAAGGTAATTGCCACAAGGAGAGCTGCTGTGATAGTGACTAACGCCGCTTCAGATTCAAATACCAAAGCGCCTTTATTTGTTTCATCTTTTGGAGCAGTTTTCTGAAGCAGCTGTTAATTAAGAAAATTCTAAGCAGTCTTTACTGACGACTTGGTTCGATGTTGTTGGTGGAGACCAAATGTGAAGCGCTCTGCTGCAGCGTTGGTGATGTGTGTGTGTAATTTAATGACATCCCAGTGCATGTGAGCATGAACAAACCTCTTGAGGTGACTCTCCTGAAGGTCTGTGCAGAGCAGCAGGCTGTGGTCAGCCCTGTGTTCCTAGCTCAGCATGCATGTGCATCACTGTAGCAACACTGGTGCGTTGGAGATTGCTCCTCCCTGCCAGCCTGAGCACTGCTGACTTCTCTCCCCTTTTTGCACCTATTGTCTGACTTCAGCACCTGATGAAGTTGCTTGCCTGCAATAAGCTACTTTTTGGGTGGGAGGACAGACTATGGCTGCCAGCCTGAGGTCTGTTCTTGAGCTAAAGACCTAAACTTCAGTAACTAATTTCCTATTATGTCATTTGTATTTTGTTGAGGCTGATGCCCTCAACAAAGAAATGTCCCAGGAGAGGAACCACGTGAACAACAAGGCCCCTGCACTGGGTCAGGGCTGGGCACTCCCCAGTATCAGTACAGATTTGGGGGTGAAAGAGTTGAGAGCAGAGCTAGGCTGGTGGATAAAACACTGAGTATGAGCTGGTAATGGACTTTTGAAGTCCAGGAAGTCAATCATATCCTGGCATGCAGGAAAACAAGTGTGGCCAGAAGGTAGAGGGCGAGAGGTGATTCTCTCCCTCTACTCTGCTCTCATGACACCCTGCCTGGAGTGCTGCATCCAGCTCTGGGGTCTCCAGCACAAGAAGAGCATGAACCTGTTGGAGCAGGTCCAGAAGAGGCCATGAAGATGCTCAGAGGGCTGGAGCACCTCTCCTGTGAAGACAGTATGAGAGAGCTGGGCTTGTTCAGGCTGGAAAAGAAGCTCTGGAGAAACCTCACTGCAGCCTTTCAGTACCTGGAGGGGGTTTATAAGAAATATAAAGAAAGACCTTTTTACCAGGGCCTGTAGTGACAGGACAAGGGGCAAAGGTTTTAATCTGAGAGAGTGTAGGTCTAGATTGAACATAAGGAAGACTTTTTTTTACAGTGAGTGCGATCAGACACTGGCACAGGTTGCCCAGAGAAGCTGTGGAAGTCCCATCCCAGGAAGTGTTCATGTACATGTTTGATGGAGCTTTGAGCAACCTGGTCTAGTAGAAGGTGTCTGTTCCCATGGCAGGGGTGTGGAATTAGATGATTTTTATAGCTCCCTTTCAAGCCAAACCATGATTGGATGGAGCTGAAGTGGTGTAAGACAGGCAGAGACTTTGTGCCCTGTTAGAGTTACTCTCTGGGCTTCCTTCATGTAGCTTCCCTAACACTTGCAAAGAATACTTCATTTGGATGCCTGTAGCTCAGCTGCATTGGGATCTGTTAGTGCAGTCAGAAAGTGCTGTTCTGCTTACAGATCAGCTTCTGATGCAATTAATTTTGGAAAGGCTGTATGTAAGAGTTTTGTAGAAAGGTTCACACCACATGACTTTCTCTTTCAGTTCACAAAACTGCTGTAGTAGAAAGTGAAATATGGGCAGTATCTGTGCAATTGCTTTGAAGTCTTAACTGGTGTTTTTCTATATTGTCTTCATATTCCTGCAGGATACCTATATTCCACTTGTTCATCAAAATCTTGTGATTGCTAGGTTATCCTTTAAAGAGTGATACTTATATCTTTTCCCTGTCCCAACAAAAAAAGCTCTGTTGTCTCTCTGGACTGACAACGAGGGACAGGGAAGTTGCTCAAGAGAGTTCTCTGTTTAACTCATAAATTGACAAGTAGCTAACAGACCTTCAATCCTCAGCTCTCTTTAGACCTGGATGAGCTCAGGCTGGATGGAACCCTTCCAGCCAGCAAAAAAAAAATTCCAGCAAACAAGCCACACATACAACTTTGAAAGAAATGTTATAGAAATGGAAAACTTCTATAGTTAAGTGCAAGAGTTTATTGTGTGTACCCTAATTAATTTGAAAATTGATTTTTTTTGTTCAGGTTGTATCCACCAGCCTAGAAGCAAATAACTTCACATCCCTTGGTAGCACTGAGTAGATGCAGCTGGTTAATGTGTGCTGCTTCTGGTCTTTTGGGTCAAGCCCTCTTTTCGGGGGAAGGGAGAGGTTTTTTCTTTAAATTGGCTTTATACCCTCTGCTGGAAGGTGTAAAACTGGCATCTTGTGAAGGTTTGATTGTACTTGACTTAAATTCCTGTCATTTTAGGCAGCCTTACAGAAGCAGCAGGATGCAGTGGTGGCAGCGACAGGGACACCCCTGACTACTGCAGCGAAGGTGAACACCCCTGCCCCAGGGGACACCCCATCCATTAATGGGCAGGCCAGTGCACATGCAGACAGCCCTGAAAAAGAGTTGGATCCAGAGGCTTTGGAAGAAGCACTGGAGAATGGACCAAAAGGTGAGACTAGCTGAATTTCTTCATTAAAAATAAATAGCAAAAGCTTTTCTTAGGGTTCAGATGTCTTAAGTAGGGTTATTGTGGTTCTTTGTTTGGCTTCATTTGCCTGTGGAAAAGCTAGATTTGATTCCCAAGGCTTCTGTCTCTCGTGGGAGAATAATATTGTGTAGGCAAAGCTCAGCATTGGGAGGGGAGGGGAGGAGGAAGCAGCAAAAGCATTTCAGGAAGCTGATGGGGTCCAGAACCGCCTTTCACTCTAGACTTGAAGGAAAGAAGCATAAAAGTTCTAGCACAAAGCTGTTCTGGGCAGAAATATGCTCAGTTTTATTTGAACTGGGGTAAAAACTGTTTGAAGTTCCTTTTAGGGAAGGGTTCTGTGCAATACAGACCTGTCACCTGTGGCTGTACATTTGCCTTCTGAGGTTTTTCTGCATAAGCATTGTTGGTTTAAACGTGGTGGATGAGTGAACTGGTAGCATTTAGTAGTGTTACAACTGAATTTGCACTGTTTCATACATTTTTTCAGAGTTGAAACTTGTTTCTTCAGGTAAAAAAAAATTAATTGGAAGCAACTTTAATGCTTGGGGCCCTCAAGTGCTCCTAAGGCACATTTAAGTATGCAGCATAAATAACTAAAACAAAACCTAACTGGAGTATTTCCTCCCCTCTCTCCAGATTCTGTCCCAGTGATCGCTGCCCCATCCATGTGGACACGACCCCAGATAAAAGACTTCAAGGAAAAAATCCGTCAGGATGCAGACTCTGTGATCACCGTGGGCCGAGGAGAAGTGGTTACAGTCAGAGTACCAACTCATGAAGAGGGGTCTTACCTCTTTTGGGAGTTTGCTACAGACAATTATGACATTGGTTTTGGGGTGTATTTTGAATGGACAGACTCCCCTAATACTGCAGTCAGTGTGCATGTCAGCGAGTCCAGTGATGATGAGGAGGAAGAGGAAGGTAAGCACGCTAATGCATATAAACTGTAAGAGTTTGCTGTGAGGGAAGCCCCCACGGATGGTCTTGTGTGTAGTCTCCCATTTTCCCTGGCTTCCATCTGGCTGGAGTCATGTTTTTAAAGCAACTGAGGCTGGGGAAATCTTTTTCCTAAGTTAACTATTCAGTAAACTAAACCGAAACCTGTGCAATAGTAGAGCACAGCAGACCTGCACTCTGAAACCTTGGGAAAAATCCTGTCCTGCTGTTCAAGAGATGTTTCTAGGCAGGAAGTTTCCTCAAGGCTACAGCAAAACAGCTTCAGAGAGCAAGTCCTCCTGGTGGCCGAGACACAGGTCTCAGCCTTTGCCTGTGGGGAAGTCCAGCATACCATCACAAAAATGTTTTGAAATGAGCATGTGATTTGCTTGGAAGGAGCTGCCCTGACTTAGGAAGCAGTGGCTTTCTGGGTATCACTACCAGTAATGTGTGGTAGTTAGTATGTCAGGTCAGTGGCAGGCAGTGGGGGGTGGTTGTCTTATTGAAAACTGGAGTTTGGCATCTCTACAAACTGACCTGGCTGTGCTGGGGAGATCAAACTGTAAAAATCATGATAAAATGATCATGTTTGCTGTTCTTCCTGCTTCTGACTGCTTCAGCCCCAGCCTTGGTAGGAGTCCCTGTGGCTTCTCCCATTCCTAAACTAACAAAGGGGGCCTTGTCCACTAGAAGTTAGTCTGACTTTCTCTTGTAAAGCATCCACCCATGTTCACTGACACCCTTTTTTTTTTTCCCTTGCAGAAAATACTAGCAGTGAAGAAAAAGCCAAAAAGAATGCCAACAAGCCTCAGCTGGATGAAATAGTGCCTGTGTACAGACGAGACTGTCACGAAGAAGTGTATGCTGGCAGCCACCAGTACCCAGGGAGAGGAGTTTATCTTCTTAAATTTGACAACTCCTACTCTCTATGGAGGTCAAAAACAGTTTACTACAGAGTTTATTATACTAGATAAAGGTGTGGCTGTGTCTGAGGCTGGGCTGTGCAGAAGATGTCTTTTTATTTGGAATTTTTTTCAAGCATAATGGATCCTTTTGAGTCTGTGTTTTATCCTGTCTGTATCTGTATGATTTATGTGAACTTCTAACAAGTAGACACTGGGATCTTCCTGCTCCATGACACTAATGCATATTGCATTGGGCTTAACACAGGATCTCCCTAACCTTTTTGGGGATTGGAGTCGTTGGCTCCAGTGCTGAGGTCACATCAGTTGCACTTGTTAAAGCCTCATGAAAAAGGGGGAGGGAGTTGCTGGCTCACTGGCTGGGTGATCTGATGTTTCCAGGTCTGGATGCCTTGACTAACTCGTTAATGGTTAATTTAAAGGTCCCATCAGTAACTGGTAGATTTGGATGCAGTTTGCTGTGTAGCAAGTTTCTCTTACCTGTAATTGAATGTCAGATTTTTTACACCATTAAAACTTGAAACTTTTAAGTTTATGCAGTTTAGAAACAAGTTGTCTCACTTCTGTCCTCATCAAAGAAGAAACACTCAGTTCCTTAAACCAGTGTAGTGTCTCAGACAAGGATGAGCAATGTCCTGAAAGTACAGCAAATAACCTCTTCTGAAGGTGTAAGCTGAATGATGTTTAAAAATATGTCTAACAAGAAGAACCTTAATCTCTGCCCCACTGCTAACCCTAGAATAAAAAAAGTCATTTTTTGATGCAATTGACTTTGAACAGGACACAAACTACACTTGAGTTTAATGGGGTTTTTAATGGGGTGGACAAAAAGAAAAAAGGCTACAAACTTGAAACCAGTTTTCTGCACAATGTTCTGATTTGGTTTTGTAAGACCTGAATACATGTTGAGCATCTGGAGAGCAGTCAGTCACTTTGATAGAGTACAGGAGTTAATGCTGAACTAATGATGGAAATCACTGCCACGCCATTTTAGTCTGAACTGGTGATAGTGGGGTGTAAACTTTCTGCTTTAATTTGTAACTGTGGGCAGGAAAGCCAGGTGCACATACAGATACTTAACGTGGCTTTAATCTCAATTTCATACAGTTTGGTTGGGGCATTTTGTGTTTTGTATAGTGAAAAAGAAACGCAGGTGGCTACTTGGCTTGAGGCTGCAGTAAGAATCCGCTCCCCCTGGAGCCCCAGGGGTGACATGTTGCAATAATGAGTTGTGCAAGTGCTCTCTGCATGGGTGATGCACCTTGTTACTGAAAGGAAATGGTTGCTTTGGGTCTCAGACCAGCTCTTGCAGTCAGACTTCCATTGATCAGCTGCAGCATGGGCAGTTCCATGGCAAACGGTGTTGAGTTGGCGGGGTTTGTTTGAAGGGTCAGTTTGTACATACATGATACTTTACTTTTCTCATACCAACCACGGAGATACTTCTCCTAGAGTGCTTAACTTGTCATCTTGCTTTTTGGGTCAGCAACACCGTACCAGCTTACAGCTAGTTAGTGCTGCTTTATCCGAAAAACACTGTACAATGTTCTGCTCTTGTGTACATACAGTATATAAACCATGAATTTAGAAAGTACCTTGCTTTTAAAGAAAACTGTATTTAATGTAAAAAAAAAGAAAACCAACAAAAAAATCCTTTTAAAAAGGCAGGCACTAATATATTTCTTCTGTTCTTCAAATTACTTTTTTTTTTTTGTCCATACAAAAATGTTACAACTTTTTCCTCTAAGAGTATCTGTTCTTGGGAGCGGTGTTTGTCGCTTTAAATGGCAGCACTTACTGTCATGTGTTGGATGTTAGAACTTCTACGTTTTCAGACTTTTTTTTTATTGCCTCTGGCTGTTGATAGTACAGTACAAGTGCGATTTCAAGATACCTTGAGATAGTATTTAATCCTAATTAAAATACATTTATCTGTAATGCTGTTGGCTTTTTCTTAATTTGCAAACCTTGGCATTGCTGTGGATGGCTCTTGAGCTAAGACAAGCTTGTCATCCTCTCTCATATTCAGAGGTTCAGCACTGTGCTCACACTGTGGTCAAAGGCTCTGCCCAGGAATGTCAGTGCACACTGGATGGGGCCATCTGTCCATACTGGAAGAGCCCAGCTTAAACTGCACCATTTCTTTGGGTTTTGAGTGGGTAGCAGAAGGGGTTGGATGTGGGCAGCTGAAACCTGTAAGCTCTCTCCTCCAAGAGAATCCTGAAATCTCTCTCCCAGAGGGCAGGAGACAGGACCATGCATGGTTTAGACTGAACAAAAAGAAAAGCAAGGACCTGGAGGCAAAAAGGCAAGTTATGCTGAGGTTTGTGTCAGCCAGAATCTCACTGCTTACCTGCTGCTGCTAAGTAGCTTGTCCTGGAGCTGAGGCCAGGATGTGCACTAGTTCGGTCCCAGAGTTTGCCTGAGGAGCAGAATTCTCTTCAGAGAGAACAAAGCCAGTGCTGTGCTACTTGCACGAGAAGCAACATGCTGAGTTGTTCAATGTACCATAGTCTGGGTATGCTACAAGCTGGTTTCACATTAAATGTGCGAGTGCATTGAAAACCAAAGCAATTACAGCAGCAAGCCTGCCCCAGCTGAGCCTATTTTACCTGTCTTATGCATGTATAAATTCCCCTTTCCCCAATTAAAAGGGAAGCACTGTGCTCCTCACAGCTCTCTTTGGGTAGCTCCCTTCCACCAGAGTTACTGTAAGCACTATGGAGTGAACAGAGTTGCTGGCAGGGACTCCGGGTGATACAGCACCAACAGCTTGACAGAGCTCCGTTCTCAATACACTGGTCCTTTCAGAAAAGCTAAATCGTCCCAGGGAAAAGCCATTGTTAGAGGCTCTTTAGTGGGAGACAACAAAGCATGGTCTTCCTTGCCTCTGTTGACCCAGAAGGATAAGCAGTGCACTCAAACCAACTTGCTAATGAAGCCACTTGTCTGCTCTGTGAAATTATCCTTGCCCATCCTCTTTGCTGTCCTTCCCACCCCTTGGCTTTTGGCACTTTCTGCCTTGTGCTTAGCGTTGTCAGTCACAGATCAGACGCTGTGCTTTAGAGCAGCTGGGTGCAGCCTTGAGGTAACTGGAATGGGCAGGGTCATCACACTGGGGGCCCTGCTGTCAGGGGCAGGTCAGCCTTTCAAGCTCCTCCTATTTGTGCCTTGCTTTAGGAGATCTAAGAGGAGGCTGCACAGACCCGTTGAAGTACAAAGAAGTGAAGTATCTGCCCAAGTGCCAGCCATGCTCCAGACTGGCAGCTTGGGACAGTTGTTATCCTTTTTAATCTAAAAGATGAGGGCTTGAAGCTCTCTTCTCTCGAGAAGCAAATCCTGCAATCCACATCCCTTTCTTTCCACCCCCCACTACATTCCCAGCACAAGGACTACAGGGGACACTGGAAAAAGCACACTCTAATCCCTCCCAGCCCGCTGGACTTAGGTTCCTGGAGGGTTTGTCACTCCTGCCCGCCCTTGATTGCCTCTGCCACCTTTGGCTGCCCCAGCCCCACACTGTGGGGTCTGGGCCAGCACCTTCCATCCAGGTGCCACTGCCCAGAGGTGCCAGCTAGAACAGGAGCCCGGTGAACATGCATGTGCCCCAGGATTCCTGGAAATTACAGTTTCTCTTGTGCAAGCTGCTGCTCCCCAGCTATTTCTGCTCTGATCTCCCCCATTCTGCCTCCCCCCCCAAACAGTTCAGTCCCTAAGCCCAGCTCCTGCTGTTGGTTTGTTTGCAGACCCAGCTCAGCAGCAGGAGCTTCCAGCTTTTGCAGCCAGCCTGTCTGTGCCTTTGCTCCTGCTCGCTGTACAGACAGGCAGAGTACAAAGGGACAAATTTTAGGGCTGGGTCACGGCTTTATTTGCCACAGAGGTGTGTAAGTCCCTGTGGTAACATTGGTCCCATGCTCTGTGACAGCAGCATACCTGCCTGGGCCTCTGGTGTGCTCAGCTTGCACCCACAGCCTGCTTCAGAGGGCAGGTTACAAATGCCAACTACCTGCTTTTGGGCCCATTGCTTTAAAAAATAAAGCTTCTAAACTCACATCACAGCTACACCCACCATCATGTACTGGAAGATTAAGCAAAGCATGAAATGCCATCCCAAATCTTTCCCCAAATACTATTCATCTCCCCAAATACCATTTATCTGAGGCCTGCCACTTGGACATCAGAAGTTTTATTGAAACATCAGACTGGCTTAAAGAAATACATTAAACTACTTGGACTAGCATAGATATAGATATGGGCATGCAATATAGATATTGCATCTGCAAAGTTATCTGGTATCCTAAAAATAGGAAACTTGCAAGGAATAAGGAAAAACAAGACAACACTGATTCTCTATAATAAATTCTTCTCCTGGCCCCTGTTATTTTCGTGTTCTACCTTCTCCATCATGAACGTGGTGAGAAACCTGCTGGGGCTCACCACTGGCAGTTGGTCAGATTTGGAGGAATAACTCCTTCTTTCAGCCCCCACTTAAGTGTTTTCCTCTGTGTTGGACTTCAGGTTTCCTATGTGTTTGTTTTCAGGAAGCAGCTGCTGAGTGATGGCCACTGCTCTCACCTGACCTGGCAGCTGGTTTGATGTTATCCCTCACCGTGCCTTTGAGCAAAAATTCCCCTTGGCTGTGCTCCCCTGCTGGAGGAGCAGGTCTGAGTGGAAAAAGCTGATTCCCTTGGCCCCAACAGGTCACCACTCCCTTTCCCCAGGGATGTTTAAGCCGCTGTGCCACCCCTCCAGGCCTGCTTGCAGCTCCTTTCCTGCTGTGGCTGCATCCCCAGGCACAGCAGGAATGTCCTGGGGAAGCACACCCAGGGCTGCTGGCTGCTTGTTTGCCCAGGAAAGCTCAAACATGGGCTCTCCCCCTGCACTCTTGATGATCTGTGGGCAGGAGAGCGGCCACTGCTCACCCAGTGGAACAAACGCTTGGCCCTCTGCCACATGTCATTAGTGAAATACCTGCACAGCCATTAAGGACGGCACGGGGTGCCTGGGACAGCCTTTAGGACGTGTGGGAACAGGCTCTGCTCTAGGGACTGAGGGGCAGCTCTGCCACAGGGCCTCGGGGAGCCCAGCAAAACCCTCTGCTGCCCCAGGGCTGGGCATGGGCCCCTCTGGCTGTGATTGCTCATGAAACCGGGGTAGCTGTCACCTTCAAACCCTTCCTGTGCCACATGAGCTCTCAGCTGTGACCCAGCTGTGACCCAGGTGTCCTTTCTAGACCTGCCTGGATGGGTCTTATGAAGGGGTTTCCTTCCTCATAGAAGCCACTCCAGGTCTTCCTGCCCTTTGCAGTAGCTGGCATTGGAGGGTTGCAAGTCTCAAATTCCATCTCTCAGGCTCTGTAAAAACACTGGGAAGTTATTTGCAGCCTGTGTCAGGACAGTCAGACAAGATCACAGAGTGAGTGCACAGCAAGTTGCAGAGTTTTGCTTGATGTTGTTGAAGCTGGTTGTGGCTTGAAGAGAACAGAGGTTTTTGATGTCTAAAAGAAAAAAAACATGACACTAAAGCTTGGATTGCTTCATGTCCAGGGAAAAGTTACTTCATGGAGACCTGGTGATGGGAAGAGCAAGGGAGGAAACCACCTGTCCCCCAGGCTGTGCCCCAGGGCTGGGCTTTACCATAGAGGCAGCATCCCACCACAGCCCAGCACAGAAACCACCCCCTGCCCCAGCCAGCTACACCCCACAAATGCCCCCTTTGGCCTGATGTGTCCCACAGTGGGGAGTGGGGACCCACAAGCATGCACCAGCCCAAGGTGGGGCAACCTGGGTGAGGTGAGGCAGCACTGAGGAGAAGCCCCATCCTTTGCAGGCACCCATCTGCAGCTGGAGATAAAGCTGTGCTGAATACATCTGTGCAGCTTGCTCAAACTGCCCAGGTGATTTTCCCCTGGATGAGTAATCCTGTTTTCCTAGAGCCTGTCAACAATATTTTTCCTTGGCAAAGGCTCTCCCAGGGGTTCTTGTGTGAAAACAAATTTTTACAGGTAGGCTTTGGTAGCCAGCCCATGGGTACTGCATAAACAGGGGCTGGGGGGGGGAGTGCCCCCTCCCAGCAAAAGGGACCCCACAAAGAGCCACTTTCTGCTCCCCTGGAACCAACCCAGTGGGAGATGGGCCAGGTTTCCCTTCCAGCCTCACTAGTGGGTCTTGCAGTGGCCACAAAACAAATGAAAACCATGGAAGAGCAGGAAGCCCGTGGTATGCCCAGCCCAAGCAGGGCTGTCTGGCCTCGTGGGTGCCAGCCTGGCCAGTCACAGCAGTGCCACAGCAGTGCCACAACAGTGCCACAGCAGCCTCGTCCAGCCCCAGCTGTTGGAGGATCCCCTTCCCAAGTGCCAAGGGAAGAACAAAGACTAAAAACAGCGGGAAAAAAGAAATATCATAAGGCTCCAGCTGTTGGTTTCCTGCCTTTCTGTGCTTTAGTGGCACAGTGTGTAACTTGTTGCTGTGGGAGAACGGGGGCTTGCTCTCCCCATGGTGCACACTCCGGAGCCAAAGGGACAATGCCTGATGATGCCACTTTGCTCTCAATGCCCTCATGCCCCCAGGGCTCTCCAAAAGCCCCAAAATCACCATCCCCACTCAGACTCACCCAGCATGAGGATCTCAGGGACCAGGTCATGTGGAAGATCAGGGCACAGCCTCGTGCACGGGGCAAGTGGGAGGCAAAGGGAAATACCCCCAGCACTGGAGCACTGTTGCACAGAGGAGCTGCTTTGCCCAGCCACTGGAGCATTTCTCTTAGCCAGGCTTGGAAAAATCCTGATCCTGTCTTCAGCCCCACTGTTGTTTTTAAGGCAAGGAGCTGCAGCTGGGTTCCTGCTGGGCCTTCATCCTCTTCATTTCCCTGCTGTGTTCTGCTGTTGGCAGCACAGGGTCCCCAGCAAACTTGCCCAGGCAGGCTGGGCAGCACCCGGGGCTGTGGATGCACACGGTGCCAGTGCCCACCTTGGCACACACGGACAACACGACTAAAGCACCCCCACAGCACCACAGAGGACAGCAGGCACCTCCTGCCTGCCCACCTCACCCACCCTGGGTGGACATAGGGGAGCATCCAGGCTTTCCAGCCTGCTGTTAGACCATCTCAACAGTTCGGCTCCGGATTACAAGATCAGCCACATCTGGCACTGGGGAGTTGGGTTTGAGTCAACACCAATATTTGAAGATGTGTGCAAATGCAGTAAAAAAAGAAACCCTGAACCAAACCACCCTAAACCAGCTACTGACCTGGCTGGCATGAAACTGCCCCCCAAAGGCAGCAGCAACAGCCTCGTCAGGCTCAGCACAGCCCCTACCAGCACCCCACACCCACCACCACCTGCAGGAGAGAGGGGAAAGCTCCAGCCAGCAAGGCACAGAGCAGAGGCAGGACCCCTCCTCCAGGCAGCAGCTGGGCTGAGCCATCCTGGCAAAACAAGCCCCACTGCCCTAATTTCTCACGGCTTTTCGTACCTCAGCCATCGACAGCATTTAAATTGCATTAAAGTCACCATCAGGAGAGGTTTCTGTTGCCACTGGGGCATCGGAGCAGAGTTCCACATGGCTACAGGGGCTCAGCCCAGCAGCAGGCAGCCCTGGGGGAGCGAGTGGCTGGCCCAGCTCTACGCCCCAGGGCCCTCCCTGTGGGTTTGCTGGACATTTTCCCAATTTTCCTTGCTGGAAAGGGCTGGGAGCCAGGTGTATCTGGGCTTCCATCAGTGTCCCAGCCCCTGCAGCAGCCAGGAGATGTGTCCAGGCCGGTGTGTCCCACACGTGCTCCTGCGGGAGCGCAGGGACCTCCAGACGAGGAATGCTGTCCAGCCTGGCACGGCTGCCCTCGGATGTCAGGAGCCAGAGCCCAGCACAGCTCAGCAAAGCAGCTGCTCTTTTACACCGGTAAAAACGGGGGGAACAACCCCACTCTGGCACTGCAAGGAGCAGCCTGGGGCACAGCCAGAGCCGGTGGCGTCCCAAGAGAGGTGACAGCTGCTGCTGTGTTCCTGATCAGGGACTCCTGAAAGGCTGGGTACGGCCCAGAAGTGTTGCTGGCATGCCCTGCCAGTGAGGAGCCCCCAGCCGAAGAGCAGGATTTGCATCCACCCGAGCGCCAGTGCTGTACAGGGAGCTGCTGGGATCGTGCCATTAGATGGGGCTATAGTTAAAGAATTAGGATTTGTGTTTCAGACTCCCAGTAGGACTTGCCCGGGGTCGGCAGGTAAGCCATCCCTGCCTCGGTCTGACACCCTGAGACAGGAGGTGGGTGCTTCTGGGGTGCAGAGGCGTGGCAGGAGGGATGGGAGTCCCACAGAGTCTGTGGGCAGCCACAGGTGGGAGAAGTAAACAGATCTGTGGGTGTTGCAGAGTTTATCCACCCCGATTCCCCTGTAACACCCCTTGTCTTCCCCTGGTGTAGAACACAGATCACAGAAATGGGAGAGGGCCCTGGCGAAGGCAGGTGCCTGGTGCTAATCTGCCCATGGGCTCCTTTCAGCTCACAGAAGGAGGCTCACCAGTTTCTGGCCTAAACTGTCAAGGATGCAGATGCTGCCTAAATGCTTAGGGAAAAAAATAATAATCCAGCTGAAGACTTTGGAGCTGCAAAATAACAGCAATCTGAGCAATCCCCGGGGGAATCAGCATCTGTGTGACACTGCTGGAGGGGATGAGACATGAAGCAGAGCTTGCCCAGCGTTTGCCAAGCCACAGTGAGAGCCCTTTGCCATGGGGCCATCCCATCCCTTTTGCCATGCAAGCTCAGGTGTCTCTGTGGTGCTGGAAGAGACACTGGAGGAGCTGGGCTGGCCCTCATCTCAGGAGCATCAGCATCTCTGCTACCACAGCGGGAACTTCTGGATTACAGACCACAAAACCAAGCTGCAGACACGACCACCGGCCTCCTCCCTGCATAGGCACATTCTATGCAGCAGAAATTCACGTTCCAGCACGTAAATTACTGCCCCTTTGGGGACACAAGCACCCAGGAATAGCTGCTAGCAATGTCATCAGAAAACACCAGGATTTTTGGCATCTCCTACATCCTGTTATTAGTGGGAATAAAGCCATTTATCCAGGATGAGAAGAAGAAGGGGTGTCCTCAGCCTGCACCCAAACCCACTCTGCTCTCCCAGCACCTGAATGGGAGGACATTCAGCAGAGCAAGAGGCATCTCAGCCTCTGGGAAGGATGGATCAGCCTGGCTGAAAGCCACTGGTCCTTCACCAGGGAGGCCACACCAGTGCCTGGCCATACCAAGTGCACTGGACATCGCCCAGACAAGCACTGATGATCAAAAAACAGCCTTTGCCATCTTTCTTAAAGCACAAAAAGACATGCACCAGAACAAGGAAGGCCAAGGCTGCCAGAGCAGGCAGCACACGTGTCTGTATGAGGGGGGTGAGCAGGAAAAGAAATAGGAAGTGGAGACAAAGAATTTCCGCAACATCCCTCCAAACCGCTTCCTGCACGTTGGGAGTCAGGAAACACTCACAGGAGAGATGCCCAGCCCAGGCTGAGCAGGGCCCCAAACAGCCCCTGGGGAAACAGACTAAACACAGAGAATGAGATGGAAACTCACAGCCCACACCCACAGTAAAAATCCCATTTGATGTATCAAGAATCTTGGATTTGGGAATGGCAAATACACTTCACCTCAGAAAACAGATGGACCAAACTCTCCAGGATCCATATCTATGTCCCACCTCAGCACAAAACCCCTCCCAACAGCCCAGTGAGGAGTAAGCCACCAGGAATGCCACGGATCCCCTGTGAGCCTGGAGGGACACCCTTATTTCAACACTGCCCCTTTGCTCTGGGGAAAAACAGAGACATGTTACTTGTGGGCTGAGAAATGTCATGTTTGGATAAATAACTCAGTCTCAACCCAAGGGGCAGAAAGGCTGGAGCCCCAGGAGATGCTTCTAATTCCTTGAAGCAATCTGGGAGGAGCTGGTGGCTGCCTGGTGCAGTTCCCTGTGTCCCACAGCAACAGGTGACATTTCACAGCCCCCAAAAGCGTTGCTGACCCAGGCATGGCTTTGCACCCAATTGTCGACAGTGTTTTCCCTGCTTCCATGGAAAGCTTTGGATTTAGCTGCATTAAGAAGCAGAGCTGCTTTTGCTTCCTGGCCCTGCAGCCCCTGTTTGGTATGGGCAGTGCCTGCAGCTGGCAAATCCTGCTCCAGAGGCAGGGCCTGGCCTTACAAATGTGGGAATTTTACATATTGGAAAGGTGTGTTGTGAGAGCATCTGTGTGATAACCTCTGTTTTATACATTCAGCTATGACAAATTCTGGGCTTTTTTTCCTTTATTGAATTTCTCCTCATTTTACGGGCTATTCGTTTTGTGTTCCTACTGGGTTTTGTGGCTGGCAACCCCCTGCTCAAGGCTGCTAAATGAGAAGATTTCATTGGGGCAGGTTAAATAAACTTCTTCCTATCAGAAGGGAGCATCTCTCACACGTGGGGTGGGACCAGCCTCTGCCACCAAAGACAGGATGGCACAGTAGGGAACTTTGACATGGGATTATGCCCTTTTTTTTTTCCCCTGATCTATTTGGTAGTAGATGGTTAATGCCTGTAGTCAGGAGCCCTTCATTAGACAGCTCGTTAGTTAATCACACTTGTACGTGTGATTACTCCTGTCCCCATGCATGTGACAAGGGAAGCTGAGGAATCCATGGGAATTATTTAAATCACCCATGTCTGAAACATAAGGCTTAAATACCCTGACAGGCAAAGGAGCATTAATTCATACAACCTCCCAGCCTTCTCCCAGTGTCACCACTGTACTCCAAAATATTAATAAGCCCTAAAGCAATAATGGTTAACACTTTAGCCAGTTAGAAAGGGGGGGGGGGGAATGTTAAGCATTAATTTGTCAGGAAGATGACAAGATTATTTACATCGTCAGAAAAGCAGCTCATTAAAGTTGCCCTCATGCAAATACTTGGCCATGCTTTGTTGGAAGAGCATAGAGCAAGGGGGCTGCTCCTCACAGCAACTTGCTGCAGGGTTGCAGCAGGAGAGTGGCAGCCCAGATGAGACAGAATGAACAGCAAGGGGATGGGATTTTCTGTGAAAGAAATCGAGGCACAAGTGAAAGAGATGGCGCTGCTGCTGCTTGGTTTCACCCAACCTGTTGGGCAGGATGTGCCAGACATGAGCTGGCAGGATTTTATGGCTTTGAGGTGTTCCCCCTCTCCTTCAAGCAATGAACAGCAGAGAGGATCAGAGTGTTTCTATCCCATTTCTGTGTGTAAAAATGCAACCCCAGCCCTAACCCTGACCATTCCCCAGGTGTGGGAATCCTCTGCAGCACACAGCCCTGCCCTGTTACCCCCAAGGCACCCAGCCATGCACACAAGAGACACAAGAGGTGAACCACATCCTAAAGTTCCCCCAAGGTTTTACCCAGTGGCTGAGGGATATCTCCAAGCTTCCACTATCAGAGAAACCTCCAAGGGTTTATTTTAAACCTTTATTATGTTAGTACATAATTCCACGATGCTGGGCTTGTGCAGAATTTCAGCAACCGCTCTGCACTCTCTTTACACACGGTGCACCCAAGGAATGCACTTATTTTTGAAGGAGACCACGTCACCTCTTCAGTGTCCAGTGCAAGGATTCTGAGGTCCTCGGGGAAAAGAAACTTGAGAACACAAACTTCCAGACACAAATTACTCTGCTACATTCCCTGTGCATGCAAGCAAGAGGAGCAGCCACAAGAAAGCCCAGCAGGTGCCACAGCTTGGATGCCTGTCAGGCACAGAGGACCTGACTTTGCTGCTGGTGCCAGTGGCACTGGGGAGGGGGGAATGGGGTGCAGATGAGCACTTCCTCACTTGGTCACTTGTAGGGGAAATTGGGCATTTACTGCTTTTAAATAAAGACTAGAGTGCCTCTCTGAGTGGCAAGGGGTGTCACAAGGGTCTCTGGTGCTCTCTGTGGATCCAACACTGTACCAAGGGTGTGCTGGGATGGACAGGAGATGGACTGCCTGCTGAGAACCCTCCCTGCTCCATTTCACCCCCAGATTTGCATTGTTTGGCACTGGGCTGCACATTCCATCAGGAAGGCAGGTTGGATGAGAGCAGCAGACATGCTCTGTACACAACAAGGAATGCTGGGTCCCTGAGGATGAGCCTACAGCCTCCACTGCAGCTTCTATCTCAGGGTTAGGCTTCCCACAGGGCACTGAGATTGTCAGAGGGATCATCCCAGGAGGGTGAGTCTGAAAAAACAGTGGATTTACCCTTGTGACTGCAGAGCTGCTGGGACCTCACTCTCTGCACCCGAGCTACCCCACCCAGCTCCCAAATTCCTGTGTGGCCCTATTGCCACTGCCCTCCCCTCTGTGCCCAGTGTCCCAGCTTCTCCCAAAGCATCCTCACTAGGCCCCTCTGGAATGCTGAACTGCCTGGTTTTGCTAGAAGCTGTTCAGTACCCAGGAGGAAAAAAAGAGAGGAGGACTGGAGTCCTGGTGAAAAATATGATGTCAGCAAAGTGCTGTTATGGCCACAGCATGGAGTTATTAAGGAGAGGAAGGGAGGAGTAACATCTTTTATAGGACCGATTTATAGTGTTGGGAAACAGGCTTATGGGCACAGGCACCCTCTCCCAGGAGAATGGATGTGCTTCCTCTCAGGCAGCACCCATTAAAGGGATGCATTTGGACAGGGTGGTGAGGAGCAGCAGCACAAAAGTCCTAAAATAGGCACGACAATGTTTTTTCTGCCTGGATCAGCTTGCACAGGAGTTTCTGCAGCTCCTCCAGCAACTTGCCCAAGGGGAGAGGTTTCTCTCCAGCACCATACCCACCTCCATCCCAAATCTGGCCCAGTGTGGTGGGCCCAGGCTGCAGGGCCATTCCTGAAATCCAGTTCAGTGATCTGCCATTTCTGGAAGTTTTATACAAACACTCTACCCCTCACAGAGCTTCCATGCTTCTCATCCCCCCTTGTTAGCTTTTGCATTATGTGTGTAAATTCAAGTGATGCCCCTAGCAGGAAATTTCACATCCCAAGGAGTTGGGTAATGCCCAGGAAAAACCCAAATCACAAAGTAGGAAAATTAGGAGGGGTGGGAAGGGGAGGTGTTAGATGCTAAATTCTGACTTACGGGGTCAGACAGATAAGTGAGCAAACACAGATGGATGGAAAAGAAAGACCATTTTCATCTTGTCTCTGAAATTCTGTCCTTTTTTATAGCCAACTTCTGCTGCAGAAGGGAGATGGGATGGGGATGGGACTAGGAGGGGACTGGGAAGGGACTGGGAAGGCAGGACATCAGCAGTGCAGTGCAGCTGGAGATCCCTAAAGCAGACTGCAGTCCCCTGGGGTGACATCCAGCTTTTTGTTCCCAAGTCTGTCTCATTGAGCTGTATAATTAATCTTAGAGCTTTTATTTAAATTCTGGTGCAATATCTGTGACTTTTGGCCCATTCCTTGCTGTTGCCATCCCTGCCCACCAGGATGTGCTGCTCCAATACAGAGCAGAGCAACACCTTGACCCTGGTGCTCCCAAATGAAATATTTGGCATGTTCCCTGCCACACTCAGGCAAACCAAATATTCTTTCCTTTGATTTATTTCAGACATACCAGCCATAAACCTCAGTCTCTGGTCTCTTGTTTTCATGTGATCAGACTGGCTCACAGGAAGGCAGGGATCCATCTTTCTCTGTGCCAGGTAGCCTCAGCACATCTGCTGATCCATCAACCTCAGTTTCTTCCCCTTGCTACGCAAAATCACCTCCCAGTCCTATGACCTTCTCTTTTCCAGCTCCAGTTGCCATTTTCTCCAGGTGAACCACCCGTGCTGGGTGCTCAGGTGGAGCTGCAGTGACCTTTGCTGTCACTCGGCACCTCACAGTGGCCAAAGCCCAGCCAGGAGGGTGCTGGGATGGTCACTGCCCTCAGAAGCACTGGCAAAGACAGAAGCTCCTGTGAAAACCTCCCCTTGGGCCCAAGGTATTCCACACTGTTGGGAATGGAGCCCTGTGTTCCATTAAATCCGTTTTTTTCTTGCACACAGGCACTCAAAGACATGTTTGAATTGACTCTGTGCCCCAGGCAGATTTTGTCCCATATGAGTCTTTCACCCTCGATTCTTTTTGCCTTATTACTAAAAGAAAACTGCCCAAACTGACCTCATGCACACCAAATAGCTCCTCACTAAATTCCTCAGAACCACTGCTCCCTGAAGAGGTGCATAACGAGCAGGAGCAATTTCCAATTACTTTAGAAAAGTAATTGGTTACAGATGCATCAGATAAAGGTTTGGGTTGGAAGGGACCCTAAAGATCATCTACTTCTGACCCCGCTGTCATGGGCAGGGACAACTTCCACTAGAGCAGGTTGCTCAGAGCCCCATCCAATGTGGTTTTGAACACTGCCAGGGATGGAGCATCCAGAACTTCTCTGGGAAACCTGTGCCAGTGCCTCACCACTCTCACGGAAGTGAAGAATTTCTTCACAGTATCTAATCTAAACCTACCCTCTGTCTAAATCTAATCTAAACCTACCCCCAGACCCTTTGTCCTTTCACTACAGGCCCTTGCAAAAAGCCCTTCTCCAGCTTTTTTTTAGGTCTCCTTTAGGTACTGGAAGGTGTTACAAAGTCTCCCCAGAGCCTTCTCCTAGCTGAACAACCAGCTCTCCTCACTCCAGCAAGCCCACATCCTTCTTACAGTGGGGATCCCAGAGCTGGATGCTGCACTGCAGGTGGAGTCTCACGGGGGCAGAGCAGCGGGGCAGAGTCCCCTCCCTCGGCCTGCGGGCCACACCTCTCCTGATGCAGCCCAGGATGAGGTTGGTTGGCTGTCCCACCGAAGGCACAGCAAAGCAAGTGCGGTCTGGGCAGCAGGTTCCCACAGGAATGCTTCCCACATCCTTCCTTGCTGTAAGTGGAGTGCCTGCAGCTCTGGGGGCACTCTCTGGGTGGATGTAGGGCCGAGGAGAAGCCCCAGGATAGGGGACACCTGTTGTTGTGGTGGGAAGTTGAAGCATTTACCCAAACCAGCTCCAAGCATTGTCACCACAAAGGATACTCCTTGGGTTTTTGAGCAGTCAAGCAAGGGAAACCAGCCTGGGATTTGTCACTCCTGCAGCATCCTGTGAGAGGCAGATGCTGCCTGGTGCAGCCCTGAGATGGTTTTTGCTGGAGCATCCCATTGTGGTCACCACTGTGCTGCTGCTGCAAGGAAAACCTTCCATAGGAAGTACATGGATTGAAGCAGTTCTGCTCAGTGGTGGATTTATTCTGGAACAGCTTTAATAGGGCACCACTGCCCTTCCATTTTCTTCTAAGAAATACTCAGAATTTCCCAGCCTGCTGCACAGATGCTCTGCTCTCCAAGTAGCCTTTGCCTGTAATTTTGACCACTTTCTTGCACCTACATAGAAGTCATTTATGCAGTTAAAACAACTTAAATGGGAACACAAGGGGTCACTTTAACAACTGCTTGCATAGATGGAGGTGGGAAGAGTGTGGCTAACCTGGCAAGGGGAAGGCTGACCTCTTACCTGGCACACAGGGCTGAGAACTTCCCGCTCTGCTCCTCGTGTCTCAGATGGAAAGGAGTAAACCACCTCTACTCAACGGTGTCCAGCACAGGTAGAGTGATGTTTATAGTGTCTCCAATTAACTAGAGCACATCTACATATTAATTAGCTCTTTGTGCCCAGTTATTCTATTTATAACCTTTATTACATCCCTCTGTCAACAGGACATCTCCCTATCACTGCTGCCTGGGGGTGAGGGCAGAGGTGTCTGGATGGATGTGAAAATGGTAGCCAAGATGGCTCAGCTCATTGCTAGGGCTGCATTTCTGCCACAAATATGCTGTGTAACCTTGGAGAATAATAACAACAGAAAATAATAAGCCTTTCACACAGAGAAGTTATGAAAAATTGAGCTGCTTCTGAAAGGAAGAAATAGAGAGTAGCTCGAAGGAGAGTTAAAGTGGTCAGCTCAGCTGTGACACAGCCCCATAACCCCCAAGCTTCCAGCCTATTCTTCCAGCAATTCTTCAGTGCCTCTAAAGCATCCTTTCAGCCCATTCCATCTCTGCAGGTGGAGCCTGCCTCACACACACTCAAATATCCTGGGAGAGAGCATCCCTGCAATCCAACCAGCAGCTCCAGCACAGCTGCTCACATCGGGCTTGCAGCCTGGCGTCGCAAACGCTGGAGCTTAGCAAGGGTATCACTGGCTGTTGGGGAGGAGAGAAAATCATCTTCTTCCTTCTCATTTCTGACTGCCTGCAATGAGGTCTGGAGACTGAACATCTCCTTAACGTGCCAGTCAGGCAGGGAGACTCTCCCCTTGTTTATTGCAGAGCCACGGTCGGTCACAGAAAGCTGAGTTTCCATGTATGGCCTGGAGACATACATGGCCCTGGCATCCCAGCCAGAGCCACAGCAGGGCAGGAGAAGGAAAGCAGCAGAAAGAAAAATGGGCATGCAGACTAGAGCAGAACCCCCCCAGAATGTCTGAAACCACCCAGCAGTGTAGGTCCTCCAGTGGCACCTGCAGAGTGGGGTGGCTGCTGCCGGTCCCAGCTGAGGTTAAGCCTCTGCCTTCTGAAATCCAAGCCTGGCATCAGAGGTGTGGGGCGATTCATGGATCACAGTGGAAATACAGGAGCAGACAGCACAGCCAAGTTCATTCAGCACAGCAGAGTGATAAACAGAGAGAGCAAATGGCCCACTGCATGCTAATTTCCCATGAGGATCAATTAACTGTAGTTAAAAAATATATTTTTAATGTCACAATCTTCAACTGTCACTGGCTGATTGCAGTCACAAAGTGGAGCCAAAATTCTCAGTCAGAGATGTTGGTTCCTCATTAAAAAAACACACATTTTTGGCTGCTAATATCAGCACCAGGCAGCCCTGCACCCAACAGAGACACAGGAACCAGCACAGGGGACACCGAGAACAAGCCTAATGCCAAAAGAGTGTTATGACATTTTATTAAATAAAATATGCTTAATTAGCCACCTCTAAATAAGGTGGGTGTATTTCCCACTGTTTGAATCTGTTCAGCTATGGAACAACATTATTGTCAACATCTAGGCGAGCATTTAAAGCAGCAGGGAGCTCAGCAATGCTGCTGAAAGCTGGTTTCCATGAGCAGAAATGCACTCCTTTCTGAGCTTCCCAGGAGAGGCCTCTATGGGCCCACCTGAATTCCTGCTCTGACAACAATGGAGCACCAATCCCAGCTTTCACAGGACCTGCAACAGGAGGAGGGTGCATTTCAGGAGCTAAACCCCTCATCTCTGGGGTAGATGTCACCTAGTGGTTGGGGGCCCTTTGGAGTGTGTTGCAAACAGCTACAGTTGTCCCAGCCACGCTGCAAGGGCATAAAAGCAGCAACCACACTTCTAGGAGAGAAAACAAAAATCCAGAAGTGATGTAACTTTCCTGAAAGAGATGAGAAAGTAATTCTCAGGGCAAGGCTGGGAAGGGAAATCCTGCTCCTGGGCTCATGGAAAGAATTTGGGTGTCTGTATCCCCAGAGCTGACTGCATCCCTGGGAAGCTCTTCCCAGGGCTCATTTTTTGCTTGCTGGTGTCTCCATCACACTTTTGCTCCACCCTGTGCTTTGTTGTACTGAATCCTGAGTTTATTTAATATGGAAACACTTCCAGCATGCTCTTCCTCAGCCGGTGAAGCGCTGGTCACAACTGTGGCATTGCACAAGTACCAGTGGGTAACAGCTTGGTTAATTTTACTTTGACTGCCTCCACCCTGAAGCTGTAGCTCAGTATCTTACTGAGTTTTACTCAGGAGCTGAGATTTGGCACCTTGGTCCAGCGGCTCCCTGCACTCATGGGATGCAGCAACAGGTACTCTGTGAATCCCCACATTACTGGGATAAAAGCAGCTGCAAACTCAGGACCAACATATCATAATTAGGCCAGCTGAAGAAGTGATCAGTACCAGGCTACATCCTGAGGATGACAGTAGCAGCACGGTGCTGAGTAAAAGCATTTCTATGTGGTGCCAGTCACAGTGGACCTTGTCTGCTACCTGTTTACTTTGCTTAAAAGTGAGCTGCAGACAGTGGGGCCATCTTCATCCATCCCACAGCAAAACCCACAACCCCACAGATTTGCTGTCATGAGGGGAAACCACAGCTCTGTGTGACCCCAAATCCAGCCAGGAGCCTGTTGGAACTGGACATGTGCTCTGCCACTGGCTTTACTGCGCCCCATTCCTCATCTACCTCCCACACCGTCTCTGCAAGCCAGAGGCAGAGGCAAACACCTTGATTCTGAGCTTCTCTGCAGAGCATGTGCAGGGAAACCAGTAGGATGGAAGACAGTTGGAGAATCAAAATTCATTTTCTCATATTTGATAAAAGAAACCCAAGAAAGAAGTCATCGTTAGAAATGTGCTGCGTCCGCCTCGAGACTGCAAAGGCAGCTCTCAGAGGAGGTGAGGAGAGGGCAGGACAGAGCAGGTACATGCACAAGGGGAAGAGAAATTACTGTTCTCCACATTGCAGCCCTTCACAGCCTCTGAAGAAAGTGCCTGGGCTGGCCCCTGGTGGCTGAGACCTGGGTGATGAATGTGAGCTCCACAGATTTGTTGGTGCCATTTTACCATTGTACATCAATAAAAATATTTCTTCTTTCTGAAGAATCCATGTAACTTTTACCACTTGAAAAAAAAAAATACAGAAAAGGCAATATAAACCTGTAAACCTGGGGAAACTTAACTTTAACAGCCCTATAGAAAAAAAAATTATAGATATAGAGGGTTATATATATAAAGCTAGCAGCAACCTTCTATTATAATATCTCCTTCCTCTCCCCTTGTGATGTAGGTATGAGATTGAGGAAATGTTTTTTAATATGCCTAAATATATAATTATCATAAATATATTATAATTTAAACATTAAAAAAGCATCTGCCTAACCTCACATGCTTAAATAATAACATATTATTATTATACATTTTAGTACACCCATATATAATTACATACCATTCACAATAATATATTTACAATAAATATATGTATATATAACACTGTTTTTTAATGCGTGGGTGCAGTGGCAGGAGAGGGAGCCTGTGCATGTGGCAGACCCTCTGCTCCCTTCAGACAGGGAATGTACTCCTGTTTTACAGGGAGCAGGGCTATGGATGCACAGAGAGAAGCAGGGTGGTGCAGCAGGGGAGAGAAGCAGCTTTATGGCAAGAATGGAATAATGCCTCTGTGGTTTGCAGAGAGAGCACACAAATCACAGTGACATGGAGTTTGAGCAACCCAGGTTTCCCTGTACTGGGGACACAGGCTCACTGTGTTCCCACCGTGCTGGGAGCACATTCCCTGCCTGCACAGCAGCAGGGCAGCAGGAAGGCCAGGGCAGCCTCAGCTAACACCCTGGTGTTAGCACTGTATCTTACAGGATCTCTGAGGCTCAGGTAAGGCAGAGCAGGAAGACAATTCAGTGGCAGCAGAGCCAGAGCAGCTCCTCCTCGGCATGGCAGGAGCAGATGTGTTTCTGCGGAGCTGTTATGCCCTGGCTCCACGACGCTCCTGGGTGCACTATAACCCTTGTGTGCACCCACAGCCAGGGCTTTCACATTACACAGTGGCTGCTGAACAATGTGCTCTTCCAGCAATATCCAGGATGGCTTTAAAGTAGGCTGTGTGCTGTTGTGAACTTGGATGCTACCCTACTAGAGTTTATTAATTTATTGAATAAACACCAGTGAGGTTAGATGCTGTCTGTGGCTTTGGCTTCTCTTTTCCACAGCATTCAAAACAATTACTTTCATGAAAGCAAATGGTCCATTTAGGTGGAGAAACTATAAGGCAGAAATGAGATCAGATTCCTAAACAGATGTGCCCTCCTCTAGAGAGATTCGGTGTCTGTGAGGCTTCAAGCTGACACCAGGCAGAAAACATCTTTTAACTCCACTACGTTTGAGCTGCACAGAGCAGAACTGGAGGTTTTATCAAAGAGCCAGCTCCACACTTCAAAACAAGGGCAAGCACCTTAATTTTAATGCATTTCATGTCCCAGGGAAGGGGAGGGAGGAAGGCTGTCTTTCTCTTGGGGATGAGGATGGCATCACCGTAAAAGCCCCTAACCCAAATCCACTAAATGAGTCCCTCTTCCACAGCAGTGCAAAGAAAAACGCTTCCGCTCATTTTTTGCACACATAGACCTGAAGAGGGGGCTGGAGGGAGCCCACAGCTACTGCATGTCCGCACATTGTGTAACGCTTTCCCTCGGCTGGTGCTGTGCTGTCTCAGGAAACACCTCAGGTCCCCACCCGGCTCAGTTCCAGTCCCGTCAGGAGCAAGTCACAACTCCCTTGTGTCAGTTCAGCGACTGCTCAGCAGCACACCATGGCTCAGGTCATGCCCTGGGAACACGGCAAAATCCTCCTGGAACAACGGACCTCAACCATGCCCGGAAGACAGTGCATCCATCCACAGCAGGATCCCTCAAACCAACACCTGGGACTGCTCCTGTTGGTCACATCTGCCTGGTGAAGTCCCAGCGCACGCCCTGTCCTCCAGGGAGAGCAGTGCTGGCATCAGCCTGGCACCCCCCCAAACACTGCCCACACCCCCAGGACCTGCTGAAGAAGCCTCCCCTCCTCTGAGCATCTTCCCTGGCCCACGCCCTCCGCCCCAGCGAGGTGCAGATGGCAGGAGGTACGAAGGAAAAGCCATCCCCGACAGCCCCTCTGGGCAAAGCACGTCAGCAAGGCAGCCCACGGAGCTTGTGCCGCTCCTGCCAGCTCCCTGCCCTGCTCCACAGCCAAGCCAAAGCCCGAGGGCCCAGGGATCCGCACGCCCGAGCCTGGCAGCTCTCCCGTGCCCCGAATGAGCCGGCACCGAGGCCGTTTGAAGCGGCTCCAGCCTTCAGATGTAGGGACACGCAGCCCCTCAGCGGTAACCAGTGCCGGGGCCGCTTCCAGCTGGGACGTCCATCCTGCCATCCCCGATCCGTGCTCGTGCTCCTCACGGCCGCCATCCGTGCCCATGTGTCCCCCTGGCAGCATTCCCAGCCACGGGCTGCCTGACAGGGCCTCAGCTGCCAGGTAGTGATGCACTGAGAGAGAGAGGCCAGAGCAGGACTGTAAATGCTGTTCCTTCAGCCTTCCCGATCCTCCAGCACACGGGAAAGGAAGGAACGCCTCACGCCTGGTGATGACTGCGGTGTTGTCTCAGCCTCTCCTCCAAGCAGTCACAAGATGAAGGCAGAAGGGGGAATACACCCCTCACCCCCACAGTAGATGCTGAGGGAAACTAAAGTAGCTGAAATCACACAGCCTCTTGCAAATTGAGGTTGGCAGGAGAGGGGAGCAAAGAGTGATGGGGCAAACCCAAGGGCCAACATTTATCACTGAGGCACGTAGGATTAGCTCTCACTCACTCTGGGATGTATAGGCCACAGACATTTTCCAGTTGGGTTGTGCTTGGGATGCTTCCATGAAAGAGCACATGCATGGGACACAGAGAGGTGGTGAGGGTAGCTCCTCTCAATGGAGCAGGGCAAGAGCGCTCATTCCTGACACCATCAGGAGACACAAGTGGTTTCCAGAGCAGTAAGGATTTATTTTTTTCTTTTCCAGGATTTTTTAAATTTTTTTTTCTTTTTTACTTCTTAAATCTTTGTGACATCACAGGAGCTTTCAGTAACATAAAGCACTCCTGCTGCTAGAGGCCCTGCTGTGTGTAAGAGCCTGCCTGCAGAAGGAGATGAGGGGGATGCTGCTGGCAGGGGACAATATAGCAGAGAATGTCTCAAACCATGAGCTACATATAAGCCTACAAATGTGTTCTCAAGAGAGATGGACAGAAAATCCATGCTTATTTCCCACTGGAGAACAAATATGACATTGACACACCCCCTGTCTTTGACCCCAACCTTGACTTTTGTGGGATCTTTGGTGTTACTGCTGCAGGGGCACAGTAAGGCTCAGCATCAAGGAAAAAGCAGAGAGCTTCAGCCTAGGTGTGCTGCAACTGAGAGCATTCCTGAGCCTCAGCATTTTGCAGCCATTTCTCAGAATTAGACAACAGTCTTCATTTAAAATAAATAACTTCTCATATATTTATTTAGTTGTGATCATGTAACAGCTAATATTCCCAGGAAGGCAATCAAAAACGCAGCTTACATTATGATCAGCCTATACAGTCCTAACAATCTCTTTTCAACACACATTGACAGATGTAAAGCTTTTTACATACTGAGCTATTTTTTTGACATCATAGTACCAAGGTCAAAAGATTAAAGCCTCCTCCTGGATTAAAAGAAAAAACATAAGCAGGGGCTTTTGTTCAGCAAAATACTTGGCTGTTTAGAGGTGAACCTGCCACAAGTCTGCAACATCCACTTAGTGCAAGAACATCTCATCACTGAGGATGGTTCATTTTATATGGGAGTAAGACACAAGTAAAAGTTGAGCAAACAGCCCCCCAATATCATCCTGATCCAGACCAGGAGAAAAAAAGAACCCAACAACTATCCTGACACTAGAATTGCCCCTCTTCATTCCAGCCTTTGAAACCAAGTTACTCAAAAAGTGTTACTAAGTTCTTATTCCTATGAAGGCCAAGAAAAGTAGTGTGTTTGTTTGCCAGAGTAAGAAATAAAATTGCAGTGAACAAAATATTTGACGGGCAGAACATTGCCCATACTTCATGAAATTTAAAATTAAGCTCCAGAATATACATGGATGTTACCCATCACAGTGTCTCAAGGGAGGCAGGTGTGGCAAGAAAAGCTGGTACTGGAATGGTAGCACAGGCATGAGTTTGGATTAAGTGTGCTGTGAGACTGAACCTAAACTGTGCACTGCAAGGGAAAATGGGTGTTCCTCTCCTCCTGCCTGCTCCAGAGCAAGCAGATATGCAGGGTCCAGTTCTGGCTAACTGACCCAAAAACAGTGGCACAGTGAGTATGGATGTGAGTGAGACTCACTGATTTCAGTCATATCAAAAATGGAATCTAGTCCCTGGATTAGGATCACCTAATAGCTACTGCCAGGTGGATGAAGGGCTGGAGGTACACGGCCCAGAGATGTAACACTAAAACATAGGTACACTAATATTAGTTGCTTTCCTAAATAAAATCTGAAATGCTGTGTTTAAGCTCCATGCTAGCCAAGCTCTCAAGAACTTCCAGTTGGATTTGATAAAGCCACAAAAGAGGGACTGATCTTGTGTCTGAAATTATTTCCCAATACATTAATTTTTGGTTGTGGTAAGCAAGCTGGGGCTTTGTGTTGCTAATACAAAGCAACCAACTTAAAATAAGGGTTTGTACTTACTCTGGAGGAAATGGCAGGTAAGCACAGCTGTTAACATACAAATATAAAACAGAGACCTAAAACCCAGCTTATGACATACATATTATAAAGGACTTCACCAAAATAATTCAGAAATTGAGCTGTGGACATACATGAAACAACATCTTAAAGAGATGTTCAGCTTCTGAATAAGACTGTTACTAATAAGGAGCCACTTCAAATCCACCCCTCCACTCAGTACAGTTAAACTGCTCCACAGAAGTACATCCACAGGACCACAACTTGTTTCTAGTATTCAAAATTGCAGCTGTGCCTGAATTGACCAGGAAACAGCAATTGGTAAGGGGGAAAAAAAAACGAGGTAAACTATTTTAGAAGCAGAAGTTTCTTGGCACAGACAGCTGATCACTAACAGGATTCATGGGGCACCTCTAGGACCACAACTTTCAAAATGGCCAAGTTTATCCCTAAGCTGCAGGTATAGCACTGCACATAAATGCTGTCATCTGCTCAGACTCCTGATCCCTTCATCTTCCCTTATAATTTCCTCTGCCTTGAACAGCTTAACTGCATTGTCAGTAAAACTGAGATATTTCTCTCCCCAATTCTCTCAAAGAGAAAGAACTCACTATTTCATTTGAGAAGCAAAATGTCTAGATTTTGTTTCCTAATATACCTAAGAAAAAAAAAAATTAAGTTCCTTATCAATACTTCAATTCCAGGTTACTAAGCAAAAACCACCCAAACCTACCCAGCCTAATTACATTTTTGTGTAGGTGCTTGCAGCATTGTTGACTGATAGGTGAAACAGAATTCTGAAGTACAGGACAAAACAAGTAGTTAATTATATTGAAATGCACTGATAACAAGTTTAACAGGATTGTTATCAAGTTGACAGAAGTGACATCTTAAGGCAGTTAAGTCTCAGTTGCTCACCTTTTATATTTCTGTTGTTGTGGATGCTCCAAGACAGGCCTTCCTTAATTTTCAGTTGATAGCTATGAACTGCTTGGCATCAAAAGGATGTGATCACATTTTGTCTAGCATTAGTCTTGCCTGTGACAAGCTACTCCATTTAAATAGACTTTACTTTGCACAACCCTGGCAGACAGCATTCATTACCAAATCCGAGCAAGTTATGAATAATGTGATTTATTCCGTAATTTTTGGCTCTCTGTTCAAGATACCAAAGCAGATAATGTATCTCTATTAATCCTCTTTGGAAATCTTCAGACAAATTCACTCGTGTTTAGAGCTCACTCAAAACCTCTTGAAAGAAGTTAGCAGCGAATAAGCTCAGCAGGAGCCTTAGCATGGAGGTGAAATCTGTTCACCGCCTACGTATTTTCTGTGAAACTCATTTCATTATCTGCAAGAGCTATCAAGAACTACAGCACATAACTCGTTTCCAGACTGGTCTGCCAGAACCCTTAAACAAATTTCAGGAGGGAAAATTAAAACCAAGTTTTCACAGGATGTAATTTCAGCAGTAAATTTCTTCATGTGAACTTCCATCAGCAATTGCGAGAGAATATAAAAACCCACTAAGTTTTAAATAGGTGATCCTGCCCAAGTACTGCTTCTGTGAAGAACTGTAACAAAAATGGTACAAAAGTGTCTTTTAGATTGGAGTGTACAAACTGAAATTAATCACAAGTGGACTAAGTTCTCAAAAATGCTAGAGGGTGTGACTGAAACAGAAAGGTAGTCAACCAAAAACAGGAACAGCTACAAACCAAGAAACTAACAGAGTGAAAAAAGGTAAAAAAAAACCCAACACAACAAAAAACACCCAAGAGAAATAAAACCCCCTAACAGAAAAACCTAAATCACTACACTCTACCCACTTTTACCATACTAAAAACCCATGAAAATCAGAAATGCTTCCAAATTCAGCACTAAATCAGGTAAGAAAGGAATTGAAATGACAACAAATTGCTGCTTCTTAGCACTGTAGCTTAGAGAGTTCAGTTCAGCTCCTGACTCTACCTGGTACTACACTCAACACATCTGCTTTCCTGTGGAGCAGACAAGTTTTACACCCTTAAAAGAACCTCACACATATACTACTTCAGCCAAGTCAGTATCCCCAGTGTTTCCCAGATCTGCTCCAAGGAATTAAGCTATGCATTGAAGAGAAAAAAGGGAGGGAAAGCTGATCACTTTTTAAGCAGTATAACCCGTGTGTAATATTTAAAAATCAAGACTAAAAACAGGCATCATTTAATGTATTTTAATAGCAAACTTACAGGAACAGCACAGAAGACAGACAACATTAAAAACATGTACTTGCATGTAGGACAACTCAGTTAGAAAAGTATAGTGAATGGATGGAATCTACTGTATGATAAAAATGCTACAAACACCATTTAGTTGCCATTGATAAGAAATTTACTTGTTTAAAAAAATCCAAATGCTGGCATTGTCCAGAAAAATTTGACAGGTTTATTTATAATTTTTTTTTATAAAGTTGTTTTGGTGAAGAAGTTTCAACGATTCATTTTTTTACTTTTTTGACCACACTGATTGTTTTTATGTCCCCTTGTTTATATTAAAAATCCACACACAAATGAAAATGGAAAGAAAACTTGCCAATACCCAATTCTGTCCCCTATTTTTCCACTTGCAACCATATACTTAAGGTACCTTTTAACCCCATGGAAAAAATATCTAACGTTCATTACTACCAATAACAGGAAGAAGATTTTGCTTCGAGAATGACAAACCCATCGTGGTGAGGTTTAGGCACGCTCCCCACGTATGCGGCGTGCTAGCTGGATATCTTTTGGCATGATTGTGACACGTTTGGCATGGATAGCACACAGGTTGGTGTCTTCAAACAGGCCAACCAAGTAGGCTTCACTTGCCTCCTAGTGTGGAAGAAAAGAGGTAAGAACATTTTCACTCTGAGCACCAGGAAAAAAAAAAAGAATCTTAGTTAAGAATTAAAAGTACAGTGTAACACAGCATTAAGTTGAGGTTTTGATCTTTATTACTCACAAACATCAAAAGTTTTAGATTTTCAGAAACTAAAATCCTCCATTTTCTCATAAAGCACCAAATAATAATCTATGTCTAAAGTAGTGTACTGCTGCCATTTGGTAAGGACATCCTCCAGAACACAACAGAACTAATATTCCCATGGGACTCTCACAAGATAGGAAGAGGTTGAATTATCAAAAGGTTAGTTTGTTTAGGAAATTCTCTTTTCAAAGGCTGGGTTACACTGTTTGAGGGACTTGTCTGTTGCCTCTTCCAGAGTAAGAGTTACTGAGCATCAGTGAAATTGGCAGGTGCCAGGAAAAAGAAGAGTAGGCATTCCTTCCCAACACACAGCTCAGGCTCACAGCTTCTTCCACAGACACTGTGGAATTTTTGGCTTAACTCAAAAGCCAAAAATTAGCAGAAAAAAAAATATACTGAGAAGTATTAGAAATAAGAGAACTCCTTTAGTTCAGGAACTCCTTGAACCATTAAAACCAGGACATCAAGGAATCACCATTAGACACATGTCCTGTTCCTGTACTTTCTCCCTGTCTATCTGGGGACACAGCACAGGCCTCCACTATCACAGAAGCTTCTCACCTCACACCTGTGAGAATCGGGGGTCAGCACCTGGGAGCACAACAGCAGTGCTGACCACAGTGGTTTTCCCTGTTACTGAGCACCTGCAGACTGGATTCTGAGTTAGACAGATGCTCAGCTGGACCTAAATATTCTCCTGACTCACATTAAGTTAGCTGCTGCTAGGCCCAGCACAGCAACAGTAACTGTTTACACACTTTTGGGCTGACATGGAATTCTAACACCTATCAATCTCCTAGGAAGCATCTTTCCATGCCAGTATTGGACACAGCAACACCTGGGCTGACAAGGTGAGAATGATGGGACTCAGCTATAGAAAGGAGGTCAAGGTCACCCTTCCTACAATACACACAAGAGAAGAACTTGTGTGAACCACCTCATTGCCAGGAACTCCAAGAATCAACTTACTAGGTTCAAAGATCCTGCTTAAAAACATAAGATTTTCCATTATGAAGAAAGGAGAATATTTACTACAGCACACGAGGACTGCAGTCGTTCCATACGCAGTAGGTTATGAGAACCCCTAACAAAGTTTTGTCAAATCACTACGTGAAAAGTTAAGACATTCACCAAATATCCATGCTGGCACAAGCAACATGGTACTCAAGGGGTTAAGAATTTTTGGAGCTTTTTTAATTTTACTTTTTTAGGGTTTTGGTTTTTTCAAATACGCAAGCAGAACACACTAGGAACTGAATGTGACCAAGTTCTATACCGACAGCTCCTTAATGCAAAACCAGGAACGTTCAAACCAGGAGCTCTGGGAAAGTGTGTTACCTACTAAATTTTAATAGGCAGTTCTCGATAAAGAGACACACAGATAAACCTCAGGATTTAAGAACTGCCATGCAGAACATCTAAAAGCAAAAGCAGCAACTCTGCAAACACACACAGCCACCTTTTGAAGCTAAGCACATGCCCAAGTTTATGGGCTCTCATGGCAAACGTCTTGGCCTTTTATCAGCTGGAAGTCATTAACTAGAAAGAGACCATTTTGCCTGCATGTCAGACAGACTACAATAACACATAGGTTCTGGAACAATCTCTCAACAGCTAAAAGAACAGTAAAGACCCATCTTTAATGGGGAGTGTCTTTTATTGTGAGAGGGAAAGGTTCCCATGATGAGAACTGAGTCTTGTGGGGGGTCCTAACGTAGATTCAGGAATTTGGGCCAGAAAGAACAATTAATATTTTACTCCCTGTATACTCTAACTAAGTTATGTAACTAACATATTGAAAAGTGTGTTTAGCATCAACTACATCCTAGGAAAGCAGCTGTTTCCCTAACTGTGCTTAGATGTGGCTTACTGAGCTGTTTTTCTTTAAAGAGCATTCAAAGATACCAAGACCTCCATTAGGACACCCCAGAACAAGCTTTATGCAATGTTTCCCTCTCCAACTGCAGAGCTTCCAAAGGCAGAGCCTCCAGCAGAGCTCAAGGGTGGAGGAAACGTTTTTTTCCTCAAGCATCTTAATAAGATGCTCTGCTCTAACTAATTGAGGGGCTATTTAGAAAAAACCAAAACCGAAGCAGCTCCCACAAAAACGCACTTAGAGGCTCTGTAAGGCGCTGCTGAACCGTCCCTGCGCTGTTTGACCCTCTGGTACCCACAGGCACGCCCAGGTCCGCCGTGGGCAAGCCAAGGCTGAGGCGCGCATCCCTTCCCGACCCGTGCGGGCCACGCCCACCACGGCAGCCCCACCAATCAGAGGGAGCCCAAACTAACCCTGGAAACAGCCCGGCCAATGGGGGCGCGGGGCGGAGCCCCCCCGCCCCGCTCCAGGGAATCCCGGCCGCGGGGGCACTTCCAGCCCGCCGCGGGAGCCCAGGCTGCCCCGGCAAGGCTCACCTGCAAAGCACCGATGGCAGCGCTCTGGAAGCGCAGATCTGTCTTGAAGTCCTGAGCAATTTCACGCACCAGACGCTGGAAGGGGAGTTTGCGGATCAAAAGTTCGGTGGACTTTTGATAGCGCCTGATTTCACGCAGAGCCACAGTACCCGGCCTATTAAGATAAAATAATAACAATAATAAAAATAATAAGTATTGAAAACATCTTCTGCATCACCTTAAAAACAGGAGTTTTTCCTCCAGACTAAACCAAGCCCCATACACTTTTGTTTTCCCATGGAGAGTCCCAGCATTTACAACGCAAAATCAGGTCTGCTGTGGCAGAGGGTCACTGTCTCCTCACCACCAAGCTGTGCCAGCTTCCACTGACTTCAACAGGGATCCCTCAGGCAGACTCCCCAGGCCTGACTTCACCAAGGGAAGAGTTGGCCAACGTGTACTGTCCCCCTGCCACCAACACAGCTCAGTGCAGATGTGGCAAGCCACAAAGGTGTCCCCAGTTCAGCTGTATCACAGGCACCCTCCCAGCGAGGGGCCTGACAGTAACCCTGATTTTAAGGGAAAACTGGTTCTTCTTCCCTACTGTCAGCATTCACAGAACTAGCAAAATTTATATTCTGTTATATTGTCAGTCAAAAGTATCCAGTGTATTTCCTCATTTTGGTGTCAGAATAACAAATTCAAATCAGCATCATACAATTGCAAACATGATGTCCATCCGTGAAATTAATATATTTATTTCTGTGGAAGCTTTATCTTTTCCTGCTCAAGCTTTATTATTTTTCTCCCAATTGATTAATTCTGCCTCACACCTAGAGCAAGAGACAGTCTCATAATGGGTCAGGTTGGAAAGAACCACAGTGGGTCATCTGGCACAGTCTCCCTGCTCAAGCAGGGTCATCCTAGAGCTGGTTTCTTAGGATTGTGTACAGATGGCTTTCGGCTATCTCCAAGGAAGAAGATTCCACAACCACTCCGGGCAATTTGTTGCAATGCTCAGTCAGTCACCTTCACAGTAAAGTTCTTCCTCATGTTCAGGTGGAATTTCCTGTGCATCAGTTTCTGCCCATTGCCTTTTGTTGTGTTGCTTGGCACCACTGAGAAGAGCCTGGCTCCATCCTCTTCCAACTTCTCAATACATTAATAAATCCTCTCTCAAACTTTTAGATTAAACTCCCTATTCAAAACCCACTTTTTCCTGATCCACGTTTTCCTCAAGGAATACCTACACGTAGCCCAAAACCATCCTCCAAGCTGAAGTATGGAGGCTGCACGGAGCCAGGACTAGAAGAGGTCAGGACCCGGGGGCTGTGTGACAGCTCTGCCGCCGACTCTGCCCCGGCTCGGGAGCCCCAAGGCCGGGTTTCGGGACGGGCGATGCGGGAGCCCCGGCGCATCCGCGGGTGCGCGGCTCCCTCTCGCGGCGGCTCCGCGCCCTGCAGGGCCCCGCGCCCGCCCAGCGCCGCGGCCGGATCCAGCCCCGCGAGTGGAGCACGGAACGCGCCGGTAACAATAAACTTGGCGGCGGCGCAGCCCTGCTGCGACCTCTAGATAACCACGGGTACAAAATTATAAAAATTTAAAAGAACCGCCGAGCCGCGGCCGCCGCGGCGGAGGGGTATCGATTTTGTAGGCACCAGCACCGGAACGCCCGGAAAGGGGCAGATGGCAAACGCCGGGGGTCGGTGTCGCCCTGT
>JACBWW010000067.1:1726046-1782812 GCA_020086605.1 Lanius collurio
CCGCGCGCCGCCCCGCCCCGGCCCGCCCGCCCGCCAATGGCGCACAATGGAGGGAAGGCGCGGCCCCGCCCGCGGCCCCGCCCCGCCCCGTGTGTACAAACACAAAAGGCACGCCGCGCGCGCGAGGGGATTCCCTGTCCCCGCGTCCCTCTGTCCCTGCCGCCCCCTGTCCCCGTGTCGCCCTGTCCCCGCCGCCCCCTGCCACCCCGCGTCCCCCTGTCCCTGCCGCCCCCTGTCCCCGAGGCCCGACGGCGGCCCAGGACACCCCGCGCCCCCTCGTTCCTCCCGCCGGGAGCCAGACAGGCCTGGCTCTTACCCTCACCGAGATACGAGGGACATCCCCAGTAAGTTGGTCTTACTGGTTTTTGGGTGGGTTCTTTTTTGTCTTGGACATAAATCGACCAAAAACCTGTCCTGTGGACAGCAGGATTAGGGAAGTGATTTTCCCCCTATACTCGGCACTGGCGAGGCCATACATGGAGTGCTGTGTCCAGTCCTGGGCCCCTCACTACAAGAAGGACATGGAGGTGCTGGAGCACGTCCAGAGAAGTGCAACGGAGCTGCAGAAGGGTCTGGAGCAGAAATCTCGCGGCGAGCTGAGGGAGCTGGGGGCGTTTGGCCTGGAGTGAAGGAGGCTCAGGGGTGACCTTATCCCTCTCTACAACTCCCTTTAAGGAGAGAGCAGCCAGGTGGGGGTTGGTCTTTTCTCCCAGGCAACCAGTGATGTAACAAGATGAAATGGCCTCAAATTACAGCAGGGGAGGTTTAGGATGGACAGTAGGAGAAATTTCTTCACTGAAAGGATGATTGGACATTGGAACAGGCTGCCCAGGGAGGTGGTGAAGTTACTGTCCCCTGGAAGTGTTTAAGGAAAGACTGGACATGGAACTTAGTGCCATGGTCTAGCTGACAAGTGGTGTTTGGAAAAAGGCTGGACTCAATAATCTCGTTGGTCTTTTCCAACCTAATTGATCCTGTGATTCTGTGATGTTTTTTCTTTACATAGAAGCAAAACAAAAAAACTCCCCCTGTAAGGCCACCCAGCAAGGATCTACTGAGGAAGGGCCATACTTGGTCTGTAAAATGAGACTTGAGCATCAGGAGGGGACTGCTGGGGATACTTCTGACTTGGAAACACACTGCAGGCACAATAGCTCACAAGGAAAATCTACTGTTGGGGAAGGAAGAGGAGCCTCATTTCCTGCTTCAGTGCTGTCCTACGGTTTTGAGTTTGAAACACAGCTATTGGAAAAGCAACTGTAAATTTAGCACTGTCATCACCAGCAAATCCCAACCAGTTGTATCAGCTGCCACGATGTTTAATGAGAAAATTTGCTCTTTTCTATTAATGTCAGGACCAAAATGCCCTAGGGGAAAGTAACCTGCACTGTAATACAACTGAACAGTCACTGGCAATTGTCTTAAGCACATCTCAACTACAGAGTCAGATTCTCTGCTCACACAAACTGATGCCACCATCTTGTCTGTCATTTAGACATTAGAAGGAGCCGTATTTGATTTGCAAAATCTTTATTATGGATGATGATGCAATGCAGATCTGTGTGGAGACATCCAAACTCCCTCCAGCAGCACAAATGGTTTAGCCACGTGAGCATTTACTTGGGGCTAATCGAACCTGACAAGAAAGAGAGTGTTATCGTGGGCAGAACACTCTGCTAAAACAGATATAGTCTGCATTAGTGCTCAGATAAAAACAACGGGCTGCACTACAGAGACATGAGCAGACATGCCATGCATACACCTCTGACCCCACGGTGAGTTTATGAGAGGTCACTGTCAGGAAAGAGAAACCACAAAGGATTTTATTTATACTTACAGAAGTATCGGTGGATCGATTCATCTATTGATAGTATTTTATGAGAGAATAGCACCTTACTGGACAGTCAGAAAGGGAACTCTGAGCTGTGCAGTATTGTACAACAAGATTATTTGCAAAGGCTCTGTAAACTCTAAAAGCCAGGCACCGAAACTGGCATCAATTCCCCACATAACGCACACATCCCATGATGAGGAGCTGGAAAAGTTAAAAGAGGGCAGCACTAGTTCCCAGCCGCAAGAAGCTGCCCAGAGATTAATAATTCATAGGCTGTCCCTGTCAGTTTTAGTTCTGCCGGCTGCCGGAGGTGAGGAGGAAGCGGCCGCGCTTCCAGCTCTCTCCGGCTGTTCCCGCGTCCTTCTCCCGCAGGAGGAGCTGCTCCCGCCGCGCTGCCCGGCTGCGGCCCTCCCCGGCGGCCGGGCGGGACCGAGCCCCGAGGTCACCGGAGGGGACCGGAGCCCCCCCGCTTCGGGGCTGCCGGGGTGGCACCGGACGTGCCCCCGCCGCCATTGGCGGGAGCGTCCTGGAATTCCATGACGCCAGGCGGGGCGGAGCGAGGCTGTCCCGGCCCCTGCGCTGCTCCCTCCCACAGCGAACCAGTGTTTTCCTCCGGGAACCCGGCGGCCGGTCGAGCCCTGGTGTCTCCTGTCGGGCTGCAACGCTGGTCCCGCCCTGCCGCTGGAAGCTCTGGCTGGTTTCAAACGCCTGAGGAACACCGCAGGCAGGAGGACTACAGCGTGTTGTGTGCTCACTGCCCACAGCGGAACCCAGCGAAAGCCCAGAGAAGGAAGAGCTATTCCAGTGTTGCCAGGTTTTACACCCTCGTTTCGTCCTCGCTGATTGACGCCATTAAACCCGTGCTTTTCCAGGGCTGTAGGAACAGGTACGGCCCTTTGAGCTTTACCACAAATGCTATTTGAGTGCCCACAGGACAAGAGCTGGCCCAACTCTAAAAAGACTCCAGACATTCATTTCTCACTGGCAGCACTGATAAGCGTTTGCTCCTCCTCTCCGAAGGCCTTTATCTCTGCAGACCACAGGCATCTTCCACCCTAAGGCATCCATAAGCGGCCATGAAGAAATCTAACCTAATGAGATTCCACTGGTTTAGCCGGCAATAACATGCCAAGGACAACTGCAGTACTTCATCCTCACCCAGCGTAACCACCACTGCTGCAAACGTGGCCAGATTGCTACAGGAAAGAAGATTATGGTGGAAAACAGCTGGTGCAGATTGGAGCCAAAAGAGACTCAAATGGTAATGAATAGAAAAGAGGGACATTCAAATCAGAAGTTGTTTTTAGCACCTTTCATAGCTTTCAGCACCTGTCACCTTGCTCATTCAGCAAAAAGGCAGATTTCCACTGCTTGTACTAATTTGGGCTGTCGAAGTAGTGGACATTTTTCAAAATAATCTCGTTCAGCTTTCCCTTGTTGGGAAACTCTCGTCCTGCACAGCAGTCTGGGTGGAGGAAGGCAGGCACTTTTCCTATCAGGATACATTAGTTGCAACTATTCTATCAAGCTGAAAATACTGTTTCAAAATGTTACTAGAAAGAAACAAAAACATAAACCAAGCAAAACTAACACATTGTTGCTTTGGACCTTTCCAAAAAGCTCCTAGTCAGCTCCCAGCTCCAGTGTAATGCACTGGCCCAGTTGGCCAAAGAGCTACAGATCAACCCCAGCAACATCCCAGACTGCAGAAATATACACAGACAGCTGCAGCAGCTGCTTCCATTTGCAACAGCACAGATTACAAGCCAAACAAAACACAGCAGAGCAGATGAAGTTTGCCTTTTTTGAGGTTAACTGGACAAAAAAAAGAAAAAAAGGTAGTCCAGAGTATGACCAGAGTATGGTGGTTTTTAGGCAACTGCAACTATCTTTCAGAATAAATTGAAAAAAGCTTTCCACTATAAGAGACATTCACATTTTGTCACCAAACTCCAAAGAGTCTCTGATCAAAGAAAAAACATTTCTTTCCTATTCCCCCAAAAGCACAAACTAAACATCCAAATGACTTAGTCTAGTTCCAGGTCAAGAGATAAAGGTCCCTTCCTATCACCTAAGGAAAATTTGGGTTGTTATTAGTTTTATGTAAAAAGCTACTCAGAGATTTCAGTGAGGGAAGGAGCATAAAAGACTACTTTTATTTATCTATAGCCTCTACCTGACTCCTACTTTCATTCATCTCCTCCCAGACCCAATTCCCTTTTCCTGTTATCCAGAGCTATCTCCTTTCTCTAACTCATCGAACCTCCAATCAACCTTTGCACTCCAGATCTGCAAGTTCACACCCATTCCCTGCCCCAGCTCCCAGCCTGGTGGTCATTTCCTTATTTCATATTCCCTACACACCTCCTTCACTCAATGTATTTGCTTAGACACTGGCATTTTTCTCTTCTTCCTGTTTTTTTTTTCCCTCTATCTCTGTCTTTCATCCTCTTAATTCTGATGCCAAACCGTTCCCACCTTCCCCTAGTTTTTCAGCCAGCCCCAGTCCCATACCTGCTGTGTTCCCTTCTGCAGCTCCCAGGCTGGACAGCCTTTCCTAGCCAATTTCAATTTCATCCTTAAAAAACACTGGACTGTATTGCTTCATCCTCACTCCAGTTCTGGCAGGCCTGACACCCAGTTTCTGGTTCTGGCTACTATGCACTTTTCTCCTGGAAATTAAAGTTAAATGTCAGTACAAAATGCTCACAAGCTTTAAAACGATCTTCCTCTTAAAATGCATTTTGACAGAATTAAAATATTTGTAGCCTTAACTTAGTATCAACAGTACATTTGGTGCAGATTTAAATGTATCCCTAAATAATCATCTACATAAAAGATGAAAATACACATTTGCTGTTTTTTCCTAGGAAGCTACTAGGGGTGACAATTATTGGCATTTGTTAAGGAAAGTACAAGTCACCTAAAACCCTCAAAATGAGTTGCAGTAATTTTGTCTCTGTGTAAATAGCTTTCTATTAGTATTTGTTTTAAGGTTTCTATGTCATGGATTTGTAGACCACAGAAGTTACAGCTCTGTAACAGCAGCCATTGTAATGCACAGTTGTTTGATATGCTCAATTGCCTATCACACAGGCCATGTTTCCATCCTTTGGAATATTTATATTCTCTGTCAATACAGACACCAAAAATACACTGGCCAGAACTAGCAGCTGTGTAGTACACCTATCTTTAGAGATTGGAACCTACTGGAAATATAGATAAGAAGTTGTGTAGTAGCAGTAGCAGTAGATACAGCTTTTTCCTCATTTTTATCGTGTCTTTTAATAGTGTCTTTTGCCTTTTGCACTTCTCTGAAATGCTTCACATATATCAGACATTATGGTCCCACTGTTCAAAGAAAATTCTTTCACACGTTTACTTTTAAGCAACTCTCAAGCTCCACAGATTACTATGGAGGATTCATATTTCTGAATTCATGACCATGCTAAAGTGAATCCCTGAAAACTGAGCCCAAAGGAAAGTCCCTCTGTTTAAAAAGCAATGAAAGTGTACGTGTCACATGAAAAAAAGTTATTGAAATTCCTGGGTTCTTCAGGAAAGCTTAAAAGAGGTAGCTATTGTAAAATGCAAAATTATCAGGTACTTCTTTTCACACTTTGAGCATCACATACGTGCAGGGGATTCAGGACAACCAATTTTGGAGACAACGTGCATTTTCCTAATATCTCATAATCCAAAAGCAGTAAATCTGGTTTTTTCTCCAAACATTTTTTTTTGTTGTTGTTAATTAACACTGTTTCAATGAAAAGTTTTTCCCAGAGGGTATTTCAAGGACAAAGTTCTAAGAGAGTGAAAATAAGCCTACAATAACTCAGAAAATAAGATTCAGGACTCCTGGATTTTGTTTCTCTTTTTGGATTACCACTAATTTTTAGGATGCTTGATGAGTTTGACTCACTTTTGTGCATCCTCTCCTACAAAGACTTACCAAGCTCTTAGTTTCACTGAGTATATGCCTGCTTTTATATAGGAACTCCTGGCTCTAATTCCTTATGTATCATCCAGGATTCTCTTATTATAATCTCATTTGTATGGCCTATTATTAACACACATGCACTGCTGGAACTCATCTCTCATCCTTCTAATGAGGTCCCACAGAACATGAAAGAGTAAATAGCATTACATAAAATAGTACTAATTCTTCCTTTTCTATGGTCTAGTGAGTTTCTTCTGGTGGAAAGTGTCATAAAAATCCTGTACAAGCACCCTGTAATGACATCCTGAAACTCCATTCCTATTCATATCTTGTTTGCTTATTAGTTTGTTCATAATAGCCTTTTAAATATGCTTAATATTTTAGTATACTTTCCATCAGAAAGTTTAAAAAAAGTCCATTACCATTTGAAGACTGAAAGTTAAAAATATCTTTAATTGCCTGATACAGAGCTAAGAACAGTTCCAGGTACATACAATGCATTGTAGTTGTAACCACTGTCTTCATTTCTTCTTATCAGCTTTGAAGGACTGACATGCAACAGTTCAGTATCTTAAGGTGGAGCAGGACTTGCAATATCACACCAAAAAAGCTGTATTCCTATTACACTGGCACTATAGAAATCCTAAACAGAAACCTCTTGTCAGGAGAACTTCAGCTTCTTATTGACTTCTCTAAGCTTATGCCCTATCTTCTTCCATTTCTCACTACAGAGTTATACTTTTTTCTTAGATACTGACAGTTTGGAGTGTACTAAAGGGTTAACTGAAACAGAAACCAAGTCCTAGCACCCGATAGGGAATTGGGTACAACAGATAATTGTGAGGTTATTGTACAGCCTTGCCAAAGACTAGAAATTGTATGCTATGACAAGGAGTATCTGTGATTTTTTAGATAAAGTATGATCAAATGTCACAATACATTTCAGAGATATGATGTGAAATTTAATTATAGAAATATGTTAAAAGCATTGTGTGAAAGGACTGGTGGACAAGTAAAAAGAAAAGGGAGTTTATTCTCTGTAGTGACAATGCAAGAATCTGGAATTTACTGTATCTGCCTGAGTTAGTTTGCATTGACAGACACATTTCAAGTGGGTTTTTGCAGGATTTTCTGCAGAATAGGGAAGAACAATTGTTCTGGGGAATATTTCTTCTCAACATTATAGCATAATAAAATTATTTAACTCATTTTAGCTCTCCTGGTTCTTCACACATGACTAAGTTATGATAACAACCTTTGCTGTCTTTTGAAGCATTGTATTGTACTGTGGAAGGAACTGGGTAGGCCATGATTTTCTAACAGAGACTGCTGCAAAATCTTTTCTTTCCAGTACTTCTGTGTTATGGGTTCATTAAAGCTGCCAAGGAGAAACAACCAACACAGGCTCTAATTGGTTCCCAAATAAGATCCCTACTACTACTACTACTACTACACTGATTTACTAGGAGCTCCTCTTGTAGAAGAATTCCAGCAGGCTGATTTGCCCCAAGGCTCACACCTGCTGGAGAATAACCCCCTGCAGGCTTGCATTAGGCAGGGGAAAAGAAGGCTCACTCTTTTCCACCACCCATTAGGCTCACATTGGCTTCATTCTGCAGCGTTGCTCTTACAAAGGATGCCTCTTTACACACTGATGCAGGATCCAGCCCGTGCTGACACTGCCTTGAAAGGCTCTGAGAGCTACTATACTTGACAGAACTAAAAGACAATATTATTTATTTCATTTCTTTGCTCAGTGGGGTAATCTCATGAGATATGAATCTCTTCTTCATGAGGGCCCTGGGGATAGCAGGCAGAATGAAACTCAGCCACTCTTTAGTACAATGCAAACAGCACAGACCAAAGTACTCAGGCTCCAACAGCAAACAGCAGACAAAAATACCAGCGACAAAACCCTATATCTTAATTTATTTGGAACAATATTCTGTAGGCTGGTTTCAAAATAGATCTGCTTGTTCTTCGTAAAAATATAAGACTGTCTTGAAAAGGCATTAATGCTTCATAAGCCTCATTTGTGATGCTTCTTCAAGCCTCAGCTGAGGAAGGGTCTCAAAAATGAAAATACACATCTGAGGTCTGGCTCTAAGACAGTTGAGAAGTGTTTGGATGTGTCCCATCTTTCTTAGCAAGTATTCCCAAATCTCAACACCCACTTCTGGAGAAAGTGGTCTCCTGAGAGCAGAAAAGGGAGAGGGAAGATGGAGTAGCAGACATTATGTCTTAAAGCATCAGCAAAGAACATGAAGTTATTTTCAGTCTTATGAGACTACAGAGCTTTGGGGGTTTTTAAAGAAATGAAAGCTTCTTATTTTCCCAACATTCTTTGTAAGCTACACACTCTGTAGACTCTACTTTTCTGTACCATATTTTTAGATTATTTTTCTTCATTTCTCCTCCTCTTCTTCTCAAATTCACATCTCACAAGGCATCATGGTATGAAAACTGCAGTTGCTGTTGAGAATAGCACTTTATAGTAGCACTACTCATTAGTTTCCTAATGCTTAGAAACTTCTGCAACACAATTCACGTTCAAGCCTAATAAAGAATAATTTGCCCTGACTACTCAATGTTCAGTATCCACCATTCCAGCGGAGAATAAAAGGATGCACAGATATTCACTTCTGAAAATGAGGCCTAGTGTGCCTCTGACTACATACCTGGGTGTGGGCAGCCTAATGAGAGGCTATTTTTAAAAACTCCTTTAAAATGTCCATATAGCTGCTTTCACATCACAAAGAAGAAAGTGCTAGAGCCAGAATTAGAAGTTCCTGTCTCCCAAACACGCTCTGATCACACATCTCTTGTGTCAGAGAAGGGGGCCGGAAGCGAGGGTGCACGGGAACGATGTGGCAATAGGTGGTTCCTTCAGACCAAACAGTGCCTGTCAAACCTCACTTGTTTTGTGAACGCCACAAAGCTGCTTTCATGGGGTCCAGCTGCCTTAAAGGAATCCAGAGATCATTGGTGTATGAGAAGGATTTGACAGGCAGCACCAGTTCTTCATATATGACTTGTATGTCTTAGTCAGCTGCTGACAAAATTCCCTCTTAAGTTTTATGGTGAGATTTTGGAATTTTACTAGAAGTCCTACAGCTCTGCAGACAGATAATAACAGCAAAATCTCTTCTTTTGTTTTTGAATTCTAAAGAAAGTGTCAGACAGTTGTACTTGCAGACACAAGCTTGATCCCCTAATAACTCCAAACTCGTCAAAACAAACAAGCAACAGAAGGTAAATGAGAATGCACAAATTTAGCATGTGCTAACATTGCATGATTCTGGCAAATCTTACATTCCATGGGGATTCACTACAATTCTTGCATGCTATGGCTTGGCACTACAACTTACAAGTTGTACAAGTGATGTTAAAATACAAGCCACAGTCTGGGCAACTAAAGTGGAGAACATCAGTTGGATTAAACATGAACCGCAGAGCACGGATCTCAGGACAGAGGAAGAGAAGCAGCACCACTTGAAACCTCAGCAACAAAGAACCACAGGAAAGGCTGCCAGCCTGTTTCCCCTGGACTATAAGTCTTCTAGGCACAGCTTCCCTGTTGGCACTGTGTCCCACAGCAGAGGGGCTGTGCTTATGCAGGATAAATCTCCATTGTGAGAGGGAGTAACTCATTAGATGCTGCTGAAGTTGACATTGCACACTTGGTTCCACCTTGAAGTTATACCCTTTGGCCTAGCCCTGACCCACAATGGACAGCCAGAGTTCTTGGGAGTCACTGTCACTTCCCCCCACTGCTGAAAGAACACAGCACCTTCTCCCTTGGTGCATTGAAGGACAAGCTGCCTGTCCGGCAGTCCTGAATTTTGGGATGTGGCTCAGAGGGCCAGGAAGATTGCTCATGCCACATCTGCAATATTTAAGGTTCTTGGTTCTGAGAACCACGAGGTCACCTGTAGAACCTTTACAGGCCACATGCACAAACCAGGAGTGAACACACACTGGAGCCATGTCTGGGTGTGCAGATGTGAGGGGCATACAAGTGGCATGAAATCTCCTGACAAACTGTTCCTGTAATTTCCTGATACAAAAGAACATGAGGAAGGAAAAAAAAATAACAAAATAACAAAACAACCATAATCAACAAGATTTTCCAACTGTGACTTTCACACACTGGCAAGACTTCGCAGCCCTGCTTTGAGAAACAACCAATCTGGTGTATTCTGACACCAACATCATTTCTAGGCCAGAGCCCAAGTCAGACAGGAACACAAAGGAACAAAGGCACAGCTGTATCATCATCATGTTCCTAATATTGAAATACAACCATATGAAGACATGATTTTTCCAGGCCTCACATACATATGACTTAAGAAAGATCCTCAAGGGGCATAGTGAGCTGTATTGCGAATTCCTCATAGATGACACATAATTACTTCTGTTTTGGAAAGGATTAGAAGAAACACTGGAGGGGAGTCAACCAGTGGTATTCCCTGAACATCACACTAACAATTTAACTTCAATTGCAGGGGTGCAAAAAGATATTGTGTAAAGAAAATGGCAAATTATTGAATCAACAAGTTACACATGTCTGTAATCCTATAATGTCAGTATTCTCCAACTCAGACTTACAGTATAAAACAACAACAACGAAACCCCCCCACGCATTTTCTCTAAATCAGTATTTGTATGGTTTTTTTCAAGAGAAACAAATACAAATCTGCATCTGTTATTATTATTCATTTGTAGGTCCTCAGCAAGCTAGCAGAACATTCCCTACACAAGGCAATAAATATTACTACTTCAAGAATGTTGTCTGAGTATAAGTGGGGCTTGTATGATCCAGTCAAAAGGCAACCATGTCAAACTCAGCACGCAAAGAATGAGGTCTCCCTACCCTACAGACTGGATCCTTAACTTGGGGCATTTCTGCCTCAAGCCAATGTACCTTACAGAATTTACACTAGCTGAGGATCTGACTCATTACACTTGATCAAAGGTCAAATGATCAGTATCACGATCTGCTCTAAACAGGATTTATGAACACCACCATGCCACAGACTGCCGAGCATGTGACATCTCTGCTGAACAAAACCCAAAATAAAGGCTTACCCACTTGAAGCACTCTGCTTGAAATTTCTGTCTTTTTAGACCTGTCCTGTGTGCTCTCCCTTTTGTTGCTGTCCTCCTTTCCTCTTTCAGTTCCTTTGTAATGTCTCCTCAGGTAAACCGAAAGCAGGCAGACATGGGTGGGGTAGTATAATTTGGGAGCTCCTCCTACCTAATGGAAATGCAACTTCAGTTCTGGCAAGGAATATTTCCAGTTGAAAAACAAATGAGGATACCTGATTTTTTTTTTTTTTTTTTTTTTGTCCCTTCAGCTGGTCATTTCAAGAAGAGTGTCACTTTGGTCTAGGAGCTCCAAATTATTGCAGTGTCATGATGAGATGAAAAGTCCACATTGCAAAGCCATATAATGTTCCCTCTCTCCTGTTTCTTAAAAATTTTAAGGCATAGGGGTATGACAGACAATAGAGATCTACTTTGTGTATAATAACCATATTTCATGGCTTATGGTCACTCTTAGCTTTGGATTTTTGTGAAGTTATCAAACATACAGGTCACAATTAGGAAACTAGAATCCAGTCCCTACACAGAGATTTAGTAATTAAGCACAGTGTCTCTGTGAGATGTAATTAAAAGCTTCATTAGAGGGAGAGCGAAAGTAGAGAGGCAGAGACCTCTTTTCGGTATTGTTTTCCCATAAAACATACTGTTCACTACAAGTGACCCACTCAGCACTCTGAAGCTGTATTTGGTTAAAATGAACCAGAACAGACACCAAATCTAGGCATTCAGACTAGCAAAGCAGAGAAAACACAAGGTTAAGGAATTCTTAGTACCTGACATGTTACCTTCCACAATATTACCTGAGTGTCTAATGAGCCAATTCATTTCAAATTATTGCTGCCAAATTTCAAATTCCTATTAACAACACTAACAAGGCTGACTGGGCTGAAGATATTTATGGCCAAAGAGGGACCTTGGTTTCTCAGGTTCTTCACATGTATATGTGCAGAGCAGTGCATGTTCCTCCCCTGAAAGAACTCACACTTTAAATATCCCTACATAGGATGGAGACAAAGGTATTAAGCATAACAAAAGGACTAATGTGAGGGTAAAATTTGGTTTAGAATTGCCTTAAAGTCTTGATCATCTCTAGGTATCTGCACTAGTAACAACCATGGGCTATGAGAATAAAGAAATCCAGCTACTCACCACAGACTTGTTCAGAGATTGATATCTAGGCATATCCTGTGAGACAATAAATATATTAAACAGTAGCTATTGCATTCATATTTTACAATGTATAAGTAACATTTCTATTTCTCCCCCACCTGCTCCCAGCCCAGTATCAGGTATCTTAACACCCTGTCTCTCCCCATTTTGCCAATGACACAGAAACTGAAGCAGATGACTATTGACATTTGGCAGGAAACTGCACTTGCAAATATCAACTTAGATTCATTACAGTTAATTACATTTTTGTCAAACAATATGATGTAATAGTGTCTGAAGCCACATATGTTCCCTCATGTCATACAGCTTCTTAGTTATTGTCCTAAGAGCATGCACACACAGGTTGCTTTTCATCCTGTCCTGATCCTCCACACAAAAATAATATGAAAGCATGTAATATATTTAATTGCAAATACATCATGTGGAATTTACCCTGCGGGATACCATTAAAGTACAAAAGAAAACACATCCAGATGATCCAGTTCCATATATTTATGGCAGTACATGACTGACTGCCTAGCAGATAAAACCCCCACTCTTAAATGACATGTTTTCAAATTTTGGAAGTGGACAAAATTCACCTTTGTTAATATCTCTGCGCATTTAGAATATTCTAAAAGGAACATATGCATCTGTTTCATACTTTTAGTGAAGTCTCTCATTTTTTCTCTTACCTGTGTCTAGGAGCATTTTTAGAAGTGAGAAACACTGAATTCTTATCAGAACAACTTTTGACCCATCCTTTGCTAATCTGGGCACCTCATGAACAACTGGGTTTGTGTTCTTCACTCCCACAGGCATCTTTCAGGTGTCATTACAAGACAAGGGTCAGTAAGTACCTTACTCTTTCCTCATTACAGTCTTGCATAATGTGATCCTGGTCTGGACAGACCGTTAAGGAGCACTGGGAAGCACTGATACTACCATTGAAATGGAACACACTGGAGGAAACAATGAGGGTGAATGAATGAACAAGTGAAGGAATAGCAGTGTTATGACAGTTACACATCTGATGGTTCCAGATAGACTGAAAAATCTGTGTTCCATATTAAATCAAGTAATAGATTTGAAGTAGATCACAGTCTGGTCTCCCACACTGCCTCCTGCAGGCCACAGAACCCCACCTACTATCTCAGGCATCACACACATGGATATCAGGATGAAAAATTAAAAGGATGGGTGGTCTCAACTCTTAAATTATGTCAAGATAGAAGGAAGTTTTAAATTCTAGACTTGATCCTTTGGCTGACAAGAGAAGGTAGTATAACCAGTTTGCCTGAGTGCCACCATTCAAATAGAGTACTTACTTATCCCACAAGGATACTGTCAGGTTTAATTAATTATGTCTGTGAAATCCTTTCTAAATGAAAAGTGGCAAGCGTGATTTAGTAACTAAGTCTAAAGCACCACTGCAGAATCAGAGAGTGTTCATTCTTTTACCAAGAGAATAACATTTCTCATAAAGTATGTTTCAAATGGGAAATTATAATAACAGCCCTTTTGACTTATTTAGACTTTTCTGTGAGGAGCAAGGCAATAGACTTTTGATGAGTTCTAGGAATAGAAGCATAATCAAGAACAAGAGACACAGGAACACTCGCCCACTGACATGAACGTGGCACCAGCTAAAATGCATTGCATAAATCCTGAGAGCGGGCTCTGCTGTAGGGCTGAGCTGAAAGAAAACCACTCTCCTCTGCCTGCTAAATGCTGCTTGCTTGTAGCCTGACTATGTGCAAGGATCTGGGCAAGTCTCATAGATGCAATCACCCAAACACAGGCCCCAGCACTGGACAGAGAATGGCATTAGTAGCCCAAAACCACCTGCAAGGTGGTGATGTAGGATCTGCAAAGGGCCTGATCTTTGTCAGTACAACTCCACTGCTGTCAGCTCTCCCGCTCTCAGGGTATCACAGCCCTAACCTGCAGGCAGAGTCCAGGTGTCAGAGTTAGGAATGACAGGTTGCTGTCATGGATGGACATCTCTCAGGATGCAGTGGGGCCTCTTTTTAGGTCCACTTTTCATTGTGATGACATAAAACCCCAGAGATAAAAGAGTTGACTGAAACATTCAGAAAAGCCATGGCTCAAACAACCTGTGAATTACACTGATTCAGAACATCCACAGGACAGTCCTGTGGCCCAACTCTTTCCTGGAGAACTCCACCTATTTGGCCTGTACTGGCAAGCTCCACACCCTCCATGCCAAGAACAGGAGTTTCAGAAGAGGAAATGAGTCATGCCCTCAGAATGCAAGTGAAATCCACAGATCTAAGAAAATACTTATTCATCTGCATATGTATACATGCATACCTCACATTTGCCAATTACATTTCAATTAGATACTGCAAATGAATAAAAATACCCCTAGATTTAGTGGAATTTAACATCAGGTGGCATGCCACAGATATAGCACGTGATTATAAGTGAAACAAGCAGTACCACGTGACTCAAAATACAATGTCAACTGAATTTGGGCCTGATCCAGCAAAAAATAACCACAGCTTTTGCGGGCTACAGACACATAGGGCTTGAATGGCTCCACTGTGTCAACATAATTGACACATAATTCAGAAATATCAACTTGTTACAGCAAATAAAGATAGTAAGGGATTGTCTGGACTGGGTGAGAATCCTTAAAAAAAACATTTTAGCTAAAATTACAGTGTAAGAAATGGTGGGTGATGTTTGATTTGCAAGCTGGCCAAGACAAACCCATCGGGAGATCCCCTTAATTAAGTTATTACTCATTTGTTTACATTTTGAAGTCTCCACTTCAAATCATCTCTCTGCCTCTTTGTTTCCCAGCTTCCTCCTTCTTTATCACATCATCTTAAGACAACCAGGATTGAGAGCCACTTATCCAGACTGGCACAGGCAGCACGGCTCGGCTCTTCAGCAACCTGAAAAGGTGGGACAGCCACATCACCAAACTTTCAGGAACAGCCAAGCAGCTCAGACACAATCCCCATCTTCCCAAAACAGCACCACGCTTAAGAGCTGAATTCAGCTGCAGGCTCCAGCACAGAACCCTATCTCACTTGCTAACAGGGATTTTCTGGGTGCCAGGTGCCACCCTGGCAGGGAAGCCCCCACCTAGGGTGGGGACACACCTGAAGTGGGCAGATGACACCGTGAGCAATGCACCTTGCCCATGCTGCTATTAAACAAAAAGGCACTGCAGGTAACCTTGTTATTTGGAAATAAAGTGACAGATGTGTCACACTGCAGATCTCAGGGCAGCCCAACCACACCTTTGCTAGAGTTTGAAACAATTCCCACCAGAGACATCTGGGAGCAACCTGCCTTCAAATAGTCTCTAGCCAGATGGTTGTATTGAAGACATGGAGGAGATTTGAAACCACCAGAGAGTACAGTGGTTGCACTGCCTGGATCACCTCATACTGCTGTAAACAAATTTTCCTGAACAGGTAGAGGTGGGATTTTTTTTCCTAACCAATTCTTCAGTTTCCTGCTTACAGGTAGTTACCATATGTCATGAAGAGCTGATTGTGGAGTCTGCTCCAGATGAATTTTCACTCTGATTTAAACACATTTTATGGGGCTACATAATCAAATCATAGAATCATAGAAAGTCTTGAGCAGGAAGGGACCTTCCAACATCCGCCATGGGCAGGCACACCTTCCACTAGACCAGGCTGCTCAGAGCCCCATCCAACCAGGCCTTGAACACTTTCCAGAGATGAGGCATCCACAGCTTCTCTGGGCAACCTGTGCCAGTGCCTCACCACCCTCTGTGTAAAGAGCTCCTTCCTAATATCTAATCTAAATCTCTGCTCTGTTAGTTTAAAACCATCCCCCCCCAGCCTTGTCCTTTCACCATCCGCCTCTGCCTTTTTTCTATAAGCCTCTTTTAAGTCCTGGAAGGCTGCAGTGAGACCTCCCCAGAGCCTGCTCTTCTCCAGGCTGAACTGCCTCAGCTCTCTCAGCCTGTCTTCACAGCTGAGGCGCTCCACCTCCACTGAGCATCTTCCTTGCCCTCCTCTGGATCTACTCCAACAGGCTGCCCTTCTTGTGCTGAGGATGAACCAGGCACAGCCCTTTAGGTGAGGTGTCATGAGGGGAATGGGGGCAAAACGCCTCCCTTGACCTGCCAGCTGTCCTTCTGATGCAGCCCGAGATGTCTTCGGTTTCTGGGCTGGAAGTACACACTGCTGGCTCATGTCCAGTTTTTCAGCCACAAGAACCCCCAAGTCCTTCTCCGCCGGGCAGCTCCCAAAGAATTTATCTCCCAGTCTGCCCTCATGCCTGGGATTGTCCCGACCCAGGCGCACCGCCCTTAGATACGAGAGCTCTGCGCCTGCCCCCATCCCTATGGAAAACGGCATGTGGGACTAAACAAGGCGAAGAATCCACAGAGACCGATTCCATCACCCAGGAAATCCTTGCGCGGAACTCGAGCCGTGTTGGACGGGACAATGCAGGGCTGCGCACCTCCGCTGCGTTTCCTACACTTGCGGCGGTGGCGGCGCCGCCACGGCCCCTTCCTTGCCTGAGGGGGCGCGAGCGCTCCCGTTCCCGCCCCCCCGCTGCCGCTCCCGCCGCCGCCGCCAGGGGGAGCCGCGGCGCGCGCTTCCCGCTGCTCGCTCCGTGACGGGCCGTGGAAGGGCTTTACAACCTGCCGGGCTGCGCGGATTTCGCGAATTGGCGTGGCAGGGCTCCCTGGATTCGCCTTCAACCGTTCGCATAAAAAACCCCAAACTATAAAATGAGATGGAAACGGGCCGAGAGGAGCCGGGCGGGGCGGGGCTGAGGGGGCGGGGCCGGGACCTGTCCGCCCCGCCCGCTTCCGCGTCACGTGACCGCGCTGAGCCGGAGCGATGGCGGCGCTGGGGCCGGGCCCGCTGTGGGTGCGGGACCCGCTGGGACCGCGGGTGCGGCCGCTGCCGCCGCCCCCCGGGGGCGGCTCCGTGCTCTGCCTCCGCCGTGACCGCGCCCGGGAGCTGGTGAGTGCCGGGGGAGTGGGGGGCCGGAGGTGGGTGTGGGGCCCTCCGGCCTCGGGAGGCGCTGCGCTTCCGATGTCGGCGGCTCTGCGCAGGCCGTGCCCGTCGTCCGTGAGGCCGCTCCGGCAACCTCTGACGGGCGGTCGCGATGGCCGCGGGTGCGCACCTTGCTTTTCGTTGCTGTCGCTGGGCAGCAGGAGGGTTTGCTCTAAGAGAGGTCTGTAGCCTCTTATCTCCATTATATGTATGTGTGTGTTTAAATATATACATACACACTGTGGTGGGTTGACCCTGGCAGGACGCCAGGCGCCCGCCAAAGCCGTTGTCTCACTCCTCAGCTGGACAAGGGAGAAAAAATGGAACAAAAAGGGTCAAAGGTCGAGATAAGGGCGGGGAGATCTCTGAGCAGATACCATCACGGGCAAAACAGACTTGTCTTGGGGAAATGAGCTTAGTTTATTAACAGTCAAAATTTAGAGTAGGATTATGAGAGGTAAAAGAAATCCTGAAAACACCTTCCCTTCTCCCTCCCCTCTTGCCCAGGCTCTATCTCCTCCCCACCAGTGGCACTGGAGGACAGGGATTGAAGGTTATGGTCAGTTCATCACAAGTTGTTTCTGAATTTTTCCCATAGTACCTCTTTTTCCCTGTTCAAGTTTACAAACTGATTTAGACTGTGTTCAATCCTTTGGTAACCAGGAATTAAAACAAGTACCATAGAGCGTGTTCATGCTTTTCAGATTGTCTGATTTTTGCTCCCCTCTGGAAGGAAGAAAACACGACTGCTTAACGATTTTCTGTGTTAGAATGTTTCATTTTCTCTGCCTCAATGACTCAATTTTGCTCCTTCTTTAGAACATCCCAGAAGAAAGCTTGTACGTGAAATGTGATGGACGACTGGCCAATGATGAAGATGAGTTGCAGAGTGGAGTTGTTTATAGCCTGGAGCCAAGGCTTTCTGGTGGAAAAGGAGGTTTGTTGTTTAAACTGTTTCTTAGTGATTAGATTCTTAGGTTATAAAGCTTCTGCTGTGCCGTACTCTATACTGATAGCAGGAGTCCTCAGGTATTGGCAGATCTCTTGTGTGTGTGACTGATACAAAGGCTCTGAGCTTGAAACCAAAGTGTGCGTGCAAAGGTGAGGATGGCCCAGGGAAGCTGCAGTCCAGATCCTCCTCATATCCCTTTTCAGCTTATCTCTTGTTGGTAGAAATCCGTAACATGCACCAAAGTGACTTCAGAGTTGAAATTGTGTTGAAAAGGACCTGTCATCTTAGTCTCTGAAGTTCCATTCATGGTCTCTTAGGACAGGTATTTCGAGTACACATAGTCTGTGATTTGCATCTGCTATGTGACCTAATTGACTTTATCTTCTCTTATTTAAAAAAAAAAACATATAAAGGCCAAGATGCCACAGTAGCCAAAGCAATAAAGAATTCAGCCTAAGCTGTACTCCTTATATCGATGAAGTGTTTTAAATATGTTACTGAAGGTGTTTATTACCTGAACACAACACTTTTTTTGCCTCACAATATAGCAGGCTGCCTGGCCTGTTTATAGCACTCCTTAAAGGTCCTTTTAGGGCACTGAAAAGTACAGACTTTTTCAGTTCCCAGTTCAAAAACAGTACTTGGCACTTTGCAGCTGCATGAAGAATTCTGTTGCTATTAATCCATACTTTGAGCTTGTTAAATGAGGGTCTTTCTTCTTATGATGGAGACAGCATAAGATGGGACTGAGTGAGAGAAATTAACAGTCTTGCCATGAGTAATTAGTGGCAGAGGAATGTATAGAATTCTGTTTTGGGGGGTCTCTTTAGCATAACACTGTGCAACTTTTAACTTTCCCTTTACTTCAATTACATTGAGGGAAAGTGTTGAATTCTGTGTATTCTTTTTCCATAATTATTTGTCTGTTGTGTGCCAACTCCTTTTGTTTCTGTTTAGCTAATTCCCGATTTCTTTCTTTCTGTGAAAGGGTTTGGGTCGATGCTGCGAGCCCTTGGTGCTCAGATTGAGAAGACAACAAACAGAGAGGCATGTCGGGATCTCAGTGGAAGGAGACTGCGGGATGTCAACCACGAAAAAGCGTAAGGCATTTTCTCACAAGCTGAAATTTATAAAATAACCTGATCCTATAGCTCACTGTTACCAAAAGAGGCCAAATGACAGCCTGTTGTAGCAATGGAATGGTATTTTGAATACTAAAAAGAGCAAAAGTGAAATCTTAAGTGCAGGTGGACTGGAAGCCAACAGGGCTCTCCTGACTGTAATTCTATTATTGCAAAATAGATGTGATTTTACTGCAGCCTGCATCTGAGAGACTGTTCTGCACCTCTTGGATTCCTCATCTGGAATTCTCACAGATCTCTCTGAACCTGCAAGACCACAGTCTTGGGGCGGTGTGAACTTAACTGCTGTTTCTGGCTTTCAAAATAAACTCTATTCTCTTCTCTGTAGCAGAATCTCTGTCTGTTCCCTCGGTAATTCCCCTGGGTGCTGTTGTCTTTTCCCATTGTCTCCCATGCTAGCAGGTGGTGGAAGCATTCTGTAATTGCAAAGCAGCAACCTGCTGTTACAGCAGATGCTGGAAACACTCATTTGGGTGGTTCTGTCGTGTGCAGGATGGCTGAGTGGGTGAAGAAGCAGGCGGAGCGGGAGGCGGAGAAGGAGCAGCGGCGCCTGGAGAGGCTGCAGCGGAAGCTGGCGGAGCCGCGGCACACGTTCACCGACCCCGAGTACGAGCGGCAGTACCGCGAGATGGCCGAGCGGCAGGAGGAGTCCCTCCGCATCGGTACTGCAGCCTGGCCTCGCTCTGTCCTCACAGCGTGCAGCACGTTAAAAGCCTCTCTAGCCTCACTCCTGTAGGAAAATTCACCAAAAAATTGGTTTCTTTCAATTGAATGAAATTTTAAGTTCCAGTGAAATTTGTTTGATTTAATTTTTCCTCTTTGTCGGAAGTGTGTGTTAAATTATATTGAACAGTGTGACACAATACAAGTGACGCTTCACCTTGCTTTACTAGGTCACCTCATAATAGCCAAATTCTGTGGAGGTGGTGTTGCTAGTTGAGCTGTAAGAATTACACAGTGAAACTATAAAGGGGTTGTACATAAAAACTTCACATTGGTTCCAACTACAGAATACCTTGTTTCACTTCCTGGTCTTTGTAGTTACTTTATTTGTCCCCATATTGTTCCCTTGCTGTCAGCTAGATAGTGAAACCTGAGGCTGAATGGGTTGAAAAACCTGATAGTTCAGTTCAGGAATCCAATTTTAATTGACTCTGTGCCTTAGTAAATCCATGCAGGAAAGCTTTTGCTGCTACTGAGTTTATGTTCAAGTTTTGAGTCTATATCAGCAATAGTGATTCTTTCCATTAGTGTTTAAAATTGCATCCGAAGTGAAAAGGGAAGTAGAATTTACAACAGGTATGAATTGTGTACCGGTGAAGTTCACTTTCAAATTTGTTTTGAAGGCTTGCAGGTCATTGCCAGCAAAGCAGTGTCGTCAGAAAGTGGCAAGAGTCGGAAGCGTCCCAGTGAGCCTGGAAAGAGTGAAACAAAATCTGAAAAAAGAAAAAGTCCTTGGTAAGAGTTATACCTTGTTTTTATACTCAAGTCTTAAGCCTTGAACAGAATGAAAATTTAGATACATCCAAGTAAGCCGAATCTAGTCTGAGATGTAGACTGAAATGGAAATAAGAAAATTGAACTGATTAAATTAAAGAACTGAAAGTAAACATTTCTGCATTCCTATAGTTCTGTCCCAGGTGGAGTGGAGAAACTTCATTTGCAAAAACAGACACTTTCTGCCCCCACCCCTTATAAATGATTATATTCTACAACTTCTCATTGTCATTTCTTTCATTAATGAGTTATATTTACAATGAACTAAAAAAGATTATTTTTCTCCCCTGTCATCTTTGAGCTAATGTAACATGAAAGAGAAGTCAAGGATTCCAGTCATTTCTGTATTGGGAATGCTGTAATAGCTGTTCTGGGGGTTTGTAGGTCATGTTCAGTATTGACAGCACTTCCATTAACTAAACTAACCTAAATAGCTGTTAGAGTAGGTCATTATATCTCTCTGAAGTGAGTTTTGGAAAGAGAAATGTGGCAATTAAAAAACTTATTTAAAAGAAAAAAAAGTTAAAATAGATGCATGTTAATTTGTAACATATTCCCTGTGCCAGGCCAGGATTGGATGAGGCCACAGGCTCAGGCTGTGAGGATGACAGTAAGGATGACTCCCCTTGTGCATCTGACAGAAGTTGTCCATCAGGCAGCACATCCAGTGAAAGTGTTGGAAATTCGGATGAGTGTTCAAGCAGCTCTGTGGCTTCGGCAGAGGACAGTCCATCTACCAGTGCAAGTGAGAAACCACTGGAGCAGCCAGAAGGTCCTGGAAGAGATCTGCAAGGAGAGGTGTGCACCGGGCAGGCTGAAATTCCAGCTGAACAAAACAGTAAAATGACAGAGCCCCCAAAGGAAGAGGCCCAAGGAAAGAGTGGAGTGACTCAAGCTCGGAAAGAAGAGCAAGAAAATGTTCCTGCTAAGGCACAGGAAACAAACCAGTCCCAGAGCACAGTAAGTATGAAGCAGTACAAAATGTGGTATGTCTTCAGCTGCTTTTGGAGCTGAAGAAGCAAGCAAGCTCCAGCAATGTAGCTTTTTCGATTGGATTGGTGAAAGCCCAACTGATACTTGGCAGCAAAGGGTGCCAATACTTGTGCTTTATGGCTTCTTGCATGATATTACTGTTAAAAGATTTGTGAGGGTGGTGAGTCTGGGCTTACTCTAGCAATAAAACAAAGTGTAGCTCTTTTTTTCAGGCTAGCGAGTTACTGGGATTTTCTTCTTTTTTTCACCTTGAGTGGAAAGTCTGCCACTGGCAATGACTGAACTCTGATGTGTGAAAGTTTATCACAGTTCAGTGGGAAAAAGACCAAGGATGTAGTCTGATCAATTAGACCCTTGTCATCTACTGTACTTTTAGAGCTGGCAAATTTTAAACAGGATGTTTACCATTCTTCACTGTTTACCTTTTGCTCAGTATTTGCGAGACTTTCTATTCCTAGAACAGGAAACTCCACCAATGCTGTGGCAGATTGTTATTGCAGGTGGAAATATTTTTATAGGAGTCCTAGATGAATATATTTTTTTCAGAAGTAGGGTGAGAATAATGAGGCAACCAGTTGGGTTTTTGTATGCTTAGCAGAACAAAGGTTCTGATTCTACTGGCAAGAATTGTTTTTGCTATATGCATAATGGGGTACACTCATTCCCGCTGCTGTTGTTGCTTGCTCTGAAGTCTCTCTGGTACAGACTATAAGACCAAGATGTGCATTTAAGTATTAAACAACATGGGCTTAGATTTTGTTGTCCTTTTTAGTGTTAGTAAATTCTAGCATTTTAATTATCCCATCTATTCCATGTTCTTTTGTGGACAGGGCCCTGGGCTTGGACTAGACAATCTGCAGAGGTCCCTTTTACCCTCAGTCAATTTGTAAATATACCAATTCCCTTTCCAGGTGAAATTTTAGTCCATATTTTCTTTTTGCATTGGAATGAGATGTGAACTTCAGAACTTCTTTGGTTTAATGTTACTGGAAAAGTGGTGCTTTTATATCTATTTCTTTTATTACAGTGTAACTGAATCAGAAAAAAAAACATTTCATCCTCCTTCCTGCTCCTGCTGGAGGTATATTGGTTATATTCTGCATCAGGCTAAAAAGGGGCTGTCAGCTTTGCTATGTCTCTGGAAGCTGAGGTTAAGCTACTGAACTGCTGGGCACAGTGGTGAACTGTTGTTTTTAATTCAGTTTTCCTGGGAGTATTGAACTTTCCTGGGGATAATCATAGAATCTTCTGAGGTATAAGGGACTCACAGGGATCAAAGTCCAACTCCTGGTCCTGCAAAGGACAGCCCCAAGAATGACACCATGTGCCTGAGAACATTGTCTAGAAGGTTTTTGAACTCCTGTTTTTCTTGAATGTTTTTCTCTTTTCAGGAGGTGGAACCAATAGACCTGCTGGCGTTCAACTCTGCTGCAGAACTGGAAGCCCTGGGTTTAGAGAAGCTGAAGATGGGATTGATGTCTTTGGGACTGAAATGTGGAGGCACTTTGAAGGAAAGAGCAGCAAGGCTGTTTTCAGTGAGAGGTCTGTCTAGAGAGCAGATCAAGCCATCCTTATTTGCAAAGCCCCCTAAAGGGAAAACCTCTGGTTAGATTTGAGAATATTTACCTTTTTTGCATGTTTATTTGATGTCATTAAATAAAAGCTCTTGGTATCCTTTCAACTGAGTATTCCCAGCTTCTAAGCTCACATCCACAAGCTTTGTTAGCATCCCAAGGAGTTATGGAAAGGATGGACAGGTGGTAAGGATATCAACACAGACACAGTGCTTGGGGATCTGTTCCACAGTGGAAGGAGGAGACAAACATTGAGTTCCTACAAATCACATCTCATGGTGGTTTTGACAGGACAAGTGGACTCTATGTAGAAAGGAAATGGATGTGTTTAGTGAATGTTTCATTAGGAAACTGGGATGGAGGGTGCTTGGGAGGTCACCTTAGCATGATGGAGTTTTGCTGGTGTAAATCCATTGGCTGGGGATATTAGATGCTGGCAGTCCCTGCCTGGGTGGCAAGCCTTTGATGTCACAAACTCTCTGAGAGGCAGGGACAGTGTGAGAGAGGAGAGCCTTTAGCTCTGGGCACACTGAAGCTCCTCTAGTATGGGAAGAGTAGTGTGGGACAAAAGTGAATTTACCATGTTAATGATGCATTTGGGCAACAACCCTTACCCAAGTTATTTCCCCTCCATGCAGTTGCTCTCTTGCTTCAGTTGCACTGATGCAGCCACATCCAAGCCTACCCTATGTGTCACCTACTTGCCCTTAGTGTTGTGGGTTCCTTGTGAAACCAGATCAGTTCCCTGCTGTGGCTCTATCAAGTTTGTGCCAGCACAATGGAAGCAGGATTACATAAAAACACTGGTTGGTGAAGAGGGATCAGAATATTTTAAACCACGAGTAGCACCAAACACTTTATTGATGGATCTGCATCTTCAGTAGTGCCAGAATTGAAAGAAATGCACTACATCTGTCTTGGAGGACAAGAAATGTACCTTGAACCAGCTCCACACTTTGACAAGTTTGTTTGGGAATTGTTTAGCTCCTGATGAGTTAAAAAGGAACAAGCTCTTGCTCTGGGATATGCCCACATCAAAGGTCACCCCACAGCACTATTGTGTCTGGAGAGCCAGAGGGGTGCTCAGTGACAATTCAGGACTTTCACATGTTTGAAGAGTATCCTTTTGAAAACAGCTGGATAACAACAGGACTTGGAATGATCCTTCAGCAGCAGAGAAACAAGTAGGTAAAGTGCTTGAATCTTTCCAAAAATTTGGACGAGAGCAGAAAACATTTGAAGAAAAATATATGTAAACTGAAACAGTTCCAATGTTATATGGGCTATTTCTGTAGGACAGAATGGCCTCAATAGAAGTGATCTTACTGGTCCAGGGCCAGAGGATAATGCAGTTTGCAGCCCATGTCTGTCTTTTCCTGAGTATTTATGTAGCTTTGGATTTCAAAGATGTTTCTGGTTGTAAATGCACCAAAACTGTGAATATCTTCCCAGAGAAAAGGTTCATTCTCCCACAGAATCACTTCCCCAAAAAGCAAGTGGTGTGACTTAGAGAAGTCACACTTCTGAAGTGTCATTTTAAATGCATTTATTTCAAGCACCTAAGCACTGCCTCGTGTTTCACTGGCATTTCAGAGTTACTGACTGAGAAAAAGTAATCAGTGAAAACACTGGCACAAGCCCGAGGGAGGGCTTTTCCTCACTTTGTACGGATCCATCTCTTCCCTGCAAAGAAAGATAAGTGTGTCTGATACACAAACCAACAGGGAACAGGGCAGGCCACAGAGGGAAAGAACGGGTGGAGGTTTAGGAATATCACCACCAGCAGGCACAACAGCTGCCGACCTTCAACCACAAGGCTCCATTCTTTGTCCTCACCTCTGCGGTGCATTATAATTAAGCAAGTTGCTCAAAAGCCACTCATGTGAGCACCCCTTTTACCGGAGCGTGCAGGAATTGCTTCCACTGGTTTCCCGAGTGCTGCAGCTTCTGCTCTCGCTGCTGTAGGTGGCACTGGGCTGACGCGGAGGATGTGTCCGGCTCCAGCAGCGCTGACAAAGCCTCGCCCCTCGGCACAGGATGGGACCCGAGTCCCACGGGTGCAGGCACACGGGGCTGCTGCGGAGCAGGGACACTGGGTCACCTCTACACCATTCTGCCTGTTCCTGAAACTGTCATAACCAATCCTCCCGATCCCCCCGCAACTCATTCTTGTGCAACATTTTGCTTTCTGGAGAAGGCTGGCGTTTGAAAGGTTTATTTGTAGCGATGCCTGTTCTCCGGAAGGTGCTATTTTTAAATGCTAAGGCTTCCTCCAGGATATTTAACTGGGAGTGGTAATTCCTGCACCCCTGTTAGTTAGCACTGCCACCTCAGCTGGCTCGGCTTTGACTATAGCTGAGCAATTAGAGTGGCTTTGCAGATTAGCATGCCTAATGACACCTGAAGGGAGGGAGGTGGCAATTTTGACCCCACACAGCTGGAGAGGAGGGGCTGGGCAGGCACCACTGCTTTCCAGCGCTGCTGGAGGCTGGGCTTATCCAGGACAGTTAGTCTGAGTTTGGAGCCAGCAGCTGCGCCGGTTTGGGAAGCGGCCCTGTGGCATGAATGTACGAGCTGCCTGTCCTGCTTCTCCCTGCTGCGTTCGCTGGGTGCCTCTAAGCAGCCACAAGGAATCGGGAATTTGCACAAAACTTGCAGGGCAGAAAGGAGCAAGGAGCTCTTGAAGGACCTGCCGGGGCTGTGTGGAAAGGAGTGTTTATAAGGAGCCAGCCAGCTTGTGAAACGTCTGCTGGGAACATTACACATCTCAGTGAAAACATGAACTGGCTGCCCAGGGAGGGGGTTGAATCACCATCCCTGGAGGTACTTCAAAGCTGGGTAGATGTGGGCCATGGTTTAGTGCTGGGCTTGGCAGTGCTGGGTTAATGGTTGGATTTGACGATCCTGGAGGTTTATTCCAACCTAAACAATTCTCTGAGGTCTGGTGGTTATAGACGGCACCTTGTGGCCAGTGAGATGCTGTATCCGTCATAGAGTAACCAGCTGAGACCTCATAAGGGTGACAGAGCTTTTGATCACTGGGCTGGAAGTTGGCAGTCACCTGGGAGGTAACAATTATGAACCGATTGCATTCGTTTTCAGCAAACAGAAAACAGACTTTCAAAGGGGATACAAGCATCCCAGGCTTTCCATGAGGCAGATTTGTCATAACTGAGAAAATTAGAAGGAAATATGCAAACAGAAAAAACCCACACACAAATAAAGATCAGGAGGATCTTTAAAGCAAAATTTAAAAATAGGTTTGGAAAAAAAACCCAAACAAAAATATCCCAAAAATTTTTTTAGAAATTTTCAAAAAGGGATACTGAGAGCTGTGGATTGTTGACATGACTTTACAGTACCCAGTATTGCCAGATAATTTTTTATCTCCTGCTATGGTTAAAAACGGATTCTTGGCCATTCTGCACCTGTTGGTTTAACCCTAGGAAACCCATAGGCACCCCAGCAGCCCTGGAGTGCCTAAGCATTTCCAGAGCACAGGCCAGAGGCAGCAGTCACAATAAACTTTTTATTCTGTTTTATTCTGAAATGTGATGATGTTGTTCACTCTGCTCTCCTGCATCTGCTCCAGGAGTGGACAGAGGAGCTCAAGTCCTCTAAAAACATCAAAGTCCTGCAGGATCTCTGTCATACTCCCTGCCACTCCCATCACCTCCACACCTTCCCCCCTCCCTTTTGCCCTGGCTTCCCCTTTCCCAGACTCCAGCTGTTGCCAGCCAAAGCCGGAGGAGCTCCCTGATTATCACCTTTGCTGGGATGTGGATTGGGCACCTGACTTTCCACTTACACAGGCAATTAGAAGGCTGCCCTGAAAGGCAAAGTGTCAGACACCCTTGGTAGGAGTCTGTGAAGTGCAAAAGGGAAAAGCAAGAAAGAGAGAGGAAATAAGGTCTCACCAGCCAGGAAAAGCTGCAACTTCTCACAGATTTTGAAAGAAAATGGGAAAGCAGCCTTGGTTTAAATAAAACTGTGGAAAGATCACACAGGGCAATGTAGCCCAGCTAGCAGTGGCATTTAAAGTAGCTTGAAACTTTTTTTTTCTCTCCTAGAATAGAGATAACAGGTAGAGATAATAGAGAGAGAAAGTGCTGCTGGGCATGCCCAAACCTCTCTCTTCAGGAAAGCTTTCCCAAGACTGATAGGACCATCTCCAGACCCCATGCCCAGCTCCATTAACTACAGCAGGCCCTGTGAGCTACCGTCACCCTGTGAGCAGTACCATGAGGGCCAGCCAGAGCTCACACTTGTGATAGGCTTATGCTTCTGATGAGATTTAGTTCAGGAACTGCCACGCGAACACTCACACAAGAGCCTAACCTGGAGTGTGGGACTAACAGGGCTGTTGAAGTCCTCCACATGAAGAGCACACACCTCCTGCCCCTTGAGCAGCATCCGGGTGCTCTGTGCTTTCAGCAGTGCAGGAGGAGGCCCAATGGTCTAACGCTGGTTTTGCCTTAAATCACCTTTCCATGTTTTAAAATGTTTTCTGGCTTTATGTGATTCATTACGCCCCTGCACTGCTCTTCTGTAGAAAATAAAAAGGTTCCACAGGACACAGTCGGTTTGGGAAAATCTCTACAGTTCAAGGCAGCTCCTGAAACGTGCAGTTTATTTGCAAGGGTCATAGGTGCAGGAGCTCTGCTGAAGGTGCCAGCCACAGCTTAGAGCATGCCCCAGAGAGAGCGAGAGAAGTAGAGCAGGAGATAGAGAGTTACAGTCTAGAGAGATTGCAAGAGAGAGAGATTACTAGAGAGAGATTGGAGAGAGTAAGAGAGCTAAAAGTCTGGTTACATGATATTATATCTCTTCTTATACTGAATATGGTAATAGTACAACATCCAATCAATAGAAGACAGAAATCCTTATAGAATTTACATACAACCTATCAAAACTACTACATTACCATACTGTGTTACATTTTAACTCCTAAAAACCACTTTCTAAAACTACTTTTGTCTTCCCTGCCACGCTGGCAGGGTTTCTCTGACCCTTGGACTTCTCTGCTTGCTGAAGCATCCTCTTCTTTGCTAAAGACATTGTTCAATCAAGAGGGATTCTCCTTCAGCTGGCTAGCCCATTGTTTTTTGGTTGTACAGTAACTAACAGCTTGGTATCTTATATCTCAAAGCTAGCTTTCATTTCTATTTCGCTTACAGGTTTCATATTTTCAGAATCTTTTGCCAAGCAGTCATATTTATAATGTTTCCTTATTTCATCTTCCCCAACACTCTTCCTTTTTATTTCATTACAGCACAGCATCAATGACAGTGCTGAGCCATGCTGCTGCCAGGTATGTGAGATGTTCTGCCTTTCCTCAGAGACCGTGGTGCTGCTCAGACATAAAGGAGAACATGACAGCTTGGCAGCCTTTGTGTGCATTACAAGTTGTACCCATGCAAGTAACACACAGAAGGTGTCACAGCAAATGCAGCCTGGATTGAAGATGACAAGGGTGGGAGATAATTTTCTGTAGCTCGGGCTGATGTCTGAAAAAGCCCCAGGTATGGCAGTATTTCATCCACAGCCTTCTGCCCAGAAGTTTGCAATGTAGAAGTCTCTGGAGCCTTCTCCACATCAGCTCAACGTCCAAGCCTGCAACATTTTCATTGCAAAGCCAGCTGGAATTTAGAGTAGTGTCCTCTCTCCCCAAAAGTGGGGAGCTCCAATCCAAATGTGAGTTCAAAACCAGCCACAGCAGAGATGCTGTGACATCTCTGCATCTCCCCTAGCAATAAATTCAAGTACCTATGTCGACAGCAGGGTAGGTACAGCTCACAGATCTGCACCCTGTCCCTGCCCTGCAACACCCACAGTTCTCCCCACAGTAACACCAGGTCTCCTTGGGCACCGCCTCCCCTTCTCCACCCTCCAGGTGTCACACACATGCACACGGACCCTTCTGTGTACCTCATGTCCACAGGACACCCGAGCAAAGGCAGCCAGACGCAGGGCAAGGGGTGCCAGACACAGCACAGGATCCTGGTGGGAAGGAGGAGCTTCGTCCACCCCGCTGCCCCTGTGATGCTCTGCTCCCCCTTCCCCACAGCAGCCTGCCCCAACTGCACTGCATGGAATTTTTCCTCGGATGGAGGATGAATGGTGTCTGAAGTGCAAGTGCTGGAGGCAAGCCAGGGTTAATGCTCTTCATTCTCAGGCAGCAACCTGCTCAAACACTTTCTTCCCCAGGCACAGTGTGTGGCTAAATCATCGGCTCTGTTCTTTGTGGTGATAGCTGAGCTCCTTCAGGCTATGCCCTGCCCCGAGCTGGGTGGAGAGGACCTGGGGCTGGATGCCAATGCCACTAAGATAGATGCTCCGTAGTGATGAGAAGGAAACGGCCAGAGGTCATTCGGGCTCACCCAACTCTGACTCCAGCCACCCGTGGTGATGTAGCCCAGTGCTGGTGAATGGTGAGTCTGTGCTTTTGCAGTTTTTTCTCCCCTTAAAGCTCTTTTGCCACAAGTGATTACACAAGTGAGAGGTGCCAGTCTACCCACGAGGTCCTGAGTGACCTCAGACTTAGGGTCCTGCAGGGCAGCAGGAACACTGATGGATGACACAGCCACTGCAGAGTCCAACAGGTCCCTCTTTTCCCCAGTCCATGGTCACCCTGTCTAGCCAGACAAACACATTTCAGAGTCCTTGCACCAGCTGCAGCTTCAACCAGAGCCTCAGGGACCACATCCCACTGTCCGACAGAGAAGGCCAGCAGCAAACATTTCATCCCCAGAGCCGCTGCCATCTCGGTGGGTTATGAACGAAGGAGAGGAGTCTGACATGAAGGTGGAAATCATTAGCATGGGTGACACCCTGGCCAGCAGTTCAGAACAGTTCAGAAAGGGATCAAACCACATTATCGGGGTGTTTCTCCAGGGGTTGTGTTGGTCAGATGTCCAACAGGAAGGGTCAGGGTTAAAACGCTTCACCTGGGGACGAAGGGGGTGGGGAGGCAGCTCCTCCCTTTCTGCACTACAGCTGCAGCTGACCCCTGCCGGTTCTGTCACCGCTGCAGCTCAAGAGGAGAGCATCACCTCCTGCTGGCAGGTAAGATTCTAGGTTTTCTGTTTAAGAAAGTGTTGGCTTGAATTCTGCAGCAGCTCAGGATGAGGCGCTGGCAGTTTAGGCTCTGCTCTGCCGGCTCATTTAGGCCCTGGCCCTGGGGGAGCAGATAAACCTCACCAGGAGCAGGTGGGATCACACAGGTAACTGAGAAGAGCTGTTACTGTGTGTGTGTTTACAGGAGCTGGGCACTGGATACTCTCAGAAGTAGGACAGATCTTTTCCCCTTCACTTTTAGATCTAAGAATAAATATAAGTGAACACGTGGCTACTTTAATGCTTGTATTTTATTATTTCCTTGACTTTGAAAGTACACACAACTCAAAAATATCCTGAAACTGAAATAACTGTAATACAGAATCAGAAAAACAAGCTACTATTCATGCAAGCAAGGTTAAGTCCTAATGTTCTTGTTGATTCCAGGACTCTAAATTCTGCCTAAAACTGTGTTGAGCCTGTGGGGCCCGTGTTGAGTTTCAGATAATGCTATATGTACGTGCAGATATGTACATGAATATTCAATACATCTCTTCCTTTGAGCTCTAGGCAATATTTTATGTACATATATATGTGTATATAGTCAACATGTATGCATCCAGTATGTAGACAATACGCACATATATTCATAAACTCTGTACATATATGCACGTGTGTGTGTTATATACATGTATTATGTACATATACAAGTGCTTCTGCTCTCCAGCTCACCATAAACGTGGCTTGGATAGACAAGGACCAAACCCAGCAGCCTAAGAATGAACAGCTGAGCCCATGCATTTGTTTTTCACCTGGTGATGGGCACTCTTCTTTTGCCTGGAGCTGTTTGCAATACTCCAGGGTGGGGACTGAAATAAATTCAGGGAAATTCAGCTGTCATGGAGGGCGCCCCGAGAAGCACTAGGCTCCTTAGGTACCCCTCACATATGTGAAATGCACGCTGCTCTGAGCCCATGTGCACGGACAGTGCCTCTAAGTGCACCCTCTCTGCAGGGCAGCAGGGCACGGGGGGAGCTCCAGCCCCAGCTGCTGCTGACCCTTGCAGGCAGGAATCCCCCAGAGCCTTCACCACTGGCCCCGGGGATGGAGTCCGGGGCGGGGGTGGCTCTTGGCAGGGCTGCGGGACGTGGTGACTCCCCGGGCCACCCACTTGTCACACCAGCGCCACGCCATCCGTGATGCAGCTACATCTCTCCACGATCATGTTGGGGAACTCGGCCGCCTCAATCTCGGTGCTGTTGCCCCTTTTGACGAGGTAGATGACGGGCAGAGCGGAGCTGCCGGCCACGGCGCAGGAGCGCTGCCCGGAGCCCGGGCGGCGCAGGGCGCGGGGCGGCTGCGGGCAGCTCCCGGAGCAGCGGTACGCCTGGAACCCCGCCGGCTCCAGGATCCAGTGCTGCGCCCAGGACAGCTCGCGGAAGCTGATGTAGTGCTTCTGCCGGCAGCAGGTGGATTTCCCCATCAGCGCCTCCTCCCTGCAGTCCCCAGGGCTCCTGGACACCAAGGGAGAAACAGGAATGGGTGCTGGAACTGGGAACTGGGAAGCGGGAGAAATAATCCCTGCTGCTAATAGCACAGGTGGGCTCTGAGACGTGAAACCTGGGCCGTGCTCAGGGTTTGTTTGACCATTCAGACAACAGATATGGGAAGACAAGAGGTGTGATCAAGCAGCAATTTTCTAACTCCTCCATTCGCAGCTGGTAAACATTTGTGAGGGTAAAAGCTTCCCCCCCAATAACTCAGGGGCAAAATTACACCAGAGACAGTACAGATTTAGGCTTCATACATACCCATAGTCATCCAAGTTGAGGGTGTAAAGCACCAGCTCGGGCTTGCCTAGGGCTTTATCCTTGGGGTCCTGCGAGGTGAAGCGCACGGCTTTGGCCATTTCCGAGGCGTAGCTGCCCACCCTTTCCCCTTCGATCCACACCTCCAGGAACATCGGCTCCTGCCTCTTGTTTCGCAGCCAGTAATGCACGGCCTGGGTCACATCAAAGCTCTTCCAGCCTGACCCATATATAGGAACCAGCCTGTGTGACAAGGGCTTGGCATTAGAAAAGCCCATCAGATATATCTCAGGCTCGCAGCTCTGTTATTGCAGCAGAATAATTTACTTCCTCTAGATTGTCACATGCCTTGATTACATGATCATTTTTGCTCTGGGCAAGCACCCACAGCAGTTAATTGCCACCTCAAACAGAAGCATGTGTATCTATCAGACACTGCAGGGACAGAAAATACCCTCTCTACAAACTCATACAAAAAATTAGGTAGTGCAGGATCGTGTGCAGCCTCAGTATTGATGACAACAGCCTGGTGAACACCAGGCTCCCCCCTGCTCCTGTCTGAGCTGCAGTAGGGCCATAAGCTTCTACCCACCCAGGAAATTGGTGTCATGTCTCGTTCTGCCTTCAAGGGTTGTCGGAATTCCACAGAGCTCATGGCTACAGAATCAGATATTTCTTGCATAATTTGCCTATTTAAACCATATAATGAAATGGCCAGTGGAAAGCATGCCAGCAGGCAGTAACCCGCTTGAGTTAGTGACAGAGAATTGAATCAGTTGGGGGATTTTTAAGGTAGTACATGGCATCATTTCATACATTATATCGAAGAATCATCATATATTGCCATTTTAGCATAATATCTGCTCTAACAAGCTCATTCTGGGTTTAGAGGCCATACAGCATGGTTGTACAGATGTAACCCCATCAGAATGAGCTGAGGCACAACTACATGATACTCAAATCCACCTCAGAGGATCCAAACTCTGTAACTATAGAGTCCTGCCTCCAGCAGAGGCCCCTTTCTTACCTGGAATCTATCAGGGAGGTCCTGTTGGTACCATCATGCTGCCACTGCACCCAGTACACGCTGACTCTGGCGTTGGAGACAGGCCTGGGAGACTGCTTGGCAGGAAGGTTTGCTCTGTCCAGAGGCTTTTTGAAGAGTTTCAGTTCAGCCATTGTGACCTCGCTATTTTTAGGTATTCTGCCCTCCATGTCAAACATCAGCTTCTGGCGTGTGATTGTGTCAGAGTAGAGGACTTCTCCTGTCATACCTGTGCAGTTGGGGACAGAATAGATGGTCTGTGACTGCCATCCTGCTGAGCAAAGCCCCCACATTTCATGCACCATTATCATCACAACACGCTCCTTCCATGCTCCCAATCGAGCCCTAGTGGCAGAGACAGCCACTAAACACATCTTTTCTAATGCATACTTGAATCAGTGTCTTGCAAATGCCCTAATTCTTCTCCTATGTCTGAGCCTCTGCAATCTGGAAGAATGAGATCTCCAATACAATATGACCCCAAACTGAGCAGACCTCAAAAAGTGTGCATCTCTGTGTCAGTGCTGGGCATGAAAGCAGGAAACTGCACCACTTGGAACTGAAAAGTATTTTCATTTTCTGCCCAGGGTGCTGTGTATGTCCTTTGAAAGCAAAATAAGCTCTAAGTGCCGTTGTACAGCCACCATTGTATTTGTATGGCTATTTTCCCCCTTGATAATTTTTTTCTGTAAAAAAAAAAACAAACAAAAAACTAAACAAAAAGGAGATGAGAGAGAATGAAACATCCTCCAATGGGTGTGATTCCTATTAGAGGGCTTGCTGTAGCTTTGACCCAAAACCTGTATGGCCTGCACTTTTTTCCCCCCTCCTCACCTGCCCAGACTGCTTCCAGGCTTTTATGAAGCTCTAGCAGCATCCTGCCCTTCGGAAGGACGGCGGGACCCCCTCTCCAGGTGCGAAGAGTGCTTGTTAATCTTTAAGATGCTGTTGCATGCACCTCTTCTGCCCAGCTGAGCTTTGGAGCCGAACCCACCCTCACTCCCTTCCCTCGGGGGTTTGCCTCTGCCCATCCTGCGGCCGGGAGAGTTCCCTGGCAGATTCCCCTGGCGGCAGCAGGATGCTTGGGATGCTCCCAGAAGAAGAAACGTTACCTGTGTGTCCCGGGATCCCCCTGAGGATGCCAGCCAGGCTCGGCAGAGCTCGGCGCTTCACCCTCTGGCGCTTCAGCATGGACAGGTACTTGTTCTTGACGTGCTCTGGGATAACCAGATCCACCAAGTCTCTCTTATGAAGTTTAGGGACTTCAGACAGCCCCAGCTGCTTCAGCACCATCTCCTTGAACCCTTCCTGAGTAAACGCTTGGACCGTGAGGACGAGGCAGAGCACGCAGAGCATCCCGGCACACCTCAGGTCCATCCTCTGTCAGCAAAGCAGTTCCCTGCCCAGCAGAGATGAAGGGGGGGTTCTCCCTGGGGCTGCTCTCGGCAGAGATGTGCTGGCAGGCTGCCCGAGCTGGATGGAGGTCCCCAGTGCAGGGGTTTTATAGCCAGCCTCGTCCCACTGGCACAACAAATTTCACAAGTGGGGACGAAGCAAAGGACTTAAAAGGATCACTCCCCTGTTGGTAGACACATGCCAGTTTAACACCTTCATCCACTGCAAAGTTAATACAAGAAGGTTTAGGGGCTCCCAGATTCCTCCACGGGGAAGAAATTTTCATTGCTTTTTAATTCCCTGTAAATATTTGCCCAGAAGCCCCCTGAGCAATCAGTGTCCCCTGTTCAGCCTCGCTAGGGAGGAAGCACACCTGCAGAACACATTGCTTTATGTACTATGCCATATGATTCTTAAAGGAAGCATTAATCTTTACTGCAGAGAACTTGCTACCTAAAGCAGCCAATATCAACCAGGAAAAGATTTAGCTTCAGCTGGAAGTCCATCTTTATGGCAAGCACTGAAAAATCATTTAAATCTTTGGGGGGGGGGGTGTTAGGTTGCACTTTGATCTCTGAGTATTTGTATCAAGTGTATGAATCAGGGCAGTGAGTCACAGCAGTTGAATGATTTATGGCCTTTTATGCTGCTTCTGAATCACAGAAGGTGGAAGATGTACAGGTGTGACATTTTAGAAAAATGTCCCATCCCTCTTTATGGGTTCCTGTGAGTTTCAACATTATTATGCTTAAAGGAAGAAAGCTTTATGTAAAGGCAGATCACTACTCAGTGAACATGAGAAACCATTGCACAATTCCCCAAGATGGATGAAGAATATCAGTATTTTGAATGCTGTTAACAGCCACAAGAGAGTGCTGGCTCTGGAGAGTGAAGCTGATCTGAAGGCTGGGGTGGGGAATTGTAACCTTTAAATGTACCTTGTAACATTTAAACATGAAACTCACACCCTTTTCTTCCCTGACCTTTGCTGGCCCAAGATGTGGAAATCTATTTTTGGCACCAATCCCAGGAGAATTGAACTGAAGATATAAAATGTGATTGATAAAAGCATGAAGGAGTACAGCACTTGGGGCAGATTCCCATCCTCTCCAGCGGCCACATACCTGAGCCGACATACAAATGTCTTCAGCATCAAAAGCCCTTTGGATTTTATATGTCTCTGTAAATGATTTTAAATTGGTCCAGTTTCATCCAGTGCCCAGGCTGAGTGGTGTGCCCTGAGGACTGTCTGGCCGGAGGATGAGACGTAATGAACTTGTACAAAATCACTCCGCTGTGGCTCATCCCTCATTAAAACCAGTGTCAGCCGAGGGAGGCAGCCTGTTTTGTACTCCGGGGAAGGCAATAAAGCCGTCTGAAAGAGTCCCACTCAACATTTTTGTTACTGCTCACTTTGTCTTTACAACCTCTTAAGAAACTGGTCTCCTTACACATGATAAAGCCTCTGTTAGATGTTAAAAGGGCACCTTATTTAGCTAAATTGAGTTTTAAGACGAAAATGGAACAGACTACAAAGTAAAAGCTTGTGCATGGCCCAAGGCAGTACATTCTTTAATCCTGCACTTGGTGTAGCATCTTTCTCTGGAGATGAATTTTAGACATGCATTTGTATATCAATTCAAAATACATCCATTCCCAAGACACAAACAGCAGTGAAAAATATTCGCTTCGCTGCTTCAACCTCTGCTGATGTCAAACACCCCTACCCTTGCGAATAAGAGGGGAGGTTTTTTCCTGAAATCCTTTTGACCCCTCAGCCTTTTAGGAAAGCTCCATACACCCAGCTCTTCCCCCAGGACTGTCTCCCCAGCCAAATGGCACATTACTGATTCCCAGGGGCTGGGACAAAAGAGCTGGTCACACAATGAGCTGTGTCAGAGGCTTGGAAACTGCACCTGAGTGATGTTCAGGTGGCTGACAAAGTTTTCTGCAGATGGGCTCTCTAAGTGTTGGCCAGCTCAGTTCCAGCAATGAATTTGTTGTGTTTATTTGGTCACCTGGATAAAACTGCAGTCCATGGACTTGTAATGGTCTCTCTCTTATGTCAGAAGACATAATCACATAATTATTTATCCATCCAATTAGTCTTTGCTCCAGAGAGTGGTCCTATTCTGCAGTGAGTGTTCTTCAATAGACCATAACAATGTGAAATGAAAATGTCTGATTTCCCCGGCAGCACCCAGCTTTCCTGTATCCAGATGTGATTTCTCCTGTGGCTGATGCCAAATCCACCAGGACTCTCCACTGTCCAATGTGTATTGGAAGGTGATTTATGGGCTTCACACCTAAAATAAAATTATTGACCAAACACAGTTGAGGCTCAGCTAAGAGGAAAACAGAGGATGTGTATTGCAGGCTTTTCACAGGAGAGTGATTATCTGGTCCAATTGGAGGATTTGCCATTCCCCCTTTGTCGTGCAAACAAGAAAAAGTCAGGAATTTTATAATAGCTCTTTCTGTGTAATGTGTATTAGAACCTACATGGCACTTTTGAAACATCAAACAGAGGATTCAAAGAAGCTGCAAGGGATGAAGTATGAGCAACTCCCAGTTTTAATAAAAGCCAGTACTTAGTGGAGAGAAAATCTCTATATTTAAGCTTTTAATTTTGTTACAAGCAGCTCTGTAAGACATTTGCTGGGCACATCTGTGCAATGATTTTTGGTAGATAAATCCAGTGGGATCAAAGAGAAAGTGTGAAAGGCTTACCCTAATTATGTAGCCATAATCCTAGGAAACAAGAATGTTTGAAATGGATTTGCAGTATTGAGGGTCTGAATATTTAACTTTTCAAGATTTCAATTGCCATGGACATAACTCTTTTGTATTACAGCTGGGCCCATATTCAAATAGCCCTTGCTTGGGTGATGTGAGGGGCAACACTTTCTGTGTGCGCCAAGAAGCTCCCACACTTGTGCAACACATTTGTCCAATGGAGATGAGAGCACAACTCTCATTGTCAGGGCCTTCTGAATCTAGGAGTGTAGAAGTAAAAACAGGAGTGGTTAAGATGCAGGTATAAACATGCCAGGTTAAAAAGGAATTCAAGTACAAGTTCTCTTTCCTATTCTTTTTCAGCCTCAAGCACATCAAGTTTTACACAGCTAACAAAACACTGCAGAAGAGCTGGTCATGTGAAGAGCTGGGTTAGAGGCTTCAAAACTGGATGTAAAATGTAGGCTATGCATGAAGGCATGCACCTCTCACTGCCTCACCTGTGCACCCACCAGCCACCCAACAGTGCTTCAAACTGAATATTCCCACAATATTGTAGCAAACCCAGGCTACACACCTTTAAGTGGGATTTCACAGGAATCTTTAACTTCTTTCTTGGCCGTCATGACCTGTGCTGGTGCTGAGGCCTCTATTCCTCCATAGGGACCCAAGTCCAGCAGTTGTAGACAGAGAGCATGGAGCTCACCAAACCCTGCTCAAAGCCTTGTTCAACCTCATCTTGAACACTTACAGGAATGGGGCATCCATAACTTCTCTGGGGAACCAGTTCCAGTGCCTCACCACCCTCACAATAAGAACTTCCTCCTAATACCGAATATAACCTTCCCTCTGTTGCTTTGAAGTCATTCCCCTTTGTTCTATCACTACATGCCCTTCTAAAAAGTCCCTCTCCAGCTCCTTTGTAAGTCCCCTCAGGTACTGGAAGGTGTTCTAAGGTCTCCCAGGAGCTCTTCTCCTCTCCAGGCTGAACAGCCCCATCTCTCTCAGCCTTCATAGGAGAGCATGCATAGCTTACTCAGTGTACAAAGACAGAATAGAGAAACCCAGGGCTTCTGTGGGGCCAGTACAGCTCCCTGGAGTTTGCCCCCCATTGCCTCAGCTTGCTCTGCAAGTATCTGGCATGGAAAAGTCTCCAGAAGGTAAGGCCTGATAGCACAAGACATCTGGGTGTCTCCCAGCACTAGACTGAAAACAGCAGAGCCACTCAGTGCAGTATTGATCTTTCTACTGGTTGTGATTTGTTGCAAAAATTTGGCCAGGCTAATTATTGTGCCAAAAGACTTTGTGCTCGATCAGGTATCCCCTGACTTACCTGCCTCCCATGCATTCCCTCCCCACTTCCGGCAAAAATAAAGTCATAAAAGGGGCTCTAGACCTGTGTTGTGAGCTCTGACTAACATGACTCTAGGAAATAGAACTTCATGTCCCACATCTGAGAGGAATCGTCTTTGCTCTGACCTGAGTGCACACATCTCATTCCAAAGATGCTGCAACCACAACCTCAGTCCTTAGTGTTTATTCTCCTGCTAAGGAGCCAGTTTCAGCAGCAACTTCTGTGGTCCAATGAGTCACCTGCTTGAGCTGTACAGAAATTGTCCAGTTCATTTAATCTAGGCAGGGATGTGAGACTGTTTTTCCTCATCACCAGTAAAGGCCAGATTGAACTGGCCATCTCCAATGGATATACCTGAAAGATCACATCCTATTGGGTTCTTCTCACAAGTGCTGGTGGTGAAATCCCAAGCAGCAGTGGGGATGATGTTTCCTTATGCATTTATTCCACAGTGTATCCAGTATACTAAACTAAATTTTATCTGAGAGAGATACTGCAAACCTGGTTTGATCTTGAACTGGGGTCGTGTAACTTCTGGGGCTCTGTATCTCTGATTGCACTGACATAAGCACGTCTTCCATAGGCAGCTTCTGCTGTTACCCATGAGCTTGTTTTGGTCAGATGGCCAGGACAAAAGGCTGTCTGTCTGAGGAGGAATGGATAAAATGTCCAAAGTCCCCTCATGTTCTTGGTCAGCTGATGTCAGCTGGCTCGCTCGCAGCGTTTGTGTTGGCAGTGTTTGCAAAGTGCCAGTGTTCTGGCAGAAAGGAGATCTTCAAGATATTTTTTTTTTTTAACAGAAAAGCAAACACAACTGTTTAAATACAGTATTTTCTATGCCTTCAGCAGTCTCCTCCCCACTGCCCCAGTCTGTTCCTTGTTTGTAGCTGGGGAAGCTGGACTTGTCACCACTCTGATGGCTGCAGCATAGGCTGCCGGCAAAAACACTGACATTTAGCTAATGCAGTTGAATCAGATAAATAAGCAAACAGCTCTAAACTGCTTGCTTTACACCACAGTCCACTTCATTAAGGAATGTCCTAATTACTGAGAAATAGCTGAATTCTGTGGGAGCACCACTTCATTTCTAATCAGAGCCCATTTATTGGCCTAGATAAAATGCTACTTTTTCCTTGCAACTGTATTTTCCCTGTAAAAGTTTATCAGCTTTTTTAAAAAGTATGCTTCTTCTGCCTTAATGATGCAAGTGAGTCCCCGCCTCTGGGCTAAGGAGGGCTGATGAGGATCAGGGAGGCTGTCCAGGCTCCCTCTGCCCTTGCCAAGGAGGGCCTTGCCCTGCTGCCAAGCTGGGCTTTAACCAAAGTGCTCCAGGGAATGGCACTGTGAGGGCTCAGTGTGTGACCAATACGTAGCACTCAGGGACATGGTTTAGTGGTGGACATGGCAGGGCTGGGTTAGTGGTTGGACTTGATTATATTAGAGGTCATTTCTCACATAAACAATTCAATGTCCCATAGCCCTTGCTGATTCTGTGCCAAGTTTGTGTGGCAATTGGCATTCCAAAAACTGAGTGATGTCCCTGTTTTCTTGTCATGCTAATACAGTTGGAACACTACACATATTGCATCTGTGGCAGTGAGTAACCTGGATTAATTATGGATTATATTTCCTCCAGTTAATTTTAGCTCTAATAACTTTTGCTTCACTGAGCAGACTGTCCTCTTTTGCTAAGAAAAAGAGGAAATGAATCACTTTTCCCAAACTCAGATAGACAGAGAAAGAATAACCCTGTTTTCTAGCAGCTGTAATTTATTTCTATTACCAGGAGAAGCTGTAAAGGCAGAAAGATTATGAAGTATGTGTTAATGCAAGTTGAATAATTTGAATTACTAACTTTGCTGGAAGATATTTTTTGTCTAAAGGCCAAAAATAAGGAAGAAAGGCCAAGATGAGTGAGACCTAAAAGCAACCTCTTAGGCTAAAAACGATGAGCTGTTGTGCAAAAATTTGTTAGTGGAGTGCAAAAAACCTCTAAAAAGGGCTGTTACTTGCACAGAAAATTACAAAACCCAGTGCAAGATTGTAGAAGGCAAATTAAGTGATAACACACACAGAGATGACAGGACAGAATTGACAAATAGGTTGGACTTCTCTAATCTGGTACATCAGATAGAGTGAAGAACAGCTGCCCAAAGGCTTCTGCTGGTCCTCACTGAGATATTCAAAATTAGCTTGGGCAGTGCCTTAGCAAACCTACTGATTGGCAAAAAGATACCTGCAACAACAGGAAAATGAGCTAAACTATTCAGATGGCTGTTTTCCATCTGTAGCATCTGCTGCTGATGTGACTTTGGGGCTATTGCATGTCAGTGGGTTTTACACCATGGAACTTAGATGTATTCAGTTTCAAAAACAATTACTTGCACATGGCTTTTGTCCCTGATGTTAACAGCACACTAGGGCTGTGATCAAAAGGATGCTGAGGTAGAGCTCTGAAATGGGCTCAGCACCAACACCGGGCCTGCCTGTCTGAGCTCTGGGTGAGCTGGGCTCATTTTGGGACAAGATCTCTGAGAGCCTTCCAGGAGAGGCAGGAGTTTCAAGAGATAAAAAAATAATCGTGGAAATTATGATCTGGATCAGACTATAATCCCTAATTCTGATGTTTAATGTTCATTCTTTTTAAACAGAAAGAGGCAGGCTTGCCTGGCTGTTAACACTGCACTAAGCTTTTGCAGGAAGCTTTTCTTTGTCTTCAGAGAGCTGAAGCATCTTCGGAGAATGATCTTAAAGGCCTGCAGCTTTTTTGAAATGCATATTAAAAGATTTTAGATCTGTTAATAAAATTTCAAATCATTAACTCATTTTTAAAATCTAGTGAGCTGGTTACTATTAGTGGTGCTTTATTATTTATCCTGTTCATTCATTCCCCTTCTGTCTGGATTGGGCACTTTGTTACACCTTTGAGAATAGCACAACAACAAATATCAAAATAGCCCCCTAATTTTCTTTTGTTTTCAAATAATGCTGCAATGTTCAGAAAGGAGGATGTGTGGATAGACTGCTCCTACTCAAGCAGTTACAACAAAACTGTTTTCATCTACACATTTATGTTACCATTGTATTGATTTGTAACATTTTAAAAATGTTATTACTCTTTAATTAAAAAGGATTCAGCAGAACTGAAGAAAACACCGTTTTTTATGTATTTGGCTCCAAAACAGAACAGAAAAAGGTATTTTACTTCATGAGACAGGTTAAATTATGTAATTTCCTGCCATGTACTCAGATCAAGGTAAAGAAAGAGTATAAGGTCTCGGATATAACATAGCCCTTAAAAGAGCAAAAAATAAAGCTCTGTGACCTGACTAGCTTTAATCCTTTTAGCATTCATACTGCAGCACCCTGGGAGATGCATCATGGTCACTTGATTTTAAAAGGGAATTTAGCCACACTTGGCCAGGTCACTTGAAGCGTGAAACACAAACTTCAGTTGCTTGGTTTTTTTTTTTTTTCTCCTTTTCTTACCTTACCATTTGCTTATTCAAAACCATTAATCCAGCAATGGCCAACATTTCCACATAGCAACCAAATGCATTTCTGAACCTTAATTTTGGCTTTGACTTGTGACTCTGCAGGAAATGCCATGCATTTGAAGCTGGCATCTGTCAGCCTTCCAGGGTGAATAACTAAAGACATGGTGACTAACATTTTTTTTATCTATGCAGCATGGTTCTTAGCTTCAGCATCTGCCAGTTCAAAATTCAGGGTCTTTTGACAAATTGAGCACATAGAGAAGATTTTTCAAAGGTACAACAAGGAATGTAGAGTTCACTTTCCATTGAGCAAAACTTGGGTGCTTACTCCCTTTTCTCTGCTTTTATTCTAAAATAGAGCAAGGAGTGTCTTACCCTATGACAGCAAAACTAGAAATAATTACTACAATTTGAGCAGAGATATAGATAACCTGGGAATTAATTTGAAATACTTGATCATTTTGACCAGATATGTTGGAATACTTCAGTGGCAGACCACACGAAAACAATGTTTGCAAGGAAGTTCAGTTTCTGCAAATCTGATGGAAGGAATCTGAAAATCATCATGTGAAGCAGACCCAGAAAATGGACCTCTTAAAACTCTCTGAATGCTTCACTGTTTGATTTGTTTTCAGTCCCTTGTGGAAAGAAAGCTTACCTCTGGCCTTCATTGTGTTCCTAGGCTGGTAAACTGTTGAACACTTGCTGTCCTGAATGAGAAAATGCTGTGATTCATAATAGGACATGAAAATATACTATTGCTTGGGCTTGCCTTGAAACTGATCTAGAAATCACAGCGATAACAGAACACAGTTGTCTTGTTTCCTAAGTGGATGGGAACTGGTTCCTTAACACAATTTTATGTCCTCTGAGAAATGCTCTCCGGATGATAATTTGATTAGTAAGTTCAAGGTCTTACATTGGTGTATGAAACTCTTACAATCTTCACAGGAACTATAGTGTAAAAGAATTAACAATTCACCTGGCTCACTGTTGCTCAGAATATTTGGCCTTAAACCTTAGGTCTGCTCGTGCCAGGGCTCTGTATGCAGCACCTGCTCTCTTAGCTGTGGCTGTACAGTCCCAGGAACTGACCCAGAGAGGGTGTAAAAGAAAAGGTGCACCATGTTGTGAAGGCAGGAATATTTTGCCAAGGCATTCCCATGTAACCCTGACCCTTTCTTCCATCCTAGAGTTCATCTCATTCCAGAAACCAGGTCGCTTTACTGGACCTGCTCTTAACTTCTCCCAGGTTAATTTTGACAACTCACTCTATCATAAACTGATATATAACCTGAATATATAAACATCTACTTTAGTGAACCAAAATATAAACATCTGCTTTACTGAAATTGTACATAATATCAGTAGGAAAGGAGAGCTGAAAACATCTGGGCTCTCTTCCCAGTTCTGTCCCTGAGTCAGGGTTATGACCTTGAGCAAAATGCCTTGGCCAAAATTTTCAAGTCCATATTTAGACACCAAAATAAATAAGCTGATTTTCAAAGGCACCAGCCAACCACAGCTTCTATCAACAAAACTCTAATCACCAATAGACTCCAATGGTTATTGTATGTAATCAAGCTAGTAAAACAAGCCATGTCCCTCTTGCCATCTGTTACAGGGAAGGAAGTTCTCCATTGATCCATAGATCACCTATGTGTCCAAGCTGCTCAGCTTGCAGTGACTACATTACTTTCCCTTTTTATGGATTAGGCCACACTCCCACTCATGAGGCTAAGTCAAACATGCCAAGTGCAGCTGGAAGAGATGTGAGGAAATACCTTTATATCCTTTGCATACATTTGAAAGGAGAAAGATCAAGTAGAAAAAAAAAAAGAAAGTAAAAGAATCAAAGAAATGGAAATATGAGAAAGGATTAATTGGGGGAGGAAATGAAATACAATAGAAAGAGGAAGGAAAGAGTGGAAAGGGAAAGACAAGAATGGGAAAATCAGAAAGTATGATGATAATATGTCCAACATGTAATTACATACTAAGGAATAGACAGATTTAGGCAACTCTGCTTCCCTAAAGTGGAGGTGCCAGAAAGCACACAGCAAGGATCCACGTGCCTGTGGCATGCCTCCCGCAGCAGCCACACACTTGGAGCTGGTTGGATGCTGCTGCTCCCCTCCATTTCCACTCACACTCTGTTAAAGCCAGGCCCCTGGGTTCAGCAGCTTCCTTGCTGGAAAAGGCCCCACTGACCTTGGTCGTGCCTGTTTGCCATGGCCACAGCTCTTCACAGCTTCCTGCTTATGCCACTTTGCATCCTGACACCAAGTCACCCCAGCCACTTGCCCCTTGCATCTCTGGCACCTGACCCCCTGCTTGGGCTCACCAGGATCATCCTGCTGTCATCAGGGGCCCCCTGTGCTCGCCTGCCCTGTGTGCAAAGGAGCCAAGTCGCTGCTGCAGTGGAAATTGTAACACAGACATTTCCAGGGCTTTGAAATCCTCACCGTTTGGACACTGGATTTTTTCATCTGTAAATCCAGAAGTGGGAAGGAGGAATTCTTGCCCAACAGAAAAAAGAAAAAAAGACTACTTATTTTAAAAGTCCTGGAAAAAACGTCTTAATCTATGAATTTATAAATGATCAAGCAGCATATTTGATGATGACATTTTAAGGGAAATCAAGCCAGGGAACCAGGAAGACTTGTCACCAAGGCCTTGAAACAGAGTTCTTATGTCTAAAAGCTGGGAATCTCACTGGACTCTCTGCAGATAGAGAGTGGACACAGCAAACCAACCAGTTTAATGAGCAGTTTCTTCAAACCTGTGAAACTGAATAGTGTTTAGAAAGAAAAAAAATAAAAAGGGAAAAACTAGTGTTCCTCTTCTGACCTACTTGGATCAAACCCAGGATTTCAGAGCTTGCTTCACAAAAATTTACTCTCAATCCAAGGCTGTAGCAAACCCAGCTGACTTAACCCACCAATTGTTTAGACTGCAAGATCTCCTGGAGTCGTCAGTGGCTCCTGCACAAACAACCACTCATCTTTGTGCTCCAGGGAAAGCAGAACCTAAGGCAAGGATGCTAAATTCTGTCCAGGGCTCACCTCAGTACTGTTGAAACAGGAGTCTCTATGCACAGTGAGGACACCTGTGGAGTACAGAGGCTCTCAAGGACACTGGAGTTTTTCCCTGAAACTAATGTATGCTGTACCTGGGAATGGGAAAACTTTACAAGCTCTGAGTGGTTTGATATTTCATACTGGTAAAAAGTACACCTGGTCCCTGATAAATGGCTCATGTGGCCAGGTGCTCTCCTCTTTGCTGAGACACACCAGATTGTGACAGATGGTTTCTCCATCTCCCTCTCTCTCAGGGAGCTGCCTTAATTATAGCTAGTGCTGTGCCACCTATGCATTAAGTGCCTTCAGCTTCTATACACGCGGGGTTAATGCACGGATAAGCATTAAGATAATGTGTATGTTCAGGAAACAATGAAGTCATCCGTGCTGCAGGCCACCTTGCCCTCATTTTGTACCAAAGTGTGTCACACCTACAGTGGTTGCATTGTGACATGCTAGCAATAAACCTAACAATCCCATATATCAGCAGGAGATTTTCCACACCTGCAACTACCCCAAAAAAACAAGGTTTAAAACCTCACCCTGCCCAGAGATGAGTGATGAGGAAGCTCACGGATTCATCATTTCATAAATCAAGTTTATGCAAAATGTGTTGCAATAAGCCTACTTTTTCCTCCTGTACTTTTCAGCGTTGCTATTTTAGATTGCAGTTTCCTGTGTATTTTAATAAAATTCCAGTTTTCATCCAAGCATAACTTGATGGAGATGACAAGAAAAATGAATCATGCTCAAGCATCAATACCAGTGCTCCATTCACCATTTCCTATCTGATACAAAATGTAAAAGAAAAGCAAATTTCTGTCATCCATGGCTAGATATATTAGGTTAAATATTTTGTATAATAGTTAGTTCTATTGATTAATAAAAATACATTCCAACTTTAATGCAAGCCTATTTCTACCTTGTAAATCAACATATTACGTATTAATGAGAAGCAGCACGACAAAACCAATTTAAAAGAATAGAGAGAAGTGTAAATTGTCAATTTATATCAAGACTTGTTGCTAGCTGGTTTGTACTATGACATTTAAATCTATCTATCTAGGTTTTTCTATTTGTTTGTTTATATTATAAACATATTAATGCTCAGACCTTTCAAAGGAAAACCCCATAATACCCATACTGAGTCCTGTGGTGTATTGAGGCTTGTAAACAGATTGTCAGATGAAGGCAAAGATTAGAAGATAGCAAAGGGCTGCCAGGCTGGAAGCCTGAATTAAATCCATTAAGGTATATTTGAATAAGCAGATAAGTAAGGAACAACAAGCTGGGCTGATGAGCTTCTTCAGAGAGAAGAAACCACGGCGAGAGTTGCCACGCATGGTAAAGCATCAGGCCACCTGCTACTCACCTCTGGGGACTATTGAAGTCCTCCTGGGAGTTCACCCATCAAGGGACGTCCTGCTGGGATAAATCAAACTAAAGTGACAAGGGAGTTCTTCAGCCATAAGGTCATTTAATAAAATAAGGGAAGAGTCACACATGGAAGTGTAAATACACTGCACACTTGTTCAACCTGGTGCTAAAGAGCTGTTGAAGTGGATATGGAGGATGCAAAATAAAAGAAAGATGGAAGGATTTCAGATTCTACTGACCTGCTCCCTAGGTCTTGAGGGTGGCTTTCCATCTGCTCTAGGCAACATAATTAAACATTTGTGAAGTAATGACAGTATGTGGCTTTTGTCACCGAAAGAACAGACAGTGGTAAACAAAACCCTATTTACAAGAGGTAGGGAGGAGGGAAATGTGACTCTGCTGTTGAAATTAGAGATAAACAAAATCACACCACTTAGCTAAAGAGCCTGTCTAGACAGAAGAAGAACAAAAACAAATGACAAAAGCTTGATGTTATTCTTGTGAGAAAGAGAGGGAAAAATTATTTTGTAGCTAGGCCAAAGTCATCACGCTGAAGAATGTCAAGACGACAATGTTGAGATCACTAAATATCACATATTTTACATTACAGAGTAAGATAATCTAGCCAGAGCAAGGCCTTCTTAATTTTGGAAAACCTGGCAAGAATCAAGAGTATGAACAGCTTAGGAAATCAGTGAGAAAAATCAATCAAATAGATTTTGGTCCTGGAAGTGCAAGAGCTGCAAGCATACACTGAAGTTTCACCTACATGGCAGATCTACTCTGCTGCATCTACAGCAGTAAAATTTAATTTAAAAGAAAGTGATTATAATTATTCCACTCTGAAATCCTGTTTTGCAGTAAGTTGTCCACAGGAAGAGTTGTTCCAGAAAAGGCAGGATGGAACAATAACTCTACTACACTCATGCCAAAAGACTTTCCCACCAACATGGCCCTAGAGAGGAGAGAGTGTGTTTAAAGGTAAAACCATTATCATCCTGCAAAAACAATGGGATTTCTTTATTCCAGCAATGAATCTGAACCACTCTGAGATGAGAACTTTCATGTCATTTTCTAACTTAGCATAATTGTTACAGCCAGTTTAAAACCACAGATTATCTACAATGCATCTGCTAGGTAAATCATTAAATTCTGTCTTGAAATTTCTCTCAGTGGCTGTAGATAACCAGGACTTTTCTATTCTTGTAGGATGAAGTGGAAGAAGGCAGATAGCCCACATACAGCCAGATACTACTCTCCACAGAGCAGGCATTCCTGAAAAGTGGCACAAAGATTTGGCAGAGCAAAAAAATGGTGGATTAATAAAATGGCAGGAAGCAGGACAGCAGCTATGTGTGCAGGCCCCTAAGTAATCCACAGAGTCTGGATACACAGGGACACAAGGAGTTAAAGTTGGAGAGGCAGGATCAGGACTGTCAAATGGAGCAGACAGTGGCTTCTTGGTAGGTGGGACATTAATTCGTTTTAAACATAAAAGTCATCAGATAACTGAGGTTTTGATCAATGTAACATCAGACTGAACCTTGCAATGCCTCAGTTATTTTTAGTTGGTTTTAGAGTGGGTTCCTGTTCTAAGACATCGCTGCTGCTTCATCCATGAGACTGCAGGTAGGGGTGCAAACCTTTGAAGGCAAGTGGTCCATGGTTCCCTCTGAACAGTTACATTTTCATCATTAATCTTCTTCCTCCTCATATACCTGCTGCTCATTGAGGGCAGTCATGCCAGTCAGGGGCAAAGGATGAAGACACAGGAGGATGAGGATAGTTGGCAATGCTGGGTATCAAATGGCTGTTGAAGGAACACTAAAATAAAGGGTAGAGAAGAGGTGGACAGCAGAACCTGCTGTACAGTGTTTCTGGCCTGTTGTCTGGAAGCAACCCCTGTAAAGGACATCTTGGAATTGGTCTCATCATAGACTCATTAACTTAAACTCCCTAGGCCTTGGGGTTTTTTTCCAATTTACAGCATATGAATAGATGTGTGGAGACAAGGGGCTATGTGTATTTCATGGAACATTCATGCTACTACCATTAATTTATTAATTTGTTTCAGAGCTACCTATTGAAAGAGGTGTGGCCAGCAGGTAAATGAAGGTGATTCTCCCCCTCTACTCTGCCCTTGTAAGACCCCACCTGAAGTACTGAGTCTGGCTCTGGGGCCCCCAGCACGAGAAAGATGTGGACCTGTTGGAGTAAGTCCAGAGGACGCCACAAAGGTGCTCAAAAGGCTGGAGCACCTCTCCTACTAAGACGGCCTGAGAGAGCTGGGATTGTTCGTCCTGGAGAAAAGCTCCTGGGAGACCTTAGAACACTTTCCAGTACCTGAAGGGGGCTACAGGAGAGCTGGAGAGGGACTTTTTACACAGGCAAAGGAGGGTCTCTTACAAGGACATGTAGTGATAGAACAATGGGGAATGGATTCAAACCAAAAGAGGGTAGGTATAGGTTAGATAATAGGAAGAAATTCTTCACTATGAGGGTGGTGAGGCACTGGCACACGTTGCCCAGAGCAGCTGTGGATGCCCCATCCCTGGAAGTGTTCAAAGCCAGGTGGGATGGGGCTCTGAGGAACCTGCACTAGTGGGAGGGAAGTGTCCCTGGCCATGGCAGGGGGTTGGAAACGGATACTTAAGGTCCCTACCAAACCACCCTACTCCATGATTCTGTGATCTTAGTGTATGGCCTGTTCCACTTCCACCTGCGTGCTTGCCCACTTCACCAGACCTGGAATTGTGAAATCTCTCTGGAAATCATATCTCACGTTTCTTGAGGATTTTTTTTTTCTGTGCTATAAAATGCTCCCTTTGGTTCTGGTTTTAGGCACTGGTAGGCGCTATCAGGTCTCCCCGGAGCCTTCTCTTCTCCAGGCGGAACAGCAACAGCAGCTTTCCCTTGGTTATTTGAGGGTCCGTTCTGTGAGGGAGGCGCGGGGGCGGCCCTGTCCCGGCGGGAGCGGCCCTGTCCCGGCGGGAGCGGCACTGTCACAGCTGGAGGGGCCCGGTCCCGAACGGGGTGGCACTGTCCCGGCCGGAGGGGCACTGTCCCGCAGGGGGTGGCACTGTCCCGGCCGGAGGGGCACTGTCCCAGCCGGAGGGGCACTGTCCCGAAGGGGGTGGCACTGTCCCGAAGGGGGTGGCACTGTCCCGAAGGGGGTGGCACTGTCCCGAAGGGGGTGGCACTGTCCCGGAGCGGGTGGCACTGTCCCGAAGGGGGTGGCACTGTCCCGGCCGGAGGGGCACTGTCCCGGCCTGTGGGAAGCGCGCAGCGCGCTCCGGGGGCGGAGGAGCGCCGACTCCGGGCTGCGCACGCATGCGCAGACCCGGCACTTGTTGCCGGCGCTCGTAACTCCGGGGCCGGGACCGCCCGTGAGGTGAAGGGGCGGGAGGGCAGGGAAGGGAAAGGCAGAGAAGGGAAGGGAGGGGATAGGAGAGCCCGCTCTGGCGCAGGTAAGCGAGGGCGGGAGCGGTGCTGTGCGGGGTCGCGGGGAGGGGAGCGGGCGAGACGAGCACGGCCCCTCCTCAGCGGGACCCCCGCAGCCGCGTCGGGGCGGGCAGCGCCGGGAGCAGCGTCCCCTCCCCGCGGGGGCTGAGCCAGCCCACCCTGCTCCGGAGCGGAGGGCCCCGTTCCCTACCCCAGAGGCGAGCCTGGCACTTTCCAATTTGCTCCCGGGGAGGCCGGCCCCGCCCGCCGCGGCCCCACGTCCGTGCGGGAGCCGGGAGCGCAGCCGGGCTCCCAGCGCCACACGGGAGCCAGCTCCCGTTTCTGCAGCCCGTGCCTGTGCTCGCCGAGCTCCTGCGGTCCGGCCCCACCCGTGGGAGCTCTTCCCCTGCCCTTTATCTTCCTGGCAGCTGGCTTGTTTAAAAAGAACAGCTTTCGAGAATTGGAAGTCGTGTCTGATAAGCTCCAGCGTGTTACTTAGAGTTTAGCATGCAGGCTTGTGCTGGAGATACCCGAAGGCTCTTCAAAGATACTTTCTTTTCCGTCAGCACTAACTTTTAGCCCTTAGAAATCAAGGACAGAGTCACGGCCTAACTTTTGTGGGCGCTGTTGGGCTTTTTCGTTCTCTCTTTTTTTTTTTTTTTCCCTGTGATGAAACACATCAGCTGAGACAAAATTTCTTCCTCACTGTGTCACACTGTCCAACGTTAAACAAATGCTGCTTTGGGAGGAGTATTCTCCATGCTGTTTTCCTGCTGTTTAAAAGGAGAATTTGTAGTTATCTGTACTCTTTATTTTGTTTTGTTTCCAGCATCCAGGATAGTGCTGTCGCCAGAGACATGTGCATTCTTCTTAGAGGCACGACATCCCAAAAGTAATGTCTCTGGACCTGTGTGATGAGGACCTACAATATTTGCTTTTGAAGGATTAAGTTTTTATTCGGGAAATGGTTTCTTTGTGAATTTATCAGTCAGAATTGTGTTCTGCATGAAGCAGTAACTTGGGAATCAGCAAGTTAATAAGATCCAAGAAAGGAAATGTTTCAAGTGGAAAGCCCCAAGATAAACGAGCAATTGCCTGCACTGATAAAAAGAACTTTGTATCAGTAGCCAAATCTCGTGCATTCTTGTATGTTACCACATTATCTGATCAGGTCAGTTGGCTAAAATGAGGTAGATGGCTGTTCTCTGAGAAATACTCCTTGTTCTTTCTTGTTTACAACATACTGTAGTTAGTGTGCTATCCTTTCTGTTGAATTATTTTGCAAAAGGAAAATCACACAGTATTCCAAGAACAGAAAGGAGCATATGTATTTGTGCAGTGGTTCTTTTCTGCGGAATTGGTGGTGAATTTGTTAATGATCTCAAGGTTTTGACATTTAAATACAAAGTTCACAAGCTGGTGCGTTCCTGCATGCTCATCAACTAGGAACAAAATCTTCAAACTGCTGTTGTTGGAATCTATAATGCCCTGTGTGATTCCTAGAATCGCAGTCTAGGGTGGATGTGCACCCCAAGACACTGGAATAACTAGTTTGATGATATAGATTAAATTATAGGGAGGGTTTTTTGGGGGAGGGGTCTTTTACTGTCATGCTCAGATGTCTGTAGAGGATGTGGTTTTTTAGATGGCTGGAATTCTTGTCTGGGCACTGCTGGTAGCTGAACCTGCCAGTTATTGCAGAATACTTCACATGTGAAGAGAAGGGATTGTCAAAGGAGGCACCTTCTTTTCCAAAGTCATTTTCTGGTTGGATCTTCCTGCACTTTTTTATACTTGTAATATTAATATATCTGACAAATACCAACCAGGCTTTTCACAAATTGGTTTCACCTTTTCTTTTTTTTTTCTTTTTTTTGTCTTTTAAAGGGATAGACAAAATGAACCCTTTCTATTTTCTGGGTTTTGGACATTCTCATCTAGGCTTCTTCGGGAATAGAAGTGAACCTTTCAACAGAACAAATGAGACTTACTGCTACAGCACTGCCCAGGGCAGCACGGTGCTCCAAGGAGTAACTTTTGGTGGAATCCCAACTGTCCTGCTGCTTGACGTAACCTTCTTTTTTGTAAGCCCAGTTTTCTGTTTCTTGCATTCAAAGTACTTCTGGCCTTCTCAAAAGTTAGATTGTTCAGAATTCTCTTATTAATCGGGTTGGAATTTGTTACTGAGAATGTTTGGGATAAAAAATGGGTTGAGGCCATCCTGGGAATATTAAAGCACTTTTCAAGTGTTGACAAATGTTTGCACACAGATGGGATGATGGTGTCACTGTATGCTGCACGTGTAGATGTAGGGAGAGTGCAGTGTTATAGGGGCTGTGCCTGGATTCACAGTGAATTTTGTGGTTGTAACTCAAGTTTTCATTTTTTATCTTAACTGCAAGAACATTTGGGTTTAAATACTGGGTACATTTTCAGGAAGGGGACATCGTTACTAACTCAATCATGAAATACCAGATTTTCCATATTGTACTGCATTTTGAAAGACAAACTTTTTGAAAATTAGATTTCCTGAATCTGTAGATGAAGATGAAATAATGTACTGACCAGCTCAGCCCTGACAAAAGGTAGAATATGATTAATTGCTGTCTGAGGGCTCCAGAATAGGCCTGAGACTGCAATAAAACTTGTGGTTATGCCTGTAAGCTTGGTCTAGGTGGTCTTCAGCCACCAGAAACAGGGCTGCAGACCTGCAAACTGGCCCAAGAAGTGAGTCTGTGGTAGTTAAATAACACTAAAGGTATGACATAGTTTCTTAGTTCTTGAAATCTGCTGTAAAGAAGCTTAAAGTACCTGTGGTCTGAGCTGGTGGTTCTGTAGGAAGGTAGAGGATGTTCCTAAAGGTTATGTAGTGTCGTTCTTTGCTGTTGATTTGGTGTATGCTCCTGTAAATCCGTTTTCTGAGGATGTGCAGCATTTGCAGCTCTATGTGACCAACAGCTCTGCGTTGAATAAAATTTCATGGAAATGTTTGGAGAGACTATTTTTTTTTAAGTTGTGGCTCAGCTTTAAGACACTGAGTCTCTGCTTTTGAGTTTCTTGCTGTTGAACTCTGCACTCAAACAGTGTTAGGTAGAGAGCTGGATGCAGTGCAGAAGGCTCCTCTCTTCTTCAAGTACTGAAAATTACTTATCCACTCCTGTATTCTTATTTTCGTGACATGTTTACTGCCTATCCTTTTAGTAACTGTCAGTTGATGGGTTTCTGAAATGTTATCTCGAGGCTGGTTTCCAAAGGAAGTGAGGTTTTTCTATTTCATTGTCTTTCCAGTTTCATCTGGCAGTCTTGCCTAATAACTGTAGAATACTATAACCAGTTTCAACCAAAGTTGTCAAAGAATCTAGACCAGATGAAGGAGGAAGATCAAAATTAATTCTTCCTATTGAGAGGAAGGCTCTCATAAGAAGGTTATATTCATTGTGAAATGTGGAAATTAGCTGTGTAATCTTGACACAGAGGTAATCTGGATGTATCCTGGCTTGCCAGTTAGTATTTGATCCCAGTAAGTTACATCACTAACACCACTTTCCAGCCAAACAGGAATGGGATGTAGGAGGAACCAGAAGGTGAGGGTGTATGCTACATATGCATAGAAAACAGGCCTTGTTGCTTCATTACTTTCTACAGAGCTACTTGTTTCTTAAAAAAGAAAAAAAAAAGAAAAAGAAAGAAATTAATCTATTAAACACACAGTGATGGAGCCTTTTTCTTGTTTTCTTAGTCCCTTTCAAAAAGGGAAATACATTGCAGATTGGAAATACATTGCAGAGATCAAATACAAGTTTCTGGGAGTTGAGAATTAAAATAATACATCACTTAGGATAAAAATACTTCTTAAACTTGAGAAAATGTTAAGCCCCCTACAGTCTCTTTACATCACTGTTTGAAAAGCAAATAAAATTGCAAGTGTCCCATCGCAGTTCTGGTCATTAAGTAATGAATAACAGTAAAAGTATGTGCAGGAAAGTTTTGACTTGCTCTTAAGTACTACTTTTACTTTTCCTGTAACAAACCTTCATACATTTGTAATTCAGAAGTAGTTTTGCAACTTTTTAAATTAGAACAGGAAGGCAGCTGTCCTGGTCCTTTGGTCCCAGACTGGTTGGTCTGTAGCATGGGCACCACTGAGGTGGCTGGCATGTGATAATTGATTTAGGAGTTAGGACAGCATTTTTTATCTGTTTTTACGCACCTAAGAAAAATTATTATGAAATGGGAAAAATATATATTTGAATATCTTCCTTTTTATTTTCTAGATTTTAATATTACTGTTTTCCATCATAAGAAAGAGATTCTGGGACTATGGTCGTGTTGCTCTGGTGTCAGAAGTTGAAAGGTAAAAAAGATGTGCAATCAGACTGACTTGTTGAAACCATTTGGGAAGTGGGGAGGAAAGTACAGTAAATGTGGCTTACATTAGGTGCATTTGTATCGATTAGATATGTTTGTAATCACATGCAGTTGTCTGTTAAAAATGCCCTCACACTGCTTTGTGTGGAATACATCCCCCTCAGAGAGTTACTGCTCGTGGTTTGAGCCATAAGTCCTGTGTTTGCCATTGCCATGAATTTCATCCTACAGCTGTGAGTTAAGGAAGTGGGGGTAAGGAAGTAGGCTGCTTGTCAGATGACATGCTGCACATTGATGTTTGCAGTGTGTTCCTGTGCAGAGGGACATGAACCACTTTGTTTATCTTGGCTCAAGCCCTGTTCCCAGATCTCCCTGCACAGCCCGTGCCACAAAATTTCCCAAGGGCTCAAAAATAAAAACATACTGCTGCAGGTTTCTGAAATTCTTCACTGATTTTTAGTAATATTTGAAATGAGCTTTTGATTTTTTCCTTCTTTTCTGTAAGATGAAATGTTGGGATGTTTAAAATCTAAGCTGTCTGTCCGTGAAGTGAGGAGACTTTAACAGTGAGCCTCTTCCTGGTGCAATCAAGTTGTGGTAAATTCACAACTGAGCAACAGGAAAGAACTCAAAACCTGCTTTTAGGAATCCATGTACAGTTGTGAAAGGTAGGTGATGTAAAATAAAACAGGCAGTAACTGAGAAGGCTTTAATCCAGCTGGCTGAGGCAGCAGTGATGAAGGTGCTCTGGTAGTGGGCTGTGGAGGCCTGGGACCAACAGGCCCTGGAGCAGTCAGACACCCAGAAGCCTGTGTTTTTGTCCTGCTGGACAGTGAGCTGAGCCTGCTGGTCAAAATTACAGAGACACCTGGGAACACACTCAATTCTAACTGCTGTTGTTCTGTAATTACCATTGCAGCATTTCTTTTTCGCAACAAACTGAAAATAGCCACTCTGCTACTTTTGAGGGCTACAGAGTTTCTAAATGTTTCTAGCCTTGCTACAGGACTGTTTGTGTGAGGAGTGGCTTTACAGGGATTTAATTGTGAGGAGAGATTGTGAGTAGTGGCCGAAGGAAGGAAGGTGGAGGGAAAGGAGGTGTTGTCTTGTAGTGAGGAATATCCAAACAGGAAGCCAGCTTGCAAATCTGATCCTGGCTCCCACACCTGTGTTGCATTCTCTTATATCACTGTAGGTTTAATATCCCCATAAAGTGTTATTTTCTTTCTAGTTCAGTATGTGCTCTCGTGTTGGGAGCTCACGTGTCCTCTCAGTTCAGCCTGAGACATCCACAGGTTACTATAATCAGGTGTGTGCTACAAGGTCAAAACCACAGCTCTCATAAGTGCAAAAGTGTGTTAGTATTATTTCCCTTAGTCAGAATTGTTAAAATTGAAATAATTCTGTAGAATTCCATCACCTGTTAATAAAGATACTTAAAAGCATCATTTAATGTATTTTAGTGAATCAAGGTACAACCGATTGTCAACATCATCATCAGTGCCTGAAGATCTTGAATATGATAAGGTAAGTATTCTAGAGTTCTGGTAATACTTCCTGAATGGAATCCATTTAATGGAGTCTGCAGTACTTTGCCCTTCCATATAGTCCAAGGAACCACCATTGCAGTGGAAGTTCATGTCTATACAAAAGTTATTAATGCGTCGTTTACTGTGTTTTTATAGAGCCATGCATGATCTCTGTTTCCTGACTAACTATTGCCATATCACAAACCAGTATCTTGTGTCGTTGTTTCTAAGTCTGGTTTGTCGGTGTTTTTTTTTTTTTTTAATTTAGAGAGGGGCTAAATGTTAGTGTTTCAAAGGGGGAGGAGAGAGTGGAAAAAGACTAGTGAATAATTTGTATTTGGATAACAGTTCAAAAAGTTAGGTTATGTTGAAAATAATACCTAGTTGCTCTATATAGTACATTGCTTTCCTAAGTGTTGAGAAAAATGGATGCAAGTGTGAGGCTAATAATAGTGCTGTGCACTCTTAATAATCAAATGGGTTTGGAGTGGAGGGTAATATTTTAGCCAGACTTTTAAATGGCTCTCTCCATGGTCTTTCTGGCGTCTTTTAATTGGTACACCTCTATAATTTCATGTTGCAACTTCAGAATGAACCATGCAAGAGTTGTCCATTGGTGGCATCCTATGTTTTAACATTCTGTACATGCATCGACTTAATATCTAGCCTTGAAATTAATTATTTCTGTGAACATCAAAGGCATACTAGCATTTGATCAAGATTCCTCTGCTATTTGTGTATTTGTGTACTTTTCTTCATCTTTTTGAAACCCTAATGCAGCTTTAGCTGTTGAGTAACGTGTCTCTTTAGTTGGATAATGTTCACTTGAAAGAAGAGCCCTTTTGAGAAAGAAGGTTTTTTTGAACCATAGT
>JACBWW010000067.1:1792633-1824960 GCA_020086605.1 Lanius collurio
CTTCTGAGAATTGGTACTCAAGGCAAAATTGGCTGGTTTAGATACTAGTGTAAAGGATTAGTCTTCAGTCTCATTTCATTAGCCTACTTCGATTTGAATACAGATATATTATGTAAAGATGTGTTTAGGAAAATGTCTTTAATTTTTTTTCCAATGCTCTCAGGCTTTCTTTTTTTTTTTTAATATGACTCATTGTTGTTGTTCATGTTAGTAGAAGCAGTAAACAATTTAAACTAAGACTGCTTTTTGTTTCCAACAAAACAGATCTCAGGCATGTGGCAGCAACTGTTTATATAATGGTCATTAATGCATAATATGTTACATTGTTGTTTAATTCTATCTTGATTGCAGGTCATTAACATAAAAAACAACCCTTTAACAATATTCTCAGACTTTCTCATTACATATTCAGCATTTTCAGGTGTTAAAAAATTGAAAAAATCTTCCTCGTCTTCCTTACAGCATCCTTAAGGACTTCAATGCCTGCAAATGTCAGAGCATTAAGTGTAAAGGAGAACCCCAGCCATCATCCTACAGCAGGGAGCTGTGTGTATCCAGCTGGGAGGTCAGATATGCTCCTTATCCTGAGAATATATGTTGGTAAGATTTCTGTCTTACATCCATTGATTGGTGATCATGTAAGTTTAGAATGGGAACAGGAGAAACAGGGATGAGAGTGTTATTCTTTAACCCTAAACTAAAACTTTATGTGGTGTTGGAATGTGGCTGATCTGCATCTTTTTTTTCATTACTGCTTTTCTTCATTAACCTTGGGGTCTGTAGACATTACCTGGGGTAATGGACTAGAGTTTTTCCTGCCCCAAATTTAAAGAAAACCCTAATCCTGTTTATGTCTGTCCTTCAGTGTGCATATCTACTGTTGAGATCTGAGGAAAGCAACTTGGTGTTAGTGCTGAGTATCCTCAAAATAAGTATAAATTTTTCTGAGTTGCTGCATGATGAGTGTAACTTGATCCATTCTGTAAACTCTGGTCTGTCTTCTAACATCTCTATTGACTCAGTACATGTCCCAGATAAATGATTTTTGAATTAAGCTGTTCCTATGCTGTCATCTGTTATGCTTATAGGCTAAAACATACCTAAGCATTTTCTATTTGCTTTACAAATCCCTTAGGTTTGGGTTAATATAATCCTTTCTTCTGTAATAATAAATTTATTGTGACATTTCCATTGCCCAACCCAAAACTGCAAGTGAGACACAAACATGCACAAATTACTGTATTTCACTTGTGTGTAGTTTTTTTTAAAAGCACACTTTTTTCTTAATGATTTTAATAGAAAATGAGCTTTAAGGTGACTCTGCTATTGATTTCTGGTAATTGTGAGGTTTTCTCTAGAACTACAATGCTGCAGCTGGGAGCAAAGTTCAGAATCTTTAACCATGAGGCAAAACCCCCATGATTCTTAGCTTAGTATCTTTTGCAGCAGTCTTATTGTGAGATATGAATTAAAAAAATCTCTTGCAAGCTGCTTTCCAGGTAGGGACAGTTTAATGTGCCTTTTTCATAAACGGTTCTTCCACCTGTGTGCTTCACTTCCTCTTCCTTTCTTCAAGCACTGGGCTGAGGAAATGATCTGTGAGACTCAGGGCACTGAAGCACTTGCAAAACTTTTCTCAACATCTCTAAGAGCAGAAAGTGATGGTTTTGATATTTCGGGTCGGTTTATTTGTTTGGGTTTTTTTCTGTTCTTTTGGTTTTCTTCTCCCCCCACCTTGAGGAAGAGGGACCACAGGTATTTGCCAAGTTCACAAAAAGACTTGTCATAAGTAGGGATGTTCCTGAGCTCCTGTATCCCTGTTTTGTTTGTTCTGAATATTTGGCTTTGGCTGGAGTTCAAAGCATTCTGTCCTTTTGACAACCATCTCAAATAGCATTTAGGAACTTTACTTGTTTAAAATCTATGGCTGCTGTTTTAATAGCAGGAAGGAGTGCAGTGTTTGTAAATTTGAAATTTTATTTCAAATCACAGTTTTTTGGTAGATTCTGCCTCTGATAGGTATTCCACTTGCAGAAATTCTCTGTGTCTTCTATCTCTGTCTCTCCTTGTTCCATTTCTGTTTAGTACTTCTATATTACTGAACAATGGAAGTGTTTCATCCCAAACCTGAACTACATTAGACATTGTTTGTGTAATGAAAGAATAAATATGTTCTTCTGCAAGCACAATTTATGTTATCATTCAGGAGAGCTTGCACAGTTCTCTTTATTTCTAACAAAGATCAGCAACTGGAACTTGTGTAGTGCTGTTATATAACTTTGAAAGCTCAGTTTAGAAAAAGCAGTGCCACCTGTCACTTGACAGATAGTATATATCTTTTTTTAACAGCAAATGCTTGCTGCTTGTTTTAATAACCTTTTTATTTTTGCTTCTTTCTCCAGGAAAAATCTTTCAGTGCATGGACTGAAATGGTGGTTTAGATGGGCTTGCATTAATTTGCTTCTTTTTATTGTGCTGTTTTTTCTTACTACTCCTTCCATAATCATCTCAACCATGGACAAGTTCAATGTCACTAAACCTATTCACTACCTTAATGTGAGTATTGCCATATGTTTGGATATAGCTGTGGATCAGACCAAAATTTTGGTACATTGTTTTGCTATACACCTTCAGCTGAAATTCTCAGGATCGTTTTATGTAGCTGCTGATTAAAAACCTAAGTACAGAATCAGGTCTTTAGCCCTCTTTTGTTCCTGGATAATAGCCTGAGGCTTTATATTATTATAGCATATTTATGTATTTATTTGTGGTAAAAATTTGCAATCCAAACTTAAATCATTCTAAATTCTATAATCAAAAAATCCTTGCAAAAAATGAAATTTCAAGTCCAACTCGTATTTTGATTTTTATGATAAGGAGGGAAATTCAGATTGTTAACTCTGATGTGAAGTGTTTTTATTTTACTTATAGGGTTCAAAGCAAGATGGCATATATATCTGATCCTAGCCTGACTGCAGCTAAAGCAACTTGCAAGCTCTTCTTTTTAAATATTTCCTCAAGCTAGTGCAAACTACATAAAAACTCCTTGTGGGATTGCACTCTCATGGAATTTAATTCCCAATCTCACTTTGGTTTTGTGTCTTGCATGCCAGTGCTAAGCACTCATTACTCAATTTAAGACTATCTGAATATAATTTCCCCAGTTCATCCTGCTATACTTTACAAAAAGCAAAATACTACCATCTCTGTTCCACCACAACTGCATTAAAATGTTTTTAATACTTATTTTCTCCCTCACTAGAATCCTGTAATCAGTCAGTTTTTCCCAACACTCTTGCTCTGGTCCTTCTCAGCTTTGCTACCAACAATTGTGTATTACTCAACTTTGCTGGAGTCCCACTGGACAAAGTAAGTAACCTTTTCCTCTGCTTTTACCTTATCAGCTGAATTACTAAAATAAAGGAAATTGCTGATCTTTCACAGAGCTCTCAAATCCTCAACTTCTCGTAGCAGGGAATTTCCTGCTCTTGTCTCTTTCTAGTGTTATAACCACATTTCAGGGTTTAGGTAATTTGTAACCCACACAGCAAGTCTAATCTGACCACATGATTTGCTTATGCTTTCCCCTGCTTCCCACTTTGCTTCTCTTTGTATTTAATCAAAAAGAAAACCGAAAGTATGAGCAGGCTCAGGAGATGTAACTTCAACAGGAGCATGGGAAGTGCCTCTAATCCCATAATTAAGTCACTCTCTGAGAGGTTAGGCCATGTGGATTTGGATCCCCTCTAGGCTGACAATGTATGAAAAAGGGCATCCATCTTTTTGTTGTTTGGCCTGACAAAATGGTCTGGATGTAACTCCTGGTGCACAACTCAGCTCTGTTGGATATTAGTGGTGATCTGAGAAGACTTTCAGGGCCAAAGGCCCAGCAGATGTGTTGATGCAAGGTTTTCACATAGAACTGGTGCCCCCCAGAGATGTCAAGCCCACTGATGTGCTGCTGACTTGGAGAACTCAGCACAGCTTGGTTTGGAATACCAGGTTTGATGCCCTGTTTGCCTTCAGTCAGATAAAAGCATAGCACTGCACAGCCAATCCCAGCTTCACTCCACTCAATCTTTGTCCGTAAAGCTCGTAGCCATTTTTTTTGTTTGCTTGTTTGTTTTTATATTCTAAGGTGAAATTTGGTTTTTTCCTTTCAAATTTTGGTACCATTCCTTTCTAAGACATCATGTCCAGAGTCTAAGTTTTATTTGTCACAGTTGTATGCTTTTCATCAACTCTATTTTGGTAGATGTGCTACACACAAGAACTTCGAGCCCTTCTCAATCAGTCAAAATAATTTTCTGAAGTCACTAGATATCATAGGTCTGATTTCAAGCCTCAGTGTACTTACACTGATAGGTCTTGCCATGCCCAAGTGTTCCTGTAATAAAACCCCAATGGTTTTAAAGCCCTATCAGATGGCACCTCTAAGAGTGAATTGTTAATAGTGCTGCATTTTTCTGACAACAGTGTCACTAGATCCGTGTTCCTGCTACTGCAGTAGGGGTATAGTGTTAGTAGTGTCACGTTGTTCCCCAAGCCTTGACACTTGGCAAGGAGGTTGTCTAAGTGTCTGGTTTCTTGGCAGTGGTGCCCTTTTCTGAACTGCTTAATCCCTCCTGGCATGACACTTGAAGAGCAGTTTGTTTACAAGCTGTTGCAAGATTGAGTGTCTTTGAATGAGAGACGAGCTGTGGTGGTTGCATGTCACTGTGCCTGTGGTACAGACCTGTTAGTGATGCTCATCCAGAGTCTGGATTTACATTCAGCAGTGTTTTTGTTGCCCAAAAAGATACTGAAAGTCTGCTTGGTCCATGTTGGTGACTATCTCAAAAATGTTTGGTTTTTATCTTGTAGCAATGTGATATGGTAGGGGAAGCTGGAAGTCTGACAGATGCTGGCATTGTCCAGGCAAGATCCTTCATGTGTGGCAGCTTTTTGTATGAGTTTCTTACTCAGTGCCTTTTTATTTTGATAGATCTGCAGAGAACAGAATAATGATGCATAAAGTCTACATATTTTTGATCTTCATGGTATTGATTCTGCCCTCCCTTGGTCTGACCAGGTAAAGAATCATAGTTAAACAAAGTAATGGCTGAGTACTTTTATGATGAGACAACCTTACTTGTATTTTCTAGTTGTGAGGTATAGTCAATGTACCCTCACTGCCCCCAGTGTGTGTGATTATGTTGTCATTAGACATTAGATTTTGATGTTCATCTTACATTTGGGGTCCTCGGAGTCCTTAAAGTTTCCAAAGCCTGACTATTAACAAAGAAATTTAAGACCTTGTAAGACCAATGGCTAATTAAAAGTTGCCCATAGTCACCATCATAGCTGAGAACTAAGTTTCCTGAGTGCATCTTACACTTTAGTTGGAGTTGTCCTTTTCTTTCCACAGTATTTAACTGTTTCCTTGGCTAACTGGGTGACATGTACTCGTCCCATCTGTATAATAATTGCTAAAAATTAATCATTAAAACTTTAATATGAAGTAGATGTTTTTGTTCTGTTTGATTTTGTACCTGTGACAAAACGAAAGTAGTGTTCAGATTATTTGGTTAAACTCTCTCAACTATCTTGATTTAAACTACTTAAAAAGAGAAGCTATTTTAAACAGTGCTATGATGTGGGAGACTAAATTACATTCACCATCTTTCTTTCAGCCTGGATTTTTTTTTCCGCTGGCTGTTTGACAGAGAATCGTCTGATTCTGCAGTTAGGCTGGAGTAAGTATTAGCTAAATAATGTTCCCTCTAAGTATTTCTTTGTAAAGGAATACTTGGGACTTTTTTTTTTTTAACTCTTTACTGAATTGGTTAGTGTTTATTAAAATTTGCTCAAGGTTGCTACTCTGGGATCATGTTGAGCTGCTGAATAAGGGGAGGAGACAATAAGGTTGGACATTAGGAAGAATTCCTTCACAGAAAGGATGATAAGATATTGGAATCAGCTGAGGATTGTTGCATATCATGGACAGGGGATCTTCCCAAGGATTACAGTGAGATCAAATAGCTGCAGCAGTTCTTTCTGTAATCCAGTGAATCTTGATTTTAAAAAAAATGTATGATTTTACACACATTGCATTGCAAATTTGCAGATATTGGTTATTTTAAGATCTTGTGCCTGTGCCTGGAGGGAAAGAACAGAAATCAATTATTAGGATATAGGTTTCCAAATGCTGTTTCAAAATCAGTAACAGGAAGACAATTAGGAGTTACTAAGTTAGGAGAGATGATTATTCTATTGCAGCCTTATCTCATCTTGTGTCAGGTTGCTGTTGCAGACATCAGATGATGCTCTTGTCTGCTGCCAGCCACCCATCAGGCTGCTGCATCTTTTTGTGAACAGTTTATTCCTCATCTGAACTCCAACTCAGCCAGGCTCTTACATACTACACTGGCTGCATTTATAACTCTGCAGTATTCTTTTACAGCGAGGTTATCACAAGTCTTCTGGCCACTTCCTGAGCTATATAGTGCTTATCCTGATGATAAGAGATTTCCAAAGGCAGTAGGGAGAGATTGTATACCTCCTATGTTTGCTTGCCTTGCTCCCAGTCAGTGTCTGGTGTCTTTCCTGGCAGATGTGTCTTCCTGCCTGACCAGGGAGCCTTCTTTGTGAACTACGTGATTGCCTCTGCTTTCGTGGGCAATGGGATGGAGCTGCTGCGCCTGCCAGGCCTCATCCTTTACACCATACGCATGATCATGGCCAAGTCCACAGCAGAGAGGAAAAACATCAAACAGGTATTGGAGCCCCTCCTCAGCAGGAGGCAATTCAGTGATTGATCCTTGTCAGAAGCAGTGGAAGCACCCATCTTTCATGCCATTAACTGTCATCTCCTGATGTTTGTTTTTTTTTAGCATTTGTTTCGCTTGTCCACGACAGGTTCATATTCCCTTCATTTGCAGCCCAGATTACAGGGAGGGATTTATTCAAGTCAGAGATGGTCAAAAATCAAACCCCAAGCTCTGAGCTTCAGGTATCAGTCCCTTCATAGCTCTAAGTCAGAGTTTTATGGTTTAGATTTTATAGAATAGTTAATGATTTTATCTTGTAGTCTGAACTTCAGGTTTTTTTTTTAATTCAAATCTGTCTAGACTTAGTTTCTTCAGCAGGTGTGAACAACTTGGTTTAATCTGAACATACACCTAGCAAAATATATATTTTTTGCCTATATTCCATATTAAGAGGTGGACTTCCACTTCCAGGTGGTGTGTCATCCTATAGCTTGAAATTCTAAGTGTTACAATAGGAACTTAAGCCTGTATACACCTGCCACAGTGAGGTGAAGGCTCTGAGTCTGGCAAAATTATTTTCTGCCTTGTCGTTTTAAGGGGCTGCTTCTTGTGGATGCAGATTCCCTGAGAAATTACTATGAAAGAAGCAGCATCTTTTCTGTATGTCCAGATAATAAAAACATGTAATACTTCCATCTAATTAAATCATTTCTGATTCTTAGGGAAATAACTGATCTCTCAGGGGGAGAGAATAAGAGAAGGTGAATTGTTGCTTTAATGAATCTATTCTTAACTCCTGACACATTGATGGATGACTTGAGAGTTTTGGGTGTTTTGTTTTTGTTCCTAGCAACAGGCATTTGAGTATGAATTTGGAGCAATGTATGCCTGGATGCTGTGTGTGTTCACTGTCATCATGGCCTATAGCATCACGTGTCCCATCATTGTCCCTTTTGGTAAGTTTTCCAGTGAGCACTATGGGAGTGAGATGGGGCATGTGGGAAGGTTGGAAGGCCCAGCTCTGTGTTCTTATTTTCATTCAAATGCTGATAATTCTTAGGACTTGGATCCCAGTTTCCTTCCCTTCTTGTGAAAGAGTAGTGAAAAAGATGATGAATTACTTAGCTCTTGTACTGCCTTTAGAGGTTGAAAGTGTATTTAATGTCTATTAGATGTTTATTTTATTTCTCAGATTTGAGTGTACTGGCTCTGGTGGTGAGGGGTTTAGATCAGACATAAGTAGTACTAAATAATTTTATATAGTGGGTATTTTCATTTTCTAATCCAAAACTTTACAGAGCTAGATACAAGATAATCATCTAAATTAGATACTGTTCAGAACTGGTTTAATCAACAACCTTATTACTGGGAGAATGTGGCCAATTTTTATGTAACAATGTAATTGATATTTACTTCCATTCTGTTTTGTATGCAGTTGTAAATAATCTGAATGTGCCACTGCATCCCAGAGCTATTGCAATTCATAGCTGCCACAGCAGTTGCTGGCTGTTTGTTTGGATAAGGAATAACTGACTTGAAATCCAGTCACAGATCTGGTGAATGCTGAGAGGGAGAGGTTAAGCCACTGTCAGGCCATTCTTCCTTACCAGCACCGTGGAAGGGGGGTTAGGAAGTTTTCCCTGCTGCCTTGGCCTCATGTGCCAGCACTCAGAAGGAGCTCTGGGCTCTCCCTGAGAGCACAAGAGAAGTGTGTGGAGAGGGGAGGGGTGGGGATGCAACAGCCTTAGGAGCAAGTGCTGTCATGCAGCTGTACCCCACTCGTGTTTGGGCTGTACCCAGCACAGGTATCTACCTTTCCACTCACTTGGATAGTGTAGATCTCACAGAGTTGATGCTTTTTATCAAACCTCCAAAAACCTCTGCTTGGCTCTCCTGTTTTACCTGCCAGGTTTGATCTATATCCTCCTGAAGCACATGGTGGACCGTCACAACCTCTACTATGCCTATCTCCCTGCCAAGCTGGAGAAGAAGATGCACTTTGCAGCTGTTAATCAGGCCCTGGCAGCTCCAATTCTCTGCCTTTTCTGGCTCTATTTTTACTCATTTGTGAGGCTGGGTAAGTATTACCTGTTTCCACCTAGAAGCTGCTCCCAGCTCTCTTGCCAGCTTCCCTGAATAAGATGTGACATTTCATAAGCTTTGTGGACTTTTTATTTTTCCTTCTCTTTAGGGAAGGTCATGGTGGTTGCCTGTGGGACTGAACTACCCAAGATTTGCATAAGGGCCTTTGATGGAGATGGCTGATATATTAAACTGTCATCATGGGACTCCATGTTCCTTCATTTCGCAGGACATCATGTATTCCTTAAATCAGGATAGCTGGATTTGGCCAGTTGGGCTGTGAAGTGACAGTAAAATCATTACTTAAAACAAAAATCTATTCAGAATTAGCTCTTTGTAGTATGATCACTGGTTTCACTACCTGCATTTGTGTAGCCTGGGCATAAGCTTATTTGTTTGGGTGAATTGGCTGCTGCCTTGGTTGTACAGCCATCACTCAGGAAAAATGCTAAAATATTGGCTAATGCTAGTCCTCGTGTGTTCTTCATCATCCAGCAAATTTTACATGGAAGACTGCAGTGAGATGGTGGCTCTCTTCCCCACATTGTATTTTAAAACCTCGTGGGTTTTGTGTGTGATTTATTTTTAAAATAGGGACATTCTATATTTTGCAAATGCTTGGCATTGATAGTATTGGCTGTGCTGTACCAACAGCTTTGCTGTCAGAAAAGGTAGGCAACAGCTTGTAAGTTTTTATCCACAATACAGCAGGAAGCATTTGGCATGGAATGGGGCTGTCAGTGATGGTGGAAGAGTCAAGTTTCCCTTCTTTAGAAGGAAGCTCCTGATATCCCACAGTGTTGTGCCCTCATGGCAAATGATCATGTTTGCATTGTGTTTTCTAGCATAGCAGTAGTCAGAAAGGTATTGTTGACAGGCTGTCATCTAACTTTAGGGGTAGGGAAAGGTCCCTGTGGAGGTAAGAGGCACTCATTGCTTCAGGCTGTCCTTGCATTTGAATAGGTTCTGCATTACTTGTATGTTTGAGAGCTTGTTTTTTCCCTTGTTTTGAGAGCTGCCTTTGCAAACAGGAAGACCAACAAATCTGTGTCCTCTAAATTAACAGGAAAATTTCTAGAGCATGCTTTAGGAAAATCACCTCCAAGTGCTTGGCATCTGATCCACCTCTTTGATTGTTAAGAAGGAAATCCTGATGAAGTAAAAATGAAATCTTAATTTTTGTGTTTTCTAGTTCTGCATGGTAAAACCATTATTTGTCAGGGACCTTAATAATGGAAAACACAGGCTGGCTAACTGTGTTTGGCTCGGGCAGTGTAGAGGATCCTGCTTACAGGATGTGTTTTGGTGCTTTGTCAGTGCTCAGGGCAGTCTGAGAGGTAGGAATTTGATACTTTGATTTCATTGCCATTGATTTCATTGCTGCTTCTAGTGCCAGAAAGAAAGAAGGAAGGAAGGAAGGATAAGAGAGCTCTGCTTCCTTATCTGCAAAATAGATCAGTTTATGATGTAAAGCTTGATTGCTTGGTCACTGACTTGTATAGTTGGCTTGATATGGGTGTTTCAGGCTGGTTGCAGAGTCCAGTGACAGTACTCTGGTTTCTCACTCCTTATATATTAGTGTAAGGCTGGAAAGACCTCTCTCCCAATTCTCAGGCTCAAATACCACCTGCCTGCATACTGAAGGTGATAGGCTGTACTGGTGTCATCCTTTTCCTTCTCAGTGCCTGTGTTCTTCCTCAGCTCTTATACTGTCCATCTGTCCATCCACCCATCCATCCATCCTACACCTGCAGCACCTCTGGGCCTCTCACCACAGAGGAAGTGAGGTCCTATCTGCAGTTCAACCCCCATCTCCTGGGGTAGTCACTTGAACCCCATGTTCTCCAGAGCTGTTGAGAGGTAGGAGTTCTGAGGACACAGTGCAGGGGAAAACTGCTGTAGGAGACTTTTCCTTCCCTAATTTCTGCTGTTTGCCTCGTGGTTTGCACCATACACTGGCTTTGGTGTAGACACACCTCACCATCTGGTAAATACTTGTGTAACCTGTGCTTATAAAAACAACCTCCTCTGAAGGACATTCCAGAATACCCATGGGGAGGTTTTATCACTTCCTTTTTTTGGTTTGAACAGTGATGTGTTTTTCGGGCTTTTCTTGGTTTTGGGTTTTTTTTGTGTGTGTGTGTGTGTGGTGTTTTTCCTCTTGTGAACAGACCTGTGCAGGGCTTCTTATAACCTGCTAAAGTGTAAAACTTGTCTGTTCTGTGCCACTGCATATGCTGGGATTACCACAAAAATGCCTGAGGGTTGGTGCCTCTTTTGTCTGAAGAAGCTTGGAAACAGCTAGGGTTTGTAGTGATGTTTACTTTTTCCTGTTATCCTGTTCAAGTCATCTTTACTGCAAAATTAGATTAATTTCTTTAGAATATTCCCCTAGTGGATCTGGAAAATAAGAAGTCACTGTAATCTTTAATACTTTTCCCATACTAGGCAACCATGTCCTTTCCTATAGTTTTATTGCACTCTCTCTGAACTCAAACTTACCTTTCAGCCTAGCTCATATTTACTGTTTCTTGTCTTGATCTTTTTCCTTGGATTCATCCCAACTCTGTCCATATTTTATCATAGACAAGGCTACTCAGCTGAAGGCTCAGTAGCACTGAATTATTTTGTGTAGGTGCCAGAGACTTGTCTTTTTTTTTCATTTTCCTCTCTTCCTGTGTTCTTTGATATCATCCCACTATTGACTGCAGTATGCTGCAGTGCTATTGTTATCCCTCACATCTACATTTCATTTTTCCTTCCAAATTGTATTATTTGCTGTTTTCTACGTACAGTTTTTTCTTGCTGTTGGGGTTTTTTTTGATCCTTTAAAGCAAGTGGGGTGGTCTTATCTACCAAGATCATTTTGATTCTTCTCTCTTCATGCCTTTGAGCTGTTTGCCAAGCATCCAGCTTGGTGCCACCATCATGATTAATCAATGTAATTAATATTATATTTCACAGGTCATTAGTGAAAGGATTTAAGAAGAGGGTGCAGAATAGATGAATAAGGGAAGAAAAGAATCACTCTGAGTCTTGTCTATCATTTAAGTATTATGGCAACATTTCTTGGCCTCCAGGAAAAGTGGGATGAGTTTGTGCATAATGCCATTCTCCTGTTTGTGGCTGGAAATTGGCTGCCCATTCCTCTAAGGAAAAGTAAAAAATCCATGAGGCTTTTGAAAATGAGAGAGATAAATAAAGTCTTGTTTTGGTTTTGTTGGGGTTTTCTGCTATGCATTTTTATATTTATTCTCTGAATATTTTTCTAGGTTTTAAAGCACCTACAACGATGTTTACCTTGCTTGTTGTCAACATCACTATTGTTATTTGCTTGGCTTACACTTGTTTTGGCTGTTTCAAGTACCTGAGCCCACTGAATTACAGGGTAAGTGATGGATACCTGACCTTTCAGCACCTACCTGTGGGCTTGAAGGAGCACGAGCTGTTCCTGCTGGGTTGTCTATGCCTTCCTGCTGGCAGTGTCTGTTCACAAAGGCTCTTGGTAAGATGGCTAAAGAGGGCCTGCAGTGCAGGTAGGCTGCCTGGCAGAGTGGAAAGTGTCCCAGTGTCTGCAGGAACTGAATTTGAGAGAAAAGAGCAGTATGGAAAAAATATCCTGGGCTGCATCCCCAGCAGTGAGGGCAGCAGGTTGAGGGAGGGGATTCTGCCCCTCTGCTCTGCTGAGATCCCACCTGCAGTGCTGCATCCAGCTCTGGGGTCCCAGCACAGGAAGGACATGGAGCTGTTGGAGTCCAGAGAATACAACCAAGATTATCAGAGGGATGGAGCACCTGTGCTATGAGGGAAGGCTGAGAGCATTGGGGGTGTTCAGCCTGGAGAAGAGAAGGCACCAGGCTGACCTGATTGCAGCCTTCCAGCACCTGAAGGGAGCCTACAAAAAAAAGGTGGAGAGAGACTTTTTACAAGATTTTTTAGTGACAGGGCAAGGGGGGATGGCTTTAAACTGACAGTAGGTTTAGATTAGGTAATAGGAAGAAATTCTTTGCTCTGAGGTTGCTGAGCCACTAGCACAGGTTGCCCAGTGATGTTGTGGGTGCTCCATCCCTAAAAGTATTTAAGGCCAGGGTGGATGGAGCTTGGAGCAACCTGGTCTGGTGGGTGCCATCCCTGCCCATGTAAAAAAGTTGGAACTAGATGGTCTTTAAGGTCCCTTTCAAGCCAAACCTTTCTGTGATATTGTGTAGAAAGATTGGAGGAGAGAGTACCAGCACTGCACTGAGATCTGTCTGTGCAGCTTTTGGGTGCTCCTGATCTGTGTGTATGGTTTTCACTCACCAGTTTGATATTCTCTCTTTCTTTCCCCACCTGTTGCTGGTTACAGATAGACGACACACAAGGTGAAAGAGGAAAAGACACAGATGTACCAACAGTCCCAACATCTTCTGTAAGAAGCTAAGAGTTACTAATATTCCCTTATGTTTCGTAGAAAAACTTAATTTCTCACCCTGCTTACCAAAGAGAATGTGTAGGACACATTAGTCTGGATGGACTGTGGGACTTGCCATGTGCATGTGGGACCAGAGAGTTCTGCAGCTGGGCTCCTTGAGTGTCCCAGCTGGTGTTCCAGAAGTACCTTCAGCTGCTGTTTTAGGAGCAGTTGAGACACACTGCTTCCAGCAGCTCTGTGTGCTGTGTTCTGTGCCCTGCCCCAGACAGAGCCTCGCATCTGGACAGCTGCCAAATGCAGTCACTGCTTTGATTCTGAAAGCTGTGACCTGTGTAGCAGGTGTTGCTTGCCATGTCACTGAGAAGGATGTAGGACTGAGGTGGAAGGAAAGGCCTTGTGTCATAGTCAAGAGATGCAGATGAGTGTTGCACCAGGAATCTTCCAGCAGGGTGAAAAAGGCCTGAGGTGTTAAGATGAAGAATGGGAAAAGGAGGATGAAAAGAAGAGTGACAAGGGGAAATATTATCCTGGGTGAGTTATCCCAGCGTTGTGCTTTGAGAGACCACTAAAACCCTTCGCTTGTGATTTCAGATGTACGTCCCCCAGGTTTTGCGTCCTCATCCTACAGAAAGGACGGTGCTGGCCCCCACGGAGCAGCAGTCGTATGGCACCATGGACAACACTTGCTCCCAAGCAGAAGGAAGCACGAGCTATGGCATTGGACCTGCAATTGTGGAGCAGGCATCGAGAGCTTCGCTCTGAGTGCTGAGGACTAACACAAGGTGGAGCACTTGGCCCAGGTTTGGGAGAACTAATTCGCTGCCGCCTCCTGCTAAGAATTTGGTGTTATTTGTGTATTCCTGCCTGCAGAAGAGGTACAGAAATAATTCACTGTGTGGTCTGCAGCTGTGCTGGGAGATTAAAAAGCAGATGCCTTGGGACTGATTGTTTTCCAGGCTGTCTACACACGTTGTGAAACAAACAAGTTGAACACGGAGATGTTGATCCTCAGGGACTTCACTTATGCTATCTCATCGCTTGCCTTATGAAGATAACTTATGCTGCATATAGATAACTGGTCACCAAAGCCAATGCAGCTATTAGAGCTGTCATTTATTTATTCAAAATAATTCTTCCCTTTTTAAAAAAACCCCAACATTTATTATTTATAAACCTCTCGGGATGTGTTAAATCCTGAGACAATGCCACTTGATGAAAATGCTGTTTGCATGGGTGCTGAGAATGGGGTGTGGGAGTCTCTCCTCTTGTCACCCAAAGTAGTCAGCATAGTCTTGATCATGGTACTTTTTTTTTGAAAGAGATGAGGGAATTACTGTGCACTTGGATACTAAAAGTACCAAAGCAAAAAAGACTGGTGTAAAGAAGGGAGTGATTTATCTGATACTGTTTTTATATATTTTTGGAGGGCATTTAGGTTGTTAGTTTCTGTTCACTATTTTTAAGGGACTTCCACAATGAAAGTTCACCTGCCAACAATAAAGGATGATAAACATTTTATCTCTTTTAATCTTGGGTTAAAGTGACAGATCTCTGGGTTTTCTCTGTAGTGCCAATTATATGAGTTGTAAGATACTAGGTTTTTAAATTATGTAGTAGGTGCTAATCTATTCCGAAGTGCAATGTGTCAAAGTGTAACTAATAATCACAGAGCAATAAAACACTGAGTTTAGAATAATTTCAGGCTGTCTTGATTTATGTATTCTTTTCTCTGTGTGATGAAACAGTTCTTTTCCTGGCTACCTCACAGCATAGTCATGAACTCTCTATAAGAGCACTGCCACAAGCCAGTGCATACAAGACAGTATGTCCCATGAGGAATTAGAATACTTTTGGATTTCTCTAGGGGATGAATCTTAGTGACCTTTGGGTAGGAGACTCTATTTCCTTGCTTGTTGTTAAACTGTTATTTCCTGAATTTGACCTTTTCTAGCATCTCTCTAAAGAAGCAACATTTTGAGATTGAAGGAGACTTTGTGCCATAAATGTGTGCAGATGTTCAGTGCCTTGCAGGGCCACTCCAGCTTCCCAAGAGCAGCCCTCACACAAATGCTGAGCACGAGACCTGCCCACTGCAAGAAGGACGCTGTGGAGCTCTGGTCCCTCTGATGACAAGCCCTTCCTGTTAGCTGAAGATGCAACTCCTGGTTCTTAAAAGGCAGGTGAGGAGCCTTGTCTAGAGGGGGGCACATGAATTTGTCAGGCTGTTTTATACTCTCACCAGTGGTACAATTTAGTCAGGGGTTTATTCGTGTGTGTGTGTGTGTTTTGATTTTTAGTGATTGTGGTGCAATCATTGAGGTGGTGCGTGCACACACTGCCATTCCAGCTTGGTGTTCAAACCAAGAAGAAAAAAACCCAACAGACTCCACATTTTTTACTCATCTGTGAGTCTCTCTCACAGTTATGAGGTCACAAGGAAGAGGCAGCCTGTTGTGTTAATTAGATCAGAAGCCTGTGAGTGTTCTGACTCATTTCTAGCTGCACTACCCCATCTCATCCAGGTGTTTGCAGCAGCAGGGGATGCTTATGTGTGTGCTTATTGAAGAACAAAATAAATTATTCAGCTACCACACTTCATCTGTTTACTCTGCTGGCACTGTTCGGGTTTTATGCACTGTGATACACCTCACTTTTGAACAAATGACTTTTGATACTTGCTGTGAGGTTCTACATGCCATATCAAGGACAAAAACTCCTTTAATGATTTGATTTCCTTTTTGTGCCTGGGAGGTTGCTGAACCTTGGTAGTGACACTCCTTGTGGCTGGCACAAGTTCAGTACAGGCAGGTCCAGCTCTCCTGTGAACTTGAATAAACCCAACTCCAGTCATGCTAAGGTGCTATGGATATAGAATATGCAAAACCTCCTAGGTAGTGGAAAGTTACCTCCTGCTAAATAGTCATTGTTGGCATTTGAGGAACTAGTTCATGTGTCTGATTAGGGAAACCACCTGCATATTTCACTCACTGTGTATCAGCCATTCCTGTTTGCTTCTGTGCTCTCTTGCAGTTACACTCATAGAAATGTCTATGGCATTAGGACAGGCACTAGCTGGAGAAAAGGCTGGGGTCATCTAGCAGTAAATTATCACAAGATCTGTGTACAGCACAGATTATAGGCTGGTTTAGCATCTTTGCTGTGTGGTGCTTGCTTCACTATTATCTTTTGGGTCCCTCTCTGAGAGCTGGAAGTAATTAAGAAACTGCTCTGGCTCTACTTCATTCCTTCGTGCTGGTGGATATCTGCGAGGGGATAAAATTAGATCAGCAGGAGAAACTCCTTGCATTCCTGACTGAGCCTTAGAGAAAAGCTATGGGATGGGAGCCTCAACAAATGTGGATATTGGCTACACTGTGTTTGAAATTCATATTTAAAGCCATGGCACATTCTTTACTGTTCTTTTTATAAACCTTTTGGCAGGCAGCCTAAGCAAATGGCCCAGCTGGAGTTGCTGATTGTGGCTCCCAGAAGCCATATTTGTTGGGATCCAGCGCCTGCTGCTTGCCTTGCACTGCTCAGTTGGAGCAGCGCCTCCCCCACCCCGCTCCTTGCTAAGTCCTTCCTGGCATTCCAGCAGCCACCAGCAGCAGTGCTCCCGGGAGCAGCAGTCCCAGACAATCCAACACTGCACAGGAGGAAGCCCCAGAGCGTGGTCTGTGATGGGATTCTCTGTGACACAGCTGAGGGGGGCAGCCTCTGACACTTGGAAGAATGGAGCTCATTTGATACTGTACAACTGGGTGCACTTCTGCAAAGACTTCAGGGAAGCTGAATTTCTTCCAGAGTGAGGAAACTGCTACAGGGTTTGCTGAGGCTCAGAAACCTTGGCTTGCTTGGATACATGGAGCTCTGTGCCAGTATTCTGTGTGCCAGGCCAACCTGGCTCACCTCCAGCCTTCTTACAACACATCCTCAGCACCCAAATTATTGCATTTTCTCATTTGCATTAGGTGCACGCGTTCATGCTTTGTTTTCCTCTGGGCTTTTCCCATACCCTGAGCCAAAAGCAGATCTTTGTGCTGGCTAAGTTTCCAAGTGCTCCAGTGTAGCATTAGGCCATGTTCTTTCTGTCTCTTTAGAGAGGTCCAGTTCCCAGCTCTGCTTACCCACACATGCTGGCAGCACAGCTGAAGCTTTCTTGTGTCTGTTCTACAGATAATTTGGTTATGAGTCTTTGGAAGCCTTTTACTTTTGGAAGCCTTCTCTTCAAGAATGTGAGCTTGTCCTAGAAGCAACAGACCACAAAATTTTCTCCTGACTTAGCAAAAGAGAGGCAAGAGGCACAGAAGATTTGAGGAGAAGGGAGCTTTATCCCAAATCTATTGACTACAAAGAAAAGACAGACTTTATTATCTCACAACTGCAACAATATAAGGAAATGCACAGTTTTAATTCCAAATGATGGCCAGGGTCATGTGTCTTATCTGAAAGTGGTCTTGCAAATTCCTTCTCTGTCTTATCTAGACTTCTTGAAGGATTCTTCTTGTCACCTGTCTGTAACAGCTGCAAGTGTCTGTTTCAGATATTTCAGAGGTACAGAAGTTGTTTCTTTTCTTTCTGAGGACAGCTGCCTGAAGGATAAAAACAGAAAGAAAACAACTAAAAGTGGAGAGACTGAAGATTGAGTCATTATAATGGAATATTCTTCCCTATAATTTTTTGGTTCTTCAGTTAAGTCCTGGCATTTCTCTGTATCCCACATCCTGTTGGTTAGAATGGAGCATCTCAGCTGCAGAAAATACGACTTCCCAAGTTTTTAGTACTTAAACACAGAGCTCCTGGGTTATCCTCACTTTTCTCTGTCAGAAGGGTCTGTAACCATTTGTAGCTTGGAGAGAATATGCATCAAGATCCAGCTGTAGCAGAATTAGCTTTCAATTCTTTTGATGAAACAGTGAATGTGGCCCTGTGAATTAACTGCTGTAGTATAGGAAGCTGCTTCTCCCTACTCTGTGGGCCTCCATAACTAATATCTTTCAATTTTTATGGCTAGTGGGAAGTAATACTCTGTGTGTTAAGTAAAAGCTAACTATTTTCCAGCTTCAGCTCTGGATGGAGTTCTTTCCACTAAATTCTGGTTTGGAAATGTCCACTGATGGAGTTTTTGCTCTGCAGGAATCCAGAGCTTCACTCCCATCTCATCTATCACATCTTAGGGAAATGATATGTGATAGATATAACACAGACATGACAGTGTTGTCTCAGGGCATTAATGCCCTTTTTATCTTTCAGACTGTAAGCTGATGATTCAGTTTAGATCTTGAAATAAAATTGCTTTTTCTGAGAAGCTGCAGAACAGTGGTTGCAAGATCTGATATCCTGGCACGTTCTGTCCTGGATCTGTGTGTGATATTCAAGTGGGAATGGGTGGGACTGTAAATAGCCAAGAAGAAGAGAGGGAAATTTTTGTATCTGTTCCCAGACTCAGTGGTTAACTAAGTGCTGGTTAATAATTAATGAAAGTACTCTTCTCAAAAGTGATGTTGAAGATAGAGTTCTAGCAGTCCAGTGTAGGGAATGTCATAAGGTGCTCCTAAATAAAACAGGAGCCAGAGTTTGTTTCTGTCTCATGCCATTACTAGTGTGTGGTTTTGAATCTTTCATTTTTATGTAGTGGCACAAAAGGGTGAAAGTTTGTGATGGAAGTTAGGGGCTGGTTTTGAAAGGTACCTATCTGTTTTGCTTCTTAGATGTTCATTGGAATAAAAAAAAAAAAAAAAAAAAAAAAAAAAAGAGTTGCAGTACAGGAGGAAGACTGAGAGCTGTGAGAATGTAAGAGAGATGTATTTTTGTACACAGCTGGCCTTCCTTCTGTATGAAAATCCTTCATGCATTTGGCGGTGGTTTATGCTTGGATTTTCAGACTGATTGGCTTTTTTATAGCCTGCTCTCCTGAAATGTAAAGCACTGAGTTGCTTCTTTCAAGTGAAGATGTTCCATGTCAAAACTTATTTGGAATTCTAAATAGGTTTTTTTCCCTAAGGCAAATTATCAGTATTTTTTCCCCTCCATCTACAGACATAGAGAAATAAAACCAGCAGCTATCTCCATAGATGAAAATGGAAAAAGAAGTGATTTAAAGAATTGCTAAGTACCATAATTTGGTTGCAGGCATTGAAATTTTTTATGATGGAATTCTAGATTTAGAGAATGAAGTAGGGTTTTCTTGTTCTTTTATATTTTAAATCTGTGACTTCAAAAATGTTCCTAGAATAGGAAGAATTCATTCCCTTCTGAGATGAGGAATCCATAATACGCTGGGAAGAAAAGGGCAAAAACTGAGAAATAAATCAATTGAGGCACCTTTAAGAGGAATCATTTAAGTTATTTATCTTCAAAAAGAAAAAGAGTGGAGCAATTAGGAGAATGACATAATCTGTGTTCTGCAGTGGGCTCTTCTACTCAGTTTGTGTAAGATATTTCTTAAACCCTCTTTGCCTCTGGTTTCTCTGAAACATTAAGAATTGCCTTCTGATCACTGCAGAAAGTTTTATGAGCCACAAAAGACTTGGGGTGATAAAAAAAACCTTCCACTGAGACAAAAATGCAGGGGTGGACCTCAGTTACCCAAAGTCTGTACAAGAATTCCTAGAACTTGTGAGGTACAAATGTGTCTGCACACAAAACCACCCCAACAAGGCAGGCTTGGCTACAAAAGAGCTTAAGAACTGTTGGTATCTTTGACTGGCTGCTTGATTGGAGTTTGTCCCTTCCTGTTCCTGGTCACCCTTTCCCTGTGCTGCACTTCCTCTGATCACCTGCAGTGGTTTGAACTACTGCTGCAAAGGATTATCTTTCATTTAAGAAGGTGGAAACTCATCATTTAAATCTCTTTTACTGTTCATCAAATCCTCAAAACCGCAGGCGTTCAGTTATTAAACGTGGGGAGGGCACAAGCATTCTCAGCATCTTTAAATCCAGTCAGGAAGGTATTTGGAAGGCTGAGGTTTGGACTACATGGAGCCAGGAGAAGGAGCTGTCACTCAGCACAGATCTGTTTATAAATACTGCTCTCCAGAAGACAACTGACAATTGTAATGGGGCTAATTCTTCTAGCAGCACTGGCATAACACCATCAGGGCTGTCTGGCGCTGCACAGGGTATTTCTTCCATGAAAGAAAACTAATCCTGAGCAAGACAGTTTTAGTGTGACTTATGTTCCTTGAAGTGCTATTACAGCAAGTAAAACAAGCAGCATCATTTCTCAGTGCTTTAAAATAAGCTGCACTGAAATCAATATGGATTTATTCCTTGTCTCTTTCCACAGCACCCAGGAGGAGCTTTCCATTCCACTTTCAGACAAAAATGTATCTTCATTTATTGCACATTATGTGTTGCACCTGCTGTAAAACAGAATTGTGCATTTGAGTGACTGACTTGAACCCCAGTCCTGCCCCTGAGCAATTGCAGCTGCCTCAGTGGTGATGACTGGTGCCCCTCATGGATCTAGAGCTAACTCTGATGCTATGCTTAACACATTCTAATTCCATTAAATGATGGTTTCACCTCCTTTTCCATATGAAAGTGTGATTTATATTCATATTTTTTTCATTCATGATCTGAGTAATGCCTGATATTTTTGTTTAATGTCTATGAAGTCCTGTCTTGTTGTGTAAGATGTCCAAAGGCTGCATATGGTGACATGGATTTTTCAGGACATTATGGTTCGCAGTTTAAAAAAATGAAGTCAAATTTGGTTGGAGTGGGAGTTTGTTTAGCTGGAGCTGTATGAGAAGATTAGGACCTTACTTGTGTTTTTCCACACCGGAAGCAGACACTTTCCAAACCACTTCAGCTGGGGAGGCTGAGTGCAAGTTGTTTCTTTTCAGTGCCATCTCCATGGTTCCAAACCCCTTATCTAGACTCCTAATGGGCTATGACTGGATAATTAAATAGCAGGGTTTAGGCCAGCTACTTCTGGTTTCAGCGTGGGATAAATGCATGTTTTGGAGTAACTTAATGTGGCATGACTTTTAGGACAGCAGGTTCTTTGAGCAGGGACTTTGGGGCAACTTTGGGCCAGAAATTGAAGCTTTTCTAAGAAATGGCCCTGGAGTAAAACATACTGTTTTGAGCATCGAAGTGTCACCAGATTCTGTGTTACTCTGAAGGCTGTAGCTACTCTTTCAGAGACTTATTCCCAAGAAACAGCTCAGCCAGCCCAAGAGCATCACATTTGGCCTTTTTAGAGAAAATTCCATGGCTGAATGGCAGGTTCTCCGCTGGCTGACATAAATAAGAACAACTGTAACAGAGCAGGGACTCCCTTTGTACTGCTTATTATTATTATTTTTGCAATAATCTTGACAGGCAGTTACTTCCTAACAGAAATGTTGAAACTATTTCTGGTTATCTGTACCAAATAATTGCCTGTAGCCAGTACCAGAAAATATCAGAAGTGAATCTGGATTCACTCAAGGTGCTTGTCAAATCCAGATCTCAGGCTCCTGGGAGAGTTGCTCACTACAGGATGAGACGCAGATGCTATCACTGGCTCACAGACACTTCATTAGTATTAAACCTTGCACTACAGGTGGTGGGATTGGCTGTGTTTTGCTGAAACCAGAGTTATTTTGAAAAGGGAAGAGGAACTGATGTCAGGTTTTACAGCTGCTGTATAGCTAATTTCACACTTTTTCACTTTATCATAGTATTTCACTGCATTTTTATCAAAGCTTAGGTAAGTAGGTGATGAGCAACAGCTGCTGCTAACTGTGGGTTTAAGGTTTGAGAAGTGTGACATCAAAATTCAGAATAAACTCTGGTATATATCAGGTGTTTAATTATAATTTTTAAGCTCCTAAAAATCTACACCTTTTAGGTCCAGATTTGTCTCTCTTTCAGAGAGAAGCTTATCAAGTCCTGAAGAGCACTTACCTGGTGTGCAGAGCAGGGCAGTACACGCTCACTGCCATGGACTCAGAGTGCTGAGCACAGTGAGGCACATTTGAAAATGGAAAGGTTTTACAGGTGCTTGTTTTCGGTCCAGCTCCTGCTGATGACTGAGCCTGGCTGAGCTGCTGTAACAACAGACCCCAAACCAGACTCCTGATATGTCTCCTTGCACTGAGGCTGGGCTCCTTCAAGCAGATCTGCTCCAGAAGGGAGAGAGAAGATGCTTCACTCCCATCTGAAAAGGGGTTTGGCAGATACCACACAGCAATCTTCCTCCCCCTTCCTTTATCTGCGTTGCCGCTGAGCGGTCCCTGGGGCAGAGCTCAGAACAGGGATTGCAACAGGGCAGAGCTCCCTCACACCACAGCAGATGGCTGCAGGTGCAGGAGCAAGGAGAGGGGGTGGGTGAGCTCCAGCTCTGAAATACAAGGCCACACAGGAAAGGCAAACCCAAAGGGTCATAAATCAAGACTTGTGCAGAAGGGTGGGTAGTGGTACCTGTAGCAGCTGCTCTTGTCAGAGGTGAGCCAATTCCTCCTGAATAAAGAACCCTTTTCCATGGTACTGTCCTGAAAGAAGTTGGGGGAAGGTCTTCTCCAAGGGGAATCTATTTCAAAGGGAATGATTCTGTGTTTTCTTCCTGAGTGTTCTAAACAGACTGACCTGCATCACACAGTATTTTGCAAATGAGAACACAAATCTTGACTGAATGAAAGCATTTGCAATTAAGCATGGCATTAGTGCTCACTACTACTCTGGAAGCAGGTAGCTGTCTTAAAGAACTCAAGAACAGCTTGAGGATCAAATCCAGTAGGGAGACCCGAGCGCTCCTCTGCCTTGCTCTACTGCCACCCAGGTGCAGCAGGCTGAGGAAAGGGAGCAAGAGGTCTCATCTGTGCTCAGAAAACTGGTCTGGGCTGGTCCACAGCCCACCTGCCCTAATGATTTTCTTCCACAGCTGGTGGTGGCTTTCAGCACTAGGATCTGGATGTGCCCAGCAGGAGGGCCCACTTGGCTTCTGTGAAACAAACTCCGTGGTATGTTAGAATCCAAAGCCGTGTGGGACGGAGCACGGATCTGCTGAGCAGCTCTTGGCTTCCATTTCAATTAAGATAGTGAAACAATACTAACCCATGCAAGTGCTAGTGATAGACTGTATTTCCCTGTGCTTTCAGAAGTAGAGAAGGATATCAGAAGCGACTGGAGAACAAAACCACACTGACATCAGTCCTCTGGATATGGTTTAAGACCTGTTTGAAGCTCAACTGCACTCACCAGGGACAGGAGCTGGTAAAACCATACAGCCCTTCAATTTTCTTTCAGCAGTTTGCCTTCAATCTGATCTTTGTGACAGATGCAGTACAGAACTGATAGGTTCTAAACTGATGCTTCTCTTAGCTGGTACCAAGAAAAATCTCAGTTGTTAATAAAATTTAAAGAATCGAAGAGGAGTTATTAAAAAATTTAATGCACTTTTCATTTTGAATTAATCAGGGTTTTATTCTTTAGTAAGAGGTATTTACAATACCCTGCCAAAGCAGTACAAAGCCACAGTGTGTTGAGCCTACCTAAGGCTATGATTTAACTTAAGAGTACAAATTCAGAGCAGAGGTAGCGAACTCCTACCCAACCCCTCCCCCTGGTCTGAGCTACAGGCACCTGTGTTCTTCAGCTGCTCCTCACATATCCCAGGAGCCTGGCACAGGGCACTCCAGCTTCTTCACAGCCAGGAAACTGCTCTACAGCCCAGGCTGGAAAAGAAAGGCAGCCAGCAGAAGGCAATTTAAAGGTACTGTAGATCATCAAGATTGATTGATTGATGCACTCATGCAAGTTAAGTCCTGCCAGGCTGCTCCCCACCCTTTATGTGAGGAACTTCATATTTACAGCAACTCAAATTTTACTGCTGCCATGAAAATAAAGGCCTTTCATAACAATTGAACTGTTACTAGGTACAGTAGTAGCTGTGAGGTCTATTTTCCAATCTCAAAGCAAGAGTCAAGAATACTACAGAAAATGTTTTAGAAGCCAAGTACTCTTCATGCTACTTTCTTAGCCTAGCTGAACAAAAAAAAAAACCCATCCCAAAATCAGTTGGTCCCCATGGTAGTATCTCATCGAGATACACTGCATTTTTCTTGCTGTCCTTGCTCACATCTGGTCAATAATAAGATCTAATTACATGGATTACAGTAGACTTAGTAAGCCCTGTACATGTGCTAAGCCAAAAGTAATTACCCTGCTGTTTCTTAGGGAAGTTATTCCCCTTTCTTTTTCCAGAGTTGCTCTTTCTCTACTTTCCCAACAAATTGCAGAATATCTTTAGCAAGGAGTTCAGGTTCCTCGAAAGCTGCGAAATGGCCACCTCGAGGCATGAAGTGGAAGGAGACGATGTTGGTGTATTTCTTCTTGGCCCAAGCCTGGGGTGTGTGCAGGATTTCATTAGGGAAGGAAGCAATGCCAGTGGGTACCTGTACTGTGAGCCTGAGAGAGGAGAGAGAACCACTGTAATCTTCCAAACACTTAAACCTGCAACAAATCAAAAGTCACAAGGAAATGCTCCCAAACAGTTGGGCATGATCTTGTTAGGCAATTAAAATTCGACTTCCATATCCCAAAAGTGAAGACAACACTCTAATTCCTGAGGAAAAACACTTGGGTTTTCTTGCATGCAGTGATATTAAGGCAATTTTGCAAGGGATCCAGGGCATGAAGGTCAGAAGCATGGAAACAGAGGGGGAGCCCTAGGATGTGGTAGGCAGCAAATTTCCTCTTGCTGCACGCAGGGCTCAAATTGAGGGGCAAGAACACAATTTGTAAGGGCTGGTGAGAGATTTACTGAGAAGATAACCACCCAAATATGCTAAGTCTGACAGGACAACTGGAGGGGAGGCAGGGGAAGAACTACTTCAAAAGGGGAGAGAGAAGAGGAATAATAATAATCTAGACTAGTTCAGAAGCAACATTTCTAAATGTGAGGCTATACCTTGCAAAGTAGCTTTTGCTTTTAACTGGCACAAATGCACAATACAGAACATTTTGCACATTAGGATGTATAAGAAAGCGACCGGAATTGAGGGGAAGAGTCTCTTACAAAGTGTTGTTACAAGAGCCACATTTTCCAGGTTTAAATATCCCATACACATAAGCTGCATTATCAGAAATGTCAGACTTTAAAATGTAGGTACAAAAAGTGTTGGGCACGTAGCCACTGGAAGCCTGAGATCAGAATTTTAAACAAGACTTTGAGACTCTGTCCTCTAGGCACGTAGAAGCTCACACAGCTCATCTCAAGCAGGCAGAACCAGAGCAAGATACTGCCCACAGCATAGCCACAACAGCTTCAGGAACTGAGTCAGCTTCCTGGGAGCATCATTTCACAGCTAAATAAATACCATGGCACTATAATGTGGTTGCAAACACCTCGGGGCAGGTTTAAGCCTTCACTCATACTCGAGCTGGCACAAGTATATGCAACCAAGCTGATGTCTTAAGAGTGTGAGCAGCAGCAGGCACATCAGTCTCACTGACTCCTGAATGATGCAGTTTGTCAGTAGGCTGAAGTTGCTTCCAAAGGAAGGACTTAAACCTTTTGCAGAAATAGGCAAAGTGTGTCCAGAAATGTGCAAAAACTACAACCAACTAAACTAAACAAAACTGACTGCATGACTCAGTCACAGGCTAATTTAGTAACTGAAATAAAATCGGGGAACTGTGTGGATGCTCCATGAATGGGAGGCCCTCAAGCAGTGCCTCCAGTCAGATCTCCTCACTGATGGTTCAGGATTCCTACATAAGCACCGTGATTTCCAAACACAACACAGCACATCAACTACCAGGTCTGTCTTGCAGAGTACTGTGATAGAGCAGTCTTTCCCCTCAGCATTCAGAAACCTATAAAGCATGAGCAATCCACCTGCAACCATAAAATTAAGATCAAGGCAAAATATTTAAAGGGAAGAAGCCACACTTACTTTTCATGTTTCTGTGTGCCTATCCCCTTCTGCAAGTTTTCTTTGTAGAAACGCATGGAGGAGACAATGCAGCCTGACACCCAGTAGATCATGACATTGGTTAGCAGATCATCCAGGCTGAACTTCCTGAAGAGGAAAGCCCAAGAGATTGCTTAACTGAACACTGATTTGCATCACTTTAGCAGGGACTTGACTTTAGTTTGGTTGTAAGGAAAAATAAAAGTTACAGGAAAAAAAAAACAGTTAACTTGGTTAAGAGGGGAGAGGTGAAGTTACTACTCCCCCTCTGTCTGACAGTGACCAGTTAAGGATGCTAAAGGCTTTCAGACAGACTGGGAAGTGATATTTTAACTCCTACACGGAAGGCAAATTCCAACAAGCACCTTATGCTCCAGCATGGCTCTCTCCTGTCCACAGACTGGGAGGGTGGGAGCAGAACAGCACATGCAACAGCTTGTGCCATTTATTAATGATAATCTGAAATGCTACCATGAGCCATCAACACAGCCATCACACAGCAACAAGTGCTGTAAACAGGGCATGTTTCATATAAAATCATCAGCTGCATGCAGTGCAAACATTCCATTCAAATCTGCTGCCACTGGGCCTTTCCACAGCGTGCCCTCTCTCTCCATTCTTGCCAGGTAGTTCTCAAAGGGGATTTCATCTCTGATTTCTGCTGCACACTAAACATAATCCTTCATTAGCAAATGGTAGGTAGATGAAGCAGTAACAATCAATTCAAAGCCAATTCACAGTGAGTTAATTGTTAGTATTACAATGAATCATGAGCTCCCAGCATTTTAATGTGGGCTAAACTTTTGGTCCTAATGAGATTCTTCCCCCAAGTCAGTTTTTAATATCCAGGAGTTGCAGGGTGTATTTCTTTTCTTAGGAGATGGAAGTGGGAAGAGAATTCATCACCCTCCATGGCCTGTTTGCCTCTCTGTGTGCTGTAGCCCTGCACAAGCTGTGGTCACTACAGGCTCCCTGAGCTGTGAGGTGACCACTTCAGACAAACCTCTTCAGCTGTGACTCTGGGCTTAGTCACCTCATCCAAAATGGCAGGAGAGAAAGGGCTTACCTCTCTAGACCTCCGTCCTCTAGATTCTGGAATTCAATATCAGTCCATGAAGAAAACTTCTCCAAGATGTATGCAGCCAGTCCTACAGGAGAGTCATTCAAACCACAGCCTGTAAAGGAGGAGGAAAATTTAACTAAAATTGTGATACCCAACTACTGAGAGAGTTAGAGAAGCTGCCTGTTATAATACAGAGGATGTAATTTTACAGAGCTGTTCCATCAGCTGCTTTCTTAAACAAATAAATAAAATAATACAATGAGTTGGAGCCATGTAATGCCAAATCACAGACTGAGAGTACCTGCAAAGGAGTAGGCTCCACATTAGCTCATACCAAACATTTTTTGAACTGATGTAACAGTATTGGATTTCTGCTGGCTTTTCTTTTTTTTCTGCTAAGCTAATAAGATTAAACTCTATGTGCCAAGGAGGGTTTGCTTCTATTAATCTGGAAGTTGTCATGTATTAAACAGCATTACAGAGCCAAACCCCACATGCCTACACATGACCAAGAGGATTTGCAGCATTATCTAACAGCAAAAACATTTTAAGGATTATTAGAAAGTCATTAATGAACAGCAAGGCTCTACTAAACAGTTCATCTTCTAAATTAGCAGCAGCAAACTGCCTTCATGTAGAACAAGCCTTAATATAGATTTTATATTTTGCTTTCCTTGGACAGAAAAAATCACACCTGTACTTGGATCACACAGATCCCAGTGCTGTGAAATACAGGGGCTGTAAACTGTCCCAGCTTCTCAGTAAAACACGAGAAAAAGCTGTTCCCGAGGAACAGCAATGCATTTGAAGTTCCACCCATGCAAACCAGCCTTCCAGGAAGATGCCTAATGCTGCAGCTGGCACAATTTCACCAGTAATTGCTATTTAAACATGACAGTGGAATTTCAGTTATTAAGCAACTACTACTGATAACTGAAATAGCAAGTATTTGAAAAAGTTCTTTAGAGCACACTTTCCAGATCTCCTGGACATGGCAAGCAGGAGTCTGCTCTCATCTGCTTACTGTGAGTAGAGTACATCTGCTTACATAGAAAAAACCCTGATATTGCTCCTAAGAGCACTTGGAATACAGGCATTTCTGTCAGAAATGTCTTCAAAGCATTTCCCTCCTTCCAGGAACCTGCCACTGCCCAGCTCATCTCCTCTTTGTCCTGAGAATTGCAGGAATGCTCCAGTTCCCAAAGCATGAACTGGCTGCTGGTTCCCAGTCTGCACAGTCTGCTCTGACAGACCACACATGACTGGTAAGGACAAGAATCAGCCAAAATTCTGATTGCAAAGGAGCATGGCTTCAGCATCTCTCAGCTATTAGCTTCCCTCTCTGTCCTAAAGCACAAAAGAACTGGCGATTTTTAGAAACCAAAACTCAAAATTATTTTAAATCCATACAATTATCCTTTTGCCTACACATTTTAAGAACATACTTGCCTCTAGAGGTAAGTTTATGGAAAACCATTACAAAATATTTTCCTTAGCTATGTTTTTAATAAAATCCATCAGTGAATTGCTGCTGCACTAAACTAAAATGTAGTCAGTACTCCTGACTCAGTTGTCCAATTCAGTCATAAAAGATGTTTTTAAAATAGAAACACTTAATACTCAGATACTTAAAGTAGTTAAACCATCTGAGTGACTAGCTCATCTAGAAAGAACACTCATAGCTACAATTCAATTTTTTTCCTGAAAGTCTGCAAGTGACTCAGAACAATGAGTGAAAGTGAAATTCGATTTTACTTCTCAGGTATTACTTATCCCTATAATAAATAAGCTACATTGTGTGCTGAGACAGCTAAAAGCTTCTTGTAGTTTACATTATTTGAATGTGATCCACTCTCTGAGAAGAAACTGTCTTGCTCTCAGCAGAGCTGCATTTGAAATGGAATTGCAGTCCCCAGTGATAGCAGAAGTGGAAAAATATTAAACAATCTATTTTATTTATGAAAACTGGAAAATTAGGTCAGTGGCACTTGGAGCATGCTCCGTTTGTCATGTGCAGATACACTGCAAAAAAAAATTATTTTCTGCATATTTTTAGCAGTACATTTTGTTTCTGTGAAAGTGCAACTAAAGTGAAGAGACTTAAATATTCCGAGCTCAAAAGGTTGTGGGGGTTTTTTTGTTTATTTTACCAACAGTATCCGGCTTTGTAGCCTGTATGTGAAAGTAGCCAGATTCCAACAAGATCCTGTAGAGCCCCTTTTTCAAGAAGGGGAACATCCTCCTGACATCTTCATCCTGGAATCCAAAGAGTCCTGGGAAGTACTGGCCCAGCAGGACAGAGAGCAGGTGAGTGAGTCCCAGCTTTGAAACTGAGGCCATGTTTAAATGGAGACCTTTCATGTGGCTAAAGACAAAAACAGAAAAATCCCCACAAGTTAACAAAAAGTTTACAAAAGCTCAAAGTTGTTGTATTTAGAGTAACAGAATATTCTGAGTTAGAAGGGACCCACAAGGATCATCAAAGTCCAACTCCTGGCCCTTCACAGCACAGCCCCAAGAGTCACACCATGTGCCTGAGAGCATTGCCCAAACACTTGAACTCTGCCAGGTTTGGAGTTGTGACCTGTAATGTTTAAAATGTTTTAACAAAAATGGATGTACTTGAATTCCAGCCTGTTAATTACACCATGACCTCAGCTGCCCCCTTAGTGTAGCCTTTCACAAAAATGACATGTCAGAGGGACAACTGTCAGCAATCAGCACACATTCCAGGGCACTAAGCCACAAATCCTCCCTTGTTTTTTTTCACATCTCCCACTCCAGACCTCAGCAGGGCCACTACAAAACTACTGGACAACAGTTTGAAAGAAAAATCATTTAATATAAACTAAAGTATGTAATTTTGGATCATGCCTTAACACTGAGCATCAAAGAAAGCAGTTACACAGTGAGGACTTGGGCAGGAACTCCCAAGTGCACAAGAAATAACTATTCACAGAGTAAAACAGCTGTACCAATGGGGTACTCACGTGGGAGCTATCTGGGCCAGGTTGGTGCAGATGAGCCAGCCCCAGTCACCACCCTGGGTGTAGAACTCATTGAATCCCAGTCTGAGCATCAACTCGTAAAAAACAGAAGCGGCACTCACGGAATTGAAGTCTGCATTAAAAGAAAAGAACACTATTTTGTTCTAATTCCACCCACACTTCTGACCCTGAAGCATTGATTCTCCACATCAAGGCAACCTTCAAGCTCCTCAAAAGCTTCAAGTCCAATTCTCTTTGCCTGTCTGACTGACTGCATGGAAGCCCTTGCTCAGCATCCAGGCAGGGTCTAGAGAGCAAGCAGAAGCCACAAGGAGGACAAACTCCAGCCTTTGTTGCAGACTGGTGTTCTCCCAGTTGTCCATGCACTTCCCCCACCACGGGGCTGCCAGAGTCCCTTTAAACTCAGCTCTGTCCATACTCCATCTGAGCCCCATCAGAAGCACAGAGAGCTGCCCAGGGAGTGTGTTTCTGTTTTGTCTGCTGGGAGCAGTCTCCTCTTAATCATAGTTGAAAACTCTCATTTCCACCAGTGATGAACCTCTCCACTGCTTCTGAACACTGACCGTGTAAATCATAGCCAGGGAAGCAGAAAAAAGCAAACCCAACCTTCCCCTGCCAGTCATTCACCTGCACATGTAATTAAATGCTAAACTCAGTACCACTTTAAACACTACCTGGCTTCAATTTGCTGCAGCTTGTGATTGTATCTCTCAGAGCACAAGCTGAGCACGCAGGTGTTTGTCTGCAATCTGCCACGAGGATACATGAACTGCTTTGCTTCAACTCTTCCTTCTCACCTACTTGCACAATGCTGTCAAATACGAATTCAAAACACTCAAAAAGAACAGCAGTAAATTAAATGACCCTGCCTGCTCACTCACAGACAATTCATGGATGCAATTACAACTCAGGCTGTCACTTCATAGCTTTTTACGGTGCTTTGTAAATTATCCATCTACACATTGCTCCAGAAACCAGCCAGTGACATCACCCAAAGTCACCCCCTTATCTCCCTCCTCCCACACGACACACAGGATCTCTGTTTCCTCACTGGGAAAACGAGAAGTGTGTCACAGGAGTTGCTGTTCTGCTAATAGAGGCTGCCTCACTGTGAGACTGGGCTTGTGGGGGTTCAATTTCTTCTGACATGACATACCTTTTTTGTGGGGTGCTTCTGAGAAACCATAACCAGGGATAGATGGGCAAATGACCTCAAAAATGTGCTCATCACCGAGGCCATGGCTGGCGGGATCCGTCAGGAGAGGGATAATTTTGTAAAACTCGTAAAATGAGCCAGGCCAACCATGAACCATCAGTAGTGGCTTTGCAGCCTGGCCTTCAGGCAAACGAGGAGGCTTTACGTGAACAAAATGGATATCAATGCCTGTAAAAAATAAAATCATTAATTAGCATGCCCAAATTTACCATGACACCGAAACTAATCACAGAACAGATTATGAATAAAGCTTTTCTCCACTCCTTTTTTTTGGTGAGCATGCAAACACACTGCACCTCTCTGGATACATTTATCCAAGGACCTTAAAGTACTTTATAACAGGCAATTAAGCATCACAGCAGCCAAATGAGGTTGGCTATTTCTGTTTTAAAATAAATTGGCAAATTAAGACACAGAAGTGAAGCAATCTACCAACGGTAACACAGTGACTCACACAGCTTCTAGGCAGAGGAGACAATTACATCATTCAGTCCAAGTGCCCTTAAATTTTACCCAAATGTCCCTGCATGGCACGGGATAGGCTTCAGTCAGCCACAGATTTTTCTTCCTGAAAGGCCTACAACAGCAGCTTGAAGGCACCAAGAGCTAGGGAATCCATCACAACTTGCAGCTGTTGGTTGGGGGCGTTAATCGCTTTCCTCATTTTGTTCATGCCTTACTTTCCATTTGAACATGTCTGGATTCTATCCCCAGCCACTGACTCTAAATGCTACAGCAAAAGGAATTTAAAAAGCCCTCAGTAAGTATTCACTGCCTGTGGAAGCCTCTGCAATCAGGTCACACATCTTAACTGCTGATAAGCCAATCATGCCAAATCAAGGATTTTATGCCTGGCTAAAAGAGAGTTAAAGTGTTCATTTTTGTAGTTC
>JACBWW010000067.1:1834960-1886540 GCA_020086605.1 Lanius collurio
AATATTAATTGTGACTATGGAAACAGGAAGAGATGGAAACTTGTTATCTCTCTATGAAGACTTCATTCCCAACGAGGAAAGGAAGTTTGAATGATGCCAGAGGAGGGGAACAGATGGTAGTCATCATTTTCTGTCAAATAACTGCAACACCAAAAGGATGTGCCAGAGTAAACATGTAACAAGAACAATTCTTACTACTTTATCTCTCTCTTAATAACAAATGTTTAAGTTCTGTTTTGCATTCATGGCCTTCATCTAGAAAAGTGCACTACCTGTACCCACCAGATTAGAGCAATTAACACTCTGGAGGAAGCACCTTCAGCAGAGTTTGGTTTCTGATTCATCATACTTGGTGTTTTACCTGAGAGGAAGGCTTGTCTTCTATCATACAGCAAAGCACACCCAGGCTGCAGATACAGAACAAACAGGAGAGCAAGAGTTACGTGTCTTCACTACAGAATTCACAAGATGAGCAAAATTTGACTGCTGGGTGCAATAAATGTGAGAAAAATTGCTTGAGACAGAGAAAGAACAACAAAACCCATTATTTTGCTGAGCCCTTTCTTGTCCCATGGATTACACCTAATAATCTCCCACAGAGATGTTTAAAAACAAAAAAAAAGTTGTAGGAATGTTGGAAAACAGCTCACTTTTAAGAGAGAGGAAACTTAGCAAACAGCTCCTGTTCTTTAATCCATCAGGATCCCTTCATAAACATGATCACAGGTAATTTCTTCCTTGTGGCAAATACACTATTGAAAAAAGCAACTAACAAAGCACGGCCACCACAATTCCCACAAAAATATTCCCAGCCCTGCCAATCAGAAAACATTTAATCAATAACCATGCACTTAAATACATTTAAAAACTGAGAATGCTGCTTCAAAAAACCCCAGGGTACATTCACGTCACTGTCACCCATCCTGCTATGTCTAGCATGAACAAGATATTAAAGCAAATGCCACTTTAGAAGAAGATGTTTTGTGATTTACTATTTATGTAAATATCCATTTACACACACAATGATGCTTTTAATTAAAAACAATGTGTTCAGAAGAAGAATCCAGGACTTTTTCAGCAGTAGTATTCAGAAGGGAAAGAAGTATTTTCATCATTAATTACAAGCAGACCAAAGCTCTTCAGAGAGAAGCAAGATGCTCTACTTTCCAAGTGACTTTTCTTCAGGGACTCACACAGTAATTAGAGCTCTAGTTGCCACATTTGGAACTTGCACTTTAAAGAAGACTGCCCTGGATCTGGGATTGTGCATGGCATGAAGAAAATACTCTGGCAGGCTCAAAGAAGTAGTGGACACTCCACCACAAAGGTAAGGAGGCTTTACCTCTTCTCATCTGTCCACAGAATTTGAATACTCCAACTATAATGCAAGAAATGTGCACAGGAATATGTAAAATAATCAATTTACTTTGCCTAGAGCTATAAAATGCACTCCACCTACCACCCCCAGCCCTGCTTTGCTACTTCTCCCCCAACAAATTACTTGACAAACTATCACTGAATCAACAAGAATTTCTGGGAGTATCACCATTCCAGAGTTATTACCTCAAACCTTTTCATTTACCTGTTGTAATTACTCAGAACAAATTGGTCCTTCTACCAAGGAGCCTGAGCTTGTTTCACAGGGCTTACAAGATTAAAACATTGCCATTTCATGCCTAAAAATACTAGGTAGGTCTGAAAGCTTTGCTGAAACCCTGGATAAACAAACAGGCTGAAAAGAATGATATTGCCCTACAGGATGACCAAATACTTAAAGTACAGTAAATCAATAAGGGGCAAAAAAGCATTTGAAAACACCCAGTAATCCAAAACCTATTTTGAGCAATTCATACAAATTGCATGTGGATTCTGGCTGCACTGGTTATTACCAACCATGCTCTAGTTCAAATTATTTACTTCAAAACTATGATCACACAAAATAAAATAACGAACTCTGGAAGAAATAACAAGCCAGCAGAGTTTAAGAAAATCACACACAGGTTTTTGTATGAATTCAGACTGGAAAAGATGTAGAACAAAGAGCCATGAACTTGACACTGTGCCAGTACCATCCCCACAAAGATTTCAGCTCTGACAAAGATCTAATCCCTGTCCTTGGACAACTTCAACTGTGGATTGATTTTCAAAGCTGCTTAATTGCTTTTGGGGCATATCTTCCATCGATTTTCAGTAAGCATTAGCAATTTGTGCACTCAAGCCTCAGTTTTAGCTTACTTCAAACAGGAGTAATATCCGCTTCAGGGGAGAAGCACAGCATCTGCAAAGAGTAGTGCCAATCAAAATATGAACGCTGCATTTGTGGCTCTCTAAGTAACTTTGAGACATTGGCTTCTAAGAGTTACCCCATCTTGTAAGTTCACCTAAAATAACTAGGCAAGTTCTCTTATTTTAGATAAAGTTATGCTAGGAAAAGAAGGGAAGAGAAAGCAGCCTAACTCAGCAGAGTTGGAAAATTAAGCAGTGCCTTCGATAATGGTATGTTGTAACTGCTGGGCAGTCGAAATCCCAACTGAATTCTGACAAAGCAAACCCAGCTTGAGCAGAGAGTACATAATTTGCTTAGTCTTTGCAGATTGCTCAATTATGCAACAAAATACGTGCATTAAAAGGCTTTCTTCTCATGCCTAAAACTTTGCTTGTTCAGCAAAGGGAATTATGTATAAAGTACTCAATCAAACCACTCTCAGGTCTGGCAAAATTATCCGTAAATAAAGAAAACTTCAACTTCATATCCCCATTTAGAAATTAGTAAATAAACCCAACAGAAGCCATTTACATGCCAATAGCTAAAGCCACTTACTCTAACTAAACAGGGAAACCTGGCCACATTCCCAAGGAACGCTAACTAAAACTGTTGTTTCCATAAGCACTGGTAAATCCCGCTTATCAGGGACCTTACCCTGGAAAAGCACCCCGGGCTCCTGCAACCGGTTGGGAATGCCACATTCACTCCCCCACCAGGGATGCAGATTAGGGTCTTCCTGTTCCCGAAATCAACAAAAAGTCCCCAGCCGACCCACTGCGTTATTCAGACTTGAACAATTCCCATTGTTAGGAATACGCGGAGTACCGCGCTCCCTTTAAATCCCTGGCATTTACGGGCCGTCGGCGCAGCGCCCGCGGGCTTGGGCTTGGGACTCGCTTGGAGAAGCGGATTCCCTTTACTGCAGGGGAAGCTGAGGCTCCTCTCCCCGCCGGGGCACCGCTCGCATCCCGCCGGGGCACATCCCAAGCCCAGCCCGTCCCCACGCCGGGACCGCGCCCGCCGCTCTCACCTGCCGGGCTGGGCCCGAGCGGGCACCGCGCTCCCCGAGCCTCCTTCCCGAGCCTTCCCGAGCCTCCGGGGCCACCCCCCGGCCGTGCCCTCCCTCCGCAGCCCGCCGGGAGATGTAGTTCTGCCCAGGGCCGGGAGCTCCGGGGCAGGGGACAGAGGCTCGGCTGCCGCGCAGGCTTTGTCCCCTCAGCCCCGCCGGGTGCCCCAGGCTGCCCGCACCGACTCCCCGCTGCCCTGCCGGGACCGGGGCACACACAGGGTGTGTGGCACCACCGGGGAGCTTCCCGAGTGGCTTCTCAGCCGGGCTCACCAGCGCTCGCTGCGTGGGAGTAGAACTCAAGGGAAACGCAGAGTGCTGCCCTTCCCCAGCTGCTGTCCTGTGCAGCACGACTGCGCCCAACAGAAGGAATGGGGCTGCTTTTTCCCTGAACCTGTGCTCTCCAAGGCCTGTCTTCCAAACTTCCAAACAAGCCCCAGAAGGTCAAGATGTAGCAACTCAGCCCACCAGGAAAAAACATAACAAGCAAATATTAAATTCTTCGTCATCTCCGAGGTTTTTCCATTCAATCTCAGTTTTCACCTATCACTTCACTCCTAAGATCCAATCTTCTTTTTTCATCACCTCCACTCCATCTCAGCTTCCGTTTGGATTGCTGGGGTCTCAACAGACAGACTTGTGATCACAGATAATGATTCCTTTCACATCTTTCAACCTCTTTTGCCCAATCATCACAGTCTGAGCAAGCAGTCCTTTGCCCAGAGGCTTTGGTGCAACTCTCAGGCTCTTTTGTTACAAGCAGCAATAGTACACACCGAAATTAAAAACTAGTCTTCTTTAAAGTTACATGTCCCTAAACTGTTCTGTAAGCAAGTTTTGTTCTTTTTTTTGATTCATTCTTCCACACCAAATGTGCTGATTTCTACCCCTTTTGGGGCATCTATCTTAACAAACTGTTCCATACTATTTTTCTTGAGACACCAAAAGCATTTGTAGCAGTCCATCTTTCTTGTGTAGGACTACAGGGATTTCACTTTCACACAAATAAGACTGTGTTGAATTTCATGGTAAACATAACTTCCATAGGATAAAAATTAAAAATGCAACCGTGCTGTGTGCCAAGGTCATAACCCTTTATTACAGCTACCACCCAGATACTTGTCACAGTTTAACCTCAGCTGGCAGCCAAGTACCACACAGTCACTCACTCACTCCCCCACCAGCAGGATGGGGGTGAGAATCAGAGGAGTACAAGTCAGAAAACTCATGGATAGAAATAAAGACACTTTAAGAAGTAAAGCAAAAACTGTGTGCACAAGGAAGGCAAAACAAGGAATTAACTCCTTGCTTCCCGTGGGCAGGCAGGTATTCAGCCTGGAAAGAAAGGCTCCATCACACATAGCAGTTACTGGGGGAAAGAACAACTCCAAACATCCCTCCCTTCCTCCTTCTTCCCCCAGCTTTACATGCTGAACGTGATGCCCTGTGGTGAGGAATGTCCCCTTGGTCAGTGGGGGTCAGCTGTCCTGGCTGTGTCCCCTCCCAGCTACTTGTGCACCCCCAGCCTGCTCACTGCTGGGGTGGGGTGAGGAGCAGAAAAGGCCTTGACTGTGTGCAAATTCTGCTAAACAATAACGAAACAGTAACATCTCTCTATTATCAGCACTGTTTTCAGCACAAATCCAAAACATAACTCCATACCAGCTACTGCAAGGAAAATTACTCCAGCCAAAGCCAACAAAATACTCTACTTGACTATTTTAACTAATGAAAATTTGCATTTCTTCTGTCCTCTATTTGTTATAAGGATGCCAATTCCAATCTCTGGTTAGTAACTCCAGCCTCTGTAACTTGCTGAAGAGGTAGTGTCATACTTCATCCTGTCCCATGTTCTGAAAACAGGTGTGTTCAGTCATCCAGGAAAGAACCCTGTTAGTGCTGAGGGCCTCCCAGTTCTTCCTCTTTTGAAGTGGACAGGGTAGTTCAAAGTCCCTATTGTGGAGATATCCCTCTGACAAACACGTTTTCCTGTGGGTGTCCACCCTCTCAAACTGACAATTTAACAGTAGTTTTTCTCTGTGCTTTAGCAGCACTGAACACTCGAGAAACATATTTTAGTGGTGGGGTTGGCAGTGCTGGGTTAATGGTTGGATTTGATGATCCCAGAGGCTCTTTACCAACCTAAACAATTCTATGATCCCTAATAGCAGTAGCAGCAGTAAAGGGCAATGAGCAAAGTAGGTACCTCAAACAGAGAACAGAGGAAGATTAGACTAGGTTTAGTTCTTTACAAGGATCCCTCCTAACTGGAACTGGTTTGGCTGTTTATTGTGAAACACATACAAATCCCACAGCCTATCAGAGGACAACACAGAGATGCAAATACCACTAAAGGCAAAAGGCCAACCATGTCCTGGGGCGCATCTTGCACAGCTTCACCAGCTGGTCAAGAGAGATGACTGCCCTACTCAGTGCTAGTGCAGCCTCACCTCGAGTCCTGTTTGCAGTTTTGGGCACCACAATATAAGAAGGACATAAAGCTATTAAAGTGTGCTCATAGGTGAAAGGCCTCCTGAGGTCACTTGGTTTGTTCAGCTCAGAGAAGTCTGAGGGGTGAACTCATCACAGCCCAGCAGTTTCCTCACAAAGGAGATGTTGATCTCCTCCCTCTGGTGATCAGCAGCAGGACACAAGAAAATGGAATGAAGCCACATCAAAGGTAATTCAGATCAGACATTAGGAATAGGTTCTTCACAGAGTGGTCAGTCACTGGACCAGGGAAGTGTTCATAGCATCCAGCCTGTGTGAGTTCACGGAGTATCTGGACAACACTCTTGATCATATAGTTTAGCTTTAGGCAGTCCTTTAGGTAGTCCCTCCTGAGCAGGGAGTTGGAATTGATGATCCTTAAGTGTTCCTCCCAGTTTGAGATATTCTGTGATTCTAAATAAAACAAATGGAAAACATTAGCAACTCCATGGTCTGGCATTTCTCAAAGTTATTTTTACTTTAGCATTGGGCTGAGGTAGAGGAACAATATATGCAATATCCACCTTCAAAGCAGCTGGAGTTTGTTACAGAAATTAGGGGGAGGATTTGTCCGTGATAGAAACTTATGGGACTGCTGGTGTGAGGGGAACTGCAGGGAGTTCAAAGATTCATATAAGCGTAGAAAAAGTCAGCAACAGATAGAAAATGGTTGTCTTTAAAAATCACTCTTTATATTGCAAGAGAGATATTAATGAAATATTATTACGGAGAATTGCTGATACCTAGTCTTTTACAAGCTGTAGACTGGCTGACATCAATAGTAGTCTTCAGTGAAATAAAATAATGCCAAGACGTATGCAATTTGCATTATAGGAAAGTAAATTAATTGCTACAGTCTAGGTAGATACTCCATCATAGAGTATGAGCTGAAGGATCTTTTTATTTGCTAAAGTCCAAGTGTTATTTGTCTATATCCAGTAAAACCATTTTCTTACTCTATTTTTGGCTGAGTAAGGTGGCCATTCAGTTTACTGTTAATGCTCCAGTCACACCCACACACGTGCTCTTCCCAAGTGTGACAATGCAGAATATCCCTCTTCTGAAACTCAACTTGGAGAACAAAATTCTTTATGAACACCCACAAGAAGAAGGTAAAGTTGCAACTGTATAACAATCCTCTTCCTCTTAGCCAATTATAACATCACCATGATCAACTGTGGAGAGGAAAACATGGAGAGCATGAAAGACCTAAAGAGAAAAAATAAGTTTAAAACAAATGAAAAAGAAGAAGGAATTGAAGAGTCAGAAAAGAAGGAAGCTTAATACAGGAGTCAAAAGAATGAGGAAAGAAAACACACTTCTCTGTGAAATCAAAGTAGTCCATTCTCACCACCAGCAAAATCCAGGAGATGTTTCAATATTTGTGTTTCGAGGGTTGGTCACCTGGATGCATTCTGGAGGCATCTTAAGAATTTACTGATTTGGAGCAGCTACAGCTCACTGAACCATTACTGCTGGAGTAAGCCTTTAAATGCTGATCCCTTCTTAAACTCCTGCCCCAACGTTGGCACTTTAACAATGTTAGGAATTACAAGACAGTTTTATAAATCCATGATATAATTTACACCTTGTACCATGTGTTCAGGTCTGGTTACTCTGTTTGAGAGACTTCAAGAGTGTTACAGGCTTCTAGAAAGAATCACCTACAATCTTTGGTTCCACACTCCATCCATACGAACTAGAACAATACAGAAACAAATTCAGACATATCTAATTTTTAGGTAAATATTGTATAGCATGCACATTACAGGGTGTTTAATGGGACAGACAGGACGTTTTTATAACCAAATCAGGAAAATTCCAAGATGAGAGTTTTTTAGGCTCTGGTTCCATGGCAACAATCTAACTGGTTCTTTCACTCCTATCGTTCTCCTCACCCCTCTTGGGAGCTCTCAATCCTTCCATTTCACTCCCTGTAGCACTCAGCTGACCTTTTGTAAAGCCATCTCAGCAAACTAACCAGGTGGAATACCACACCAGCAGCTCTCCAGAACATCAGGGAGTTTTCTGATGCGCTGGTGAATGGGAACAGCTCAGCTGAGGCTCAGAGACACACTGGAATTGGTGCTAGAGGCAAGAGGGACCAGCAGCCAGCTGTTCTATGGACCAAAGCTTCTGTGGAATCCCAGTCTGAACCTTCATGGGATGATCAGCATCTGTGGTGGGCACGGAGCTATTTGCAGAGCAGCTGTTTGCTCTGCTAAAACCACCACTGGTTATTTGCACGGTTTTACTCCTGTGTCACCCGGCTCTGCCGTGTGAGCAAGAACAGAAGGTTCGCCTCTGGGCACAAACCAACAGTCCCTGATGAAATTTGTTTACTCCGTTGGTCCCTGACCTCAGCTATGTAGGAGCACTGTCGCAGAAAAATGTGTTTAAAAAAAAAACAAACCCCCCTGAACTGTCAGTCACTGAAAGGTCAGTTCCTCTCCTGCCCCCAAATTTAAAAGCTATCTTTTAAGGCTATTTAAAGTGAGACACCGAATTTCACAGGGACGCGTCTGAGGCATTAGTTCATCCCCGGGCCTTGCTGACTCCTTACCAGAGCAGATGCCTTTGGAAAGTAACATTTTGAGCCACACACAGTTTGCCAGACCTCATTTGTCAGCGCCCCGAGGCGAGCCTTTCATCTCCCAGCCACACAATGATAGCAGAGCTGCAGTAGAGGTGGCTGTATTTACATGCATGAGCAACCCAGTTAAAACGCATATTTCAGCTACTCGAACTCTCATTTGCTCATTACCAGCCAGCACAGCCATTCAGGAGGTGTCCAGAAAACTCAACCCGCTCTCCAAGGAACCAATCTTTGGAATCTTGCTGTAAACACATGCCTGTAACTCAGGAAGGTTCTCAGTAGAAGCAGGACAATGCAGACCAGTCCTTTCATGAACAGATACCACTTCTAGACGAAAAAAGAACCCAACATGCATGCACAACTTCAAAGGAAATTTAAAAAAATCAGTCTATCCCAGACCTCTCGGCATGACTGATGTTTTAAGTTCTAAAAAAGTTACTAAGAATTGTCACCAAAAAGGTGACAAAAGAATGCGAGCACAAAATCAAAACTTGCTAAATAAAGCAAAGTATCCTTAGAGCTGGTCTTGATTAAATGGAAAACACTTTCATAAAAACCAGCATTACACTTTAGGAGAAACTCTATACTCTTAGTTTTATAATCCCAATATTCATAACACCCAGGAGCTGTCTGCTTGAGGAGTCATCATGGGTCGAGCACCCTGGCTCCTGCTAAGGGACCATGCATGCATTTTCACATAAGAGCACTCAGAGATGGCACTCAGGGCTTAAGATGGTTTTAGAACGGCAGAAAGTAATTGCATTCCCATCACAGGGCTCCAAGACCACACCCCTACAACTAACTTTGGCACAGCATAAGAACATAAGGACTTAGCTTCACCAGAAACAAAGATTATGTTCCACAACATGGGCCTGGACTTGCATGAAGGCAGTTAACTCTGCTATCACGCCATGACCATGTTTTTGTTTGCTCAGTTCCCACAGACTCGTTTTACACGGTCCAGTTCAAGCCCACATTCTCCCTGGAGCATTTATTCTGGTGGAGCAGTTACAGGGCACAAACACAGGCTTGCATACTAAGCAGGGGTTAACAAACTGCTTTGCATTCTGCTGAGTAACTAATGTGCTGCTAAAGTACTGTGGCATCACTCTCATCTCAAAAATAACATTTCTACAGACTAAAAAGCCCACATCTGTCTCCAGTCTGTAGTGACTCAAACACTTCAGCCCAGCATCAGGTTTATCTGAAAGCCAGTCTGAAGAGTCTACTTAGACTAAAGATCTACTTATGTGAAAGTAATAAGAGATGAAAGGCATGTTTTTATGTCATCCCAGCCACAAATACAACTCAACCCTTCCTTGTATTTAAACACCAATCCTTGAACTCTCAAAGCTCTTTTAACAGATAATATCTTTATAAACAAAAGTTGTGCTGAGTCACACAGCATCTACCTTTAAAGTAGTATCAGCATTTCAGAATAGACATCCCCATATCTTGAAAAGCAAATCACTATTAGTAAGCAAGGAATTGGACTTAGTTCTTCATAGACCAGTTTCGTCTAAAACAAAAAGAAAGTGAAGTTCCTTTAAGACAGTTCTCTAACTAAAGGACTCCTTAGATTTGATCAAAACAGTTTTGTTTCAGTCAATTGGGAGGTCTCCCAGCACACAGCACTGTACAAAGAATACCAGTTTTCAGCTAAGCTCCTACTCCCCAAGGACATCCACTAATGCTCACAGAATCATGCAGGATCTGTTCTTCTGCATAATCTGCAGCCTAGGTAAGTTTACAGAAAAAAACCCCACCTCTTTTCTATGCACTTCCACTTCAGATCCAAACTTAATTTAAAAGGTGGTTACAGTAGAATTCCTGTGAGAGGTTTGTCTTCCCCCAAGCCAGAAGTGAAAAAGCACAAGCGGGTAAGGTAACACCACCCTTCTTCTGGGTGATCAAAGGGAGGGGACTCAACCTGCCTATAGCAGGATGAACACCTAAGAACACCTAAAATGACTTAATCCTTTAAGATCAGCCTACAGTAACAAGTGACCATCCCAGTCCTACTGACCACATCTGGCAGAAAGCAGGGTTTCTTCACATTTGTTACAGCAAAATGTTGAATATTGCCCACTTTTACACTGCAGGAAAAAACTTATTGAGATGAAACATTATTTTGACAAGTTAAAACATTTTTAAAAGCACCTGCTTGGCTTCAGTTCTACTTCCCATTTTGACAGACTGGCACCAAAGCATCCAGTTTTCCAGATTAAACCTGTCACTCCCAGAAGTTAGGTCAGGACTTTAATGGGAAGGCCTCTTTCATAAGGCTCTCTAAAACAAAGACCTGTGACCAAACTTCTCGCCTCTACAGATAATTTTAAAATCTTCCTGCACTCCAGAATCCACTGTCACAATGGATTAAATATGGAGCAGCTCAGGGTTCAAACCCCTAAAATTGGAAACAGAAGCGATGAAGCTGCACATAAGAGAAAGCTCAGACACAAAGTCAGGTTAAATGCCTTGCACAAAGAAAGAATTGAAATCAAGACACTCAGGGAATCCAGGAGGTGAGAACACCAAAAAAAATAGAATAAATTCCATGGGTAAACAACCCCCATTTCTTGGGACAATAACAAGGTCTGCATCTTTTATTAAACTAATCTCACAAAACAGAACAATTACTGAAGATAACTAACAGGCAGCAACAAAATTAGCTGTAGCAGGGGAAAGCATCCTATTTTCTTTAATCATTCCACTTCTGCAAAGGTCACCTGTCTGTCACTGCACAGGCTGCCCATGTGCTCCTGCCTTGCCTGTTTGCAGCCTGTAATTCCTGGCACCAGCTCCTGGCTGGAGAGCAGGAGTCTGGCAAGCTGGGCTGCCCAACGCAGAGATTCATGTACAGTGAGCACCCCTCTGCTGCAGCAGCCACAATAAACTGATTTTTTAATGACAAACCAGAAAACACATTCAAGTAGCTGGCAACATGATGGACTAACTCAGCAAATGTTTATTAGGGAAGGGATCAGTGTATATATAAGCACTCTCAGCAAGGATATAGGCATGAAACAGAGCTCAAAATTCAGAGCTTCTCCACCGCCCCATGAACACAGTATGGAAATGGCTGAAAATTCCAGGACAAACTTATGAAGCACCTATGTTTTTCTAAAGAAGTTTCCAAAACATCTCTTTTAAGCAGCAGCTTTGTAGTATCTTTTTCAGCATTCTGCCTGCACAGAATCACCCTAGCTTTTTTCTGATTATATGGAGAACAAGCTTAACAACACATACAATTACAAAAGCAGCAATAGTATTTCCCCATGGTTTTAGGGAAATAATTTCTGAATTTAGAAAACGAAAAATGTATTTCCTTGCTTGTTTTGCTTGACAGTTGCTGCTCTAATATACAGTACTGTAATTACCCCTCCTCTAAAACCTGGAGTATAAAGCTGGAGTGTTTTGGCCACTTGGTACACCCAGTCTCTCTACTACTATATTGCAAGTATTAGGAAAGTTATTTAGAGCACCAAAGAAAAATTTCAGTATTACAGTATCTCATGAAAGTTTAACAATTAACTGAGTCCAGCCTTCTCTCCGGCTTTATTTATATTTCAAAAGCCAATACAAAAATGTTACACACATACCAGTCATTCCTGCAGACTAGAATTTTGAGCAGTCACTGTGAATTTAGCACTGCAGTATTTTCCAACAACGTGCAACATTCTGTGTTCAGCTGAAAGAGTACTCTAATGCAATATTTAAGCCTGGTGGTTTGTTTCCAAGCTTTTGGCAAATGTGGAAAGTCCACTGCTTCCCAGGAGCTCCCTTATTTTTATGGGAGTGACAGCAGGTAGCTACTTAAGTAGATGTTTTGTAATATATAAATACCAGTACAAGTATGGGTCTGCTTTACTTTCATGGCTTGGTTTAACCCAAAAATTGAGTTCTGAAAGCTTTTCTGCAAGAGACAATTAAGGCTTCCATCAGCCTAGCAGAAGTTATTGTGAGAAACAAGTCTAAGCCACAGGAGCATCAGTGTATTTCTGACAGTGGTATTTAAGTATTTATTAAGCTGTTTTCATCCATTTATTCATTTGGCTGATATCCACCTGCCATGTAACTTTTGAAAATGCAGTTAACAAGCTGCTAGAATAAGGAATCTGGATAGTGTTTGGTTGAATATTTTCTATTAATATAATAGGCAAGAGCTTCCAGAATTTGTCTTGATGATATACTTCAACTCTGCCTGGAGCAAGGATGGGAAGAGGAACCCCTGCTAGTACAAAATAGCTTAAGTATGTAAAAAAGCCACTGACTGTTTTTTAGTAACAGTATTTGCACAAGCAGAAAAAAAATCTCCCAGATCTCTAGCAATATTTAAGTGAGGTTCTATTTTAACTTTTAAAATACAGTTTAATTACTTAGGCAATATAAGAGTTCTACAAACTGCATCATGGATAATGTTGCATGGCTTATGACCAAGAGCAATACCAAAGCTAAAATGTTCCTAGGGACTGTGGTAATACAAATCGGCAATTTCAACATTTCCAGAAAATATCTGTTATTCTTAACCAAACAGATTTATATAATGCATGTAAATATTTATTAGACCCAGTCACCACGCTACAGTATTAGGTTAATAAACCCTCTCATTTTAAGAATACACCAGCATAAGGTATGAACACAATGAAGTCTATGTGAAATTTTACAGTAACTTTCCAGAAGTATGCTTGTGCCCTATCAAATTCAGACTAACATACTGTAGATTTAAAATATTTACTAGTCTTCTTAGCATACCTAATGTGTAAGAATAGTTGCTTGATACCCAAAAAATAAATATAAGCTTTCAATTGAAAGCACTTATTTTCCTAGATTTCCAAAGTGGAGTCAGAGGGGTGAAAATGCTCGACTTGTCATCAGTCCACTTCAGTACAGAAAAGCATCTCCTGCCCCAGTTTTTCATTCAAATCCAAGAGATTTTCTTCCAGTGAAATATGACCGGAGCACTCATTTTATTCGCAGCACTTCAGTCTGTTTCCATGGCAGCACTGCGGGATTCCTTCGCCACCATCAGTCGCATGAGCTGACTGTGGAATTTCTCAATCTTCTTCACGTCCTGTGCCTGGTCTGTTCTGTACAGCAAACACTGCAAGACAAAGTTCCTAATATCAGATTTCACTTCAACTGCTTTAATCTTGTTTATAGCTGCTATGCATTTGTGCTTGGAACACACAAAACAAGAACACTGAAATGTTCATTTGTTACCAGGAGGCAGCACCAACACATCGACCCTGTTTCAAAGCACACACATATCTGTGCTTACTTTTCAGCTTCTCCTTAATGCTCATGCCTCCCATTTTGAAAACAAGGAAGCTTGTAATTTATTCTAGTTTCTTCTAGCTCAAAAAACCCTGTTAAAACTAGGTTTTAAAGCTGTCTTTAATGACATTCCCTCTTTGAGTTGCCTAAACATAGAACGAAATTTTAAACCTGAAGTTACTTTTCTATTCTCTATATTCTGAAAGCAAGTTTATTTTGCCTTTCACAGTCCTTAATGTAACACTGCCAGGGACATAAAATTCAGGATTTCCCACTGAAAGGGATCCCCTACTCCAAGCAAAACCTGTTTTTTTAAGGCAGCCCTAAATAAGGAACACAGCATCTGATTAAGATAAAAAAAACCACCCAAACAAATAAAAAACTGAAACAACAGAACAACCCAACCAAAAACCTGAAACCAATCCCCATTTTCCCCCACCTGGTGTAACATCTTTCTGTGACTGAAAGCAGGTAAGGCAGCCTACACCCCAGAAGAGTTCATATTTGTGCATCACCTGATTCCAACTTCCCCTGTGGGAGATTTCAACAAAACTACCCTTAAATTGCCCCTGTCATCAGTGCCCCACACTCACCATCTCACCCATGTTAAGTCCCGTTACCCTATCAAGAAGTGCCTTTACTGGAGTTTCACATCCCTTCCAGGCACTTGAAATTCCAATGCCAGACTACTTTTCTTGGAAAGAAGAAATTTGACTCTTTTCCAAGTCTGAAGACAAGAGTAGGGCAAAATACCATGGCTCACCCTGGACTGCAGAAAAACAACTCCTTGGCTATAACATCACTGTCATTCAGTCTCATAATCACAAAGAAGGAACTTAAACTATGGCTAGACGTTTTCACCACTCTGAGCAAATAAAAAGGACCACACTCACAGCAGTAAACACCTGTTTGAAAATGATCCTGAACAGGCCAGCATCAAACACAGAGACAGCAATGAGGAAAGGCTGAGGACAAGTTTTCTAAAAATTGTCAGGCACTCTCAAGGAAGTGTCCAAGAGCTCCCAAGCTAACTGACAGCAAAACACAAGTCTGAGAGAGGTACAACAAGCTCTGAAAGAGGAATGTGTTCTGTACTCACAGCCACATCATCTGTTACTTTGATACAGAGGTTCCCATCACAATGTCGGTATTTGAGAACGACACGCACCTGAAATGACAAACATTTTAAGAATTAGCACTTACAGCTAACAATTCTCAGAATATATTGAAGAAAACCTGCCCATATTCAGACTACCCTTAATTATAATTATGTACTGCTCCATGTTTTCAGCACCTCTGTGGTGCTCCTCAGGTCTGATGGTGTGGAAGTTATAATCCCATAGTCAAGGTGGTGTGGAAGTTGGCCCACCACACTTCCCTGCCTAACACTTTAAACTGGTTTTATAGCAGCAGCAGCAAGGTTAACACTGGGGATATTCAAAAACACTGCAAATACAGCAACAACAGTTGCAGAGACCTTGGTGACAGGCAGGATAAACTGTGAGAGTCGTGTCAAGACAAGACACCTCTCGCTGTGCATCACACTCCAGAAAAACCAACTGGAAGCCTGTGTTTGTAGGCTTGAAACACTTCAAAAAAAAGTAGCTCTACATGAAGACTTGAAAGAGATCAACTAAATGGGGTAAGCTCAACATGGCCACTTTTTCCGTTATGGTACCTAAACTGTTATCACAGTTACTCCTGCAGTCACCTGCCCGGAGCTCTAACCTATCCAGTTGCTCTGGAATCTCAAATCACCAGTTCTCAAACCCACACTGATAAAAATCCACATCCTCAGTGACTGAGCATTAAATGGTTCCTCCTGAGCACAGAATCAACCACAGAGGGTCTGTATCTGTTTGCAGCCTCAGCTAACATCAGTAACTAGAAACAAAGCAAGGTGGCCTTTGAGAACACTCTGAACCCACACTGTAAACAGGTTTTTATTGTACAGTGATTTGCACTAATGGTCAACAACCACCTTCACTACAAATACGTTTTGAGGTTCCTGCTCCAGAATGGAGCTCATCAGATTGACCCTTTTTAACAAACTGCCACCTTCTGACCACAGCAGCAGTGTAACAACAGTGCATCTCCCTGCAGAGTGGCCCCAAAAGCGCGAGAGGGGCTGCCACAGGCAGCAGCTACAGACTCAATGCATCAATAACCTGCTCTTGCAAAGGCAAGACCACTCACTACCTGGCTGGAGAACACACACCCACCTCCTACAGTTTTTGTTCTTCCTTCAGTTTCCCAGCAAGCCCAAATACAAAAGCTCCTGAGGCTAATTCTGTGGCAAATTAACAGGACGGTATCTGTGTTATGACATCAGGGCCTACATAAACCCCTCTGTAACTAGACAAGTTTACTGCCAGGGATGGGAAGAGATTGCCTTTGGAGACTCCTTAAGGAAAGGGGAAGACCAACTCCTGGCTGCAGTGACATCCCTCCTCTTTCACTTAACTGAATGTCACAGAGCCTAAGAAGGCAAAACTGGGCAATTTTATTATCAGCAGCAATCGCATATGGAGTCTCTGTGCTAATTAAAAGGCAGACGTTAATCTGCTTTAAATAATCAGATATTAATTTAATCTTCCAAAGGTTTCACCAGTTTCCCTATTTTTGGTGAAGAAAACTAGGCCTTTTTTACTGAAGTTTTCTCAGGTGTGAGTTCCACATCACATTTTTGTGCTGCTTTTTAGATGAACTATAATGCTTCTTCTGAAGTCAGAGTTTACTTTTAATATTTGCATAAACCACACGCCAAAAAAAGTCACCAGAAACAAGACACAGTCATAAACTGAGAAGTCCTTAAGGAATTACTCTTTAGGATGCTAACACTTTCCAATCCAAAGCATCACTGCAGGCAACAATGTAACATAAGAGCCAATGAAAGGACAAATTCAAGTGACACAGTCTTAAGTGCTATAAACTCATAAAATAAACCAATTCTTGATACTTCAGCAGAACTCTTAACCTCAGTTTTTAACACATAGGTACACTGTGAATGAACTCTATGTCTCCGAAGTTCGGTTCCTGAGGGTCATCCCAGCTGCCAATAACACCACCCAAAACGCTGTTCTGTAGGGATGCTGTTGAGGCTATAAATGAGAGCTTCCTCGTGTTTCACAGAAAAGGACGGTCAGGTGCAACACCAGCGAGTACCACTCTTCCTTGGGGCTGCTTTATGCCCTGTCCTGGGCACTGGTGAGGCCACATCTCAAGTGCTGTGTCCACTTCTGGGCCACTCACTCCAAGAAGGGCATGGAGGTGCTGGAGAGAGTCCAGAGAAGGGCAATGGAGCTGGGGAAGGGGCAGGAGCATGAGTCCTATGAGGGTCTGCTGAGGGAGCTGGGGCTGTTTAGCCTGCAGAAGAGGAGGCTCAGGAGCGACCTTATCTTATCTACAACCACCTGAAAGGAGAGTGTGGCCAGGTGGGGGTCGGCCTCTTCTCCCATGCAACCTGCACACAATCTTAAGCTCTGCCAGGAGAGGTTTAGGTCGGACACGAGGAGGAATTTCTTCACAGAAGGGGTGCTTAGACATTGGAAAGGGCTGGCTAGAGAGGTGGTGCAGCCACCATGACTGTAAGTGTTCAAAAAATAACTAGACGTGGCGCTTAGTGCTATCTATGGTCTATTTAACATGGCTGTGCTCGGTCATAGGTTGGACTCGGTGATCTCGGAGGTCTTTTTCAACCTAATCGATTCTGTAATCCTTCCCTCCCCCGTGCCGTCACCAGCGAACCCCCCCCGCCCGACACCGCCGCCGCTCCCGCCGAGCTCCGCGCAAATGAAGCCACCTCCAGGGCGCCGCTACCGCTCCCGAGCCGCGCATCCTCCCCTCCCAGCCCAGGCTGTCCCACCTTCATGGGGTCGGCGAGGTAGAGCTTCTCGGCAGCGCGGGTGAACTCCTCCCAAGCCTGGAAGTGCGGCATGGCCGGGCCCGCTCGGCTCCCCACGGCCGCGGCAAGATGGCGCCGGAGGCGGGCGGGCGGCCGGCGGAGACAGCGCCTCCCATTGGCCCGCGGGAAAGCGCCGCCCAATCGCGGAGAGCGTGACTCACGGCTCCCGGGCCCGCCGGCCCAGCCCGCCCGCCACAGCGACCCCTGGAGGCGCGGCGGGACGGCTCCGGGCGCTCCCCGCCCGCCGCGCAGGCAGACACGCCTCGTGGCCGCCCGGGGTGGGTGCCCGGGGATCGCGGGTTCGAGCCCCGCTGCCGGCGGAGCGCCCACCCTGCCGGGGCTGGCACCTGCGGGGCTCCGCCAGGCCAGGTACGGGCTGTCTCCGCCACAGCCTCCCGCCCTGAGGCCACGGGGGGCGGCGGGGACGCGGGTGGGCCAGCGGGGAGCCTGGCGGTCCGGCGGGAGGTGAGGGCAGGGCCCGGGCCGTGTACCCGAGGGGCTCCGTTTGCTCGGCCGGCCTTCCCAGCTGAAGCAATTCCCAGGTTTTCCCCGGCTGGAAGGGCCTGCGTTAAGCTGGAGGTTGGCTTCGTGTGGAACAGAAAGGGCGTGTGGGGAGCCCCTCAGTCCACCTTGCCGAGAGGGGCTGAGGCACACCTGAACTAAAGCTGCTCTTTGGGGAAGAGGCTGAATGGCATAGAATAAAATTATGAAATATGTTGGGGAAATCTGCCTTTCAGTCGTGTGTGTGTGTGTATGTGTGTGTGTGTGTAAACCTTTTACATAAAGCTGACTTTAAAATTCCCTTCAAAAATGAAATGAGAGAGGAGAAAGAAAATCCAAGATTTCTCCCATTATGTTTTAAAATCCCATTTCCTGCAATTTTTTTGGTGCCTTTATAGAACAAAGCGTGTGGCCAGACACAGAGCTAAGCTCTGCTCATGTCACACGGCTTGTGCAGCTGCTGCAGTGACAATAAGCATGGAAAACTTGCAGTCTCTACTCTCTTATTTCACAGGGATTCACCGAAAACCCACAAGCTCCTGATAATGATTCACAGCTCCAAGTTTTACTGAACAACTCAAAGCTTAGCCAAACAAATAAACTGCAAGGTTTGGGGCAGATCTGCATTTGAGGGGACAAATTATGCCGGCTGTTGCAGTCTCCATTAGCAACATGGGGAAATACTATGGCTGCAGGCTTTTTTTGGCCACAAAAGGCACAATACATGCAAGAGAGAATGAAGAAATGTGGAATAGAAATAAAAGGGTGGATGGGAGGTAAGGGGAGAAAAACTAGAATGAAATTCCCTGAGTCAGTAAAGCAGAAAATAATTGTTACTGTGGGGATCTACTCTGAAAAAGTCTGCAGTGATTAGACTGGCAAACTTCATAAATTGTGAGTTGTGGGTGTTATGTGGTCTAAACAGTTCTGTTAAAGGGCTTTGCACCAATGAGTGGGGGCTGTGGAGAGTGGAAAGATTTAAGGATTTTTTTCTTTCTTTCCAGAACTGCTCACAGTGTTTAGGTGCTGATGTGTCAGAGAACTGAGCTTCAGAACTGAGAGAGTTGTCTTTCAGAGACGCTGAGAATCAACAGATTATCAGGTGATAGATTTATGAACAGAGCCTAAAGCAACCATGCTAAACACAGAACCTAACCTGGATGGAATGGTTCTCTACTATCCTTGGGTTTGGATAGCTATTTGTAACAGTGAAGTAGGAATTGCATTTGGTACTGTTGTACAGATATGTAGGGAATGTAAACACATGGAAAGGAAAAGTGTGGGGAACACAAACCCTTTAACACACATAGCATTTTACAAAACCATTGTTCACTAAATTTGGATCCAGGTTTTCAAGTGGGACATGGGTTCTGAAAGAGCTCCTGTTTTGAGCTGTCCAGTCATAAACACTTAAGGGTTGCTTTACAGAGGATTTTAGTTTTGACTCAAATGTTCAGGATCTTTTATGCGTTCTTTGACATAGAAGTGGTTTAGGAGCTTGCCAATGCCCAGTCATTAGCCCTGCAGTTCAGCTAATGCAGAGCAAGATTAGAAAACTAAACCATTATTTTTCCCATAACCTAGAAGATTTCCATGATCCATTTTAGGATGCAGCTTCTAAAACTGTTCTATATGCACAGCTTTGGAGGTGACAAACTGCAGCAGCCAGGGCAAAGAACAGAGAGAGGGATTTCATAACTGGCCTTGCCTCTGAGGGAAAAGGGATGTGTCACGATGACAGTCCTGTACAGCCTGATACACAGCGCTGCATAGCCTGTTCCTGGCTACAAATCTTAAGGATTTTGTCATCCCTGCCACTGCCACCAGTGCTTATGGCCCCACCTTGTGCTGCCACAGCTGTTTGTAACTCCACACTGGGGACCGAACCAGTGCTGGGATTAAAAGCAGCACTGTTTTTAGTAACACTTTTTTTTTTACAGAGATAGGTTTGGTTTTCTAGTTTACTGTGTGGCTTTATGTACTGTTGTGCTGACAGAGCTGTTGCAAATGTATCTTTTTTGGTGGCGAGACAGAATATGGGAATTCCTACTGTTTTTGCTGGATTGCCACCAGAGATGAGGGGCTGTATGTGAAACCACCCCCACCCGCAGTTCCCCTGAAAGCAGGGCCAGTTGCTGAAATCTCCACAATTAAGAAGAGAAGCTATTTCTGAGCCCCAGGGAATGTCTGATACCTGTAGTTAGTGCACTGCTTTGCTCTGTTGTTCTCCTTTTGCCTGGAGAACAGAACATTTTCTTGACATGTTTGGAAAGTAAGTCAGACCAGTGCAGCTATTCAGCTGTAAGTTGTATTTGATGTATGTCCAAAACTGTATTTTTCAAGCAAGTTCCAGTGAGTGCAGTAATAGTAGAAATCCTTCAATGGGCTTTTTGTTTAGTGAAATAAAATGAACAGTTGTTTATCACTGTGTGAAGTGTCTGGTATTCAGCCAATAATAATTTAGTAGTTAGTAAGAATTCTGCTAAAACATACTTACTTATCTTGCTTTCTTTTCTTGAGTTCCTGCTTTCTGCCATGCAAGAAATCATTCCAACGGTCTTAACAGCCATTCCATCACTTGCAAGTGGAATCTGGAATGCTATAAAACCTCATCTACTCTTTCCTCAGTCTGTATTTGTATATCCTTGCTGTATTCTCTAGACCACCTTAGATAATGTCTTTTTTTTTTGCTTGGATTTAAGGCAGTAAAAAGCTATGAAGCAATAATGTAAGTACTTGTGTGATGAAGACTTTTCATGTGGTTTTTCCTCAGGCCTTTTCCCCTCATCCAACCTGTATGTACATGATTAATGATCTCTCTTTGATCAAGCTTCTACATGCATTGCTGCTGCAAGTTCTGCTTCATAAAGGTGTGTTCAGGCATCTGGATTGCTATCTAGTGTCTTCCTTTGCCTTAATGACAAACTGTAATAAAATAGTGGAGGAAACAGTTGCATTGGATCTTAAAACATCATCCACGGAGATCTTACAGCTCCTACAAAGTTTGTGGAAATTGCAGCTGCTCAGCATCACTCAGGGTCAGACATTTGGTTTCCTGTTCTTCACATTAATGCTTTTATTCTATCTAAAGCAGGTGCCATATTCTTTTTTTGCAAAACTATTTTTTCTTTCCTGGATAAGGAATTCAGATAAGAGTATTAAATTCATTAAAATAGTTATCTTTCACCATGACATACTACTGGTGGGGAAAACAAACTGGTCTTCTCAGCTAAAAGGAGCTTTGTGTAGAACACTGTGCTTTATCATGCTAAATTGTGGATTAGATGGGAAACAATGGGACAAACTGATCTCAGTTATGCTGCTCTAACTCCAGAGTCATTCCATTTATTTCATTGGATTTTTTTTTCTTTTTGTATCTGTAACAGTATAATTAAGAGCAGACTTTGGTGCCGGATGATAATCCTGTTCTTGGACCAGGAGCAACATAAAGTCAGCTCAGTAATTCAGGCCTGAGAGAGTGCTAATGAGGAGTTAGTTACAAGGCAATTATTGCTGCCAGGAATGCTTAATGCTTAAAGGAGATAGAGTTGCTTCTTTCAAAATAACTTCAACCCAGCCCTTAGTAAAGTTAAGTAGAATCCCAGGCATTGTCATAATACATTCAATTCTCGTGTGTATGGTCTAAACCAGCCTGGGGTTTGTACTGATGCAAACTTCAATCACAGGGGGCTATTTTTTCTTTTGAAAAGGCATTTATGTGCATAGGGATGCAGATAAATCTTGAATACTCTGAGATCCAGGTCTTGACATCTCACTGGCTTCTGAGCCTCAGTGCCCATGAGAACTGAGCCTGCAGAAGTAGTTTGTGCTCCTGGATGGGTTATAACACGCCAGACTGAGCCACAGGTTTCACTCCACAGCTCCTGAAGGAGCACAAAGCGTGCGGCTCCTTTCTAAGGGTTTTATGTTTTACACAGCTTGGCTGAAGTTTTCACCAGGTTGAGCCATACACAGTTAATTACATCAACGATAATTTTCTATTCTTTTGCACAGAAGCATCCTGCAGAGTGATTCAGGCTCATACTGTCCTAACAGGATGATTAAATATTGGTGACACTGCGTTGTTAAAAGACAGTTCATGACAGTTAAGGCTGGATGTGGGCAGCAGGATTCCAGGGCCCTGTCCTGGTGCCTGTCATGGCCGAGTCACAGCTTCAGGGCAGGGTGAGACCTGCATGCCTGTTGCTATGCTCATTCCTTTCCCCCAGTGCCTCTGCTCCTGTGAAAGGAGCACACAACAAACATGTCCCTGATCAGGGCACACCGTGATCTCCACCTGACAGACATTTGAGCAATGACCTGGCCCAAAGCAGCATTGTTTCCTAGTTTGCTTTAACCATCAGAAAAGACAATGTCATTTAATATGTTCAGATCTTTCTTTGGTAGGGAATATATGTATGTGGATGGCAATAGCCATTACTCTGGCAAGAGAGTAATCCCTGCATATGGCCCTGTTCTATCCTTAGTAGAAACTGCTCTTTCATTTTTGGATGCTGTTCTGACAGTGTTCTTGTTAAGCTGCTCAGTTTTGATGGCTGGAAAGATTCATCCCTTCCTGTTAAGTGGTCACTTTAGTTCCTTCGGCATAGCAAGGTATTCAAATGAATGTGCTGTCATGCAGGAGACATATGTTAGAGAGCAGCCTCTCTGCTGTCACCACGCTGGCTGTTGAGATTTGAGAATGAAATAGCAGTCCTCGTGATGGCCTTCAGGGAGAAGAGGAGCACATCTGGTAGCCAGCTCATGAACCAGCATTTGAAGCACTGTGGTAGCAGACAGACACTCATAGCATTAACTGCTCATAGATTTTGTATCACCATTACGTGAAGTTTCTGAGCCTGCTTAAGATGGGCTTAGATCATCTGCTGGCACACGCTGCAAGCACATTGATTTATTACATTAATCTTTAAGCAGCAAAGCTTTTTATTTGATCGGCATGACTTAAGGCTGGTTTACCTGTGCTGTTCATGCTGCCGTGGCTGACGTAATTGAGGAGTACAAAGCACCAGAACAGGCAAGTGAGATTAGATGCTTACAGTGATACCTTCCCAAGTCCTCTGGAGCTGTGTAACTGCAGCTGGGTTGGAAGGGCTTTCCGAATTTTTAACTTACATTGACTTCTAATTCGAAACTACATATCTGAGCCTGGATCAGATGGAAATTGCCACCTTGTCCTCAGTTCAGCCTACAGAAAGGGAGAGCAGTTCCCAGTCTGCTGTAATTCTAAGGCTTGAACTTTCCAGGTAGGTGAACCCTGCCAACTTCTTGCTCAAGTGAGAGTAACAGGCTTTCCCCTTCCCCCTGCACTGTTGTGAGAGCAGCGACCTGCAGCTGATGGGAAACAGTAACTTTCACTGTTTGCAAAGAAAATTCATGCCTGTCCCTGAATGCACACAGCCTCATTTGAGTGGACTTTTGATTTAACTGTGTCAGCACAAGAGCTGGTAGTCCCAGCTACTTGTCATTGCCTTTTCCCAGGAATTAATGCCCTCTCATGATGTGTTTGCAGAAATGCACGTGTAAGTACCCCTCAATCCACTTCAATCAAACTGGGCTAGCAAAAGCCTCCTACTTGATCCATTTAAGTCTGGCCCAAGTTGACTGAAGTAGCTGAAGGGGGTGTCCACATGATCCTACTCTGAAGGCAGATGTCAAGAGGTGGTAATTTCCACAAGAAGTAGGACGGGCTGAGCAGGGGGAGTGGATCTGAATCAGCAGCTTCTCCCATCCCCTGGGCTGCAGGTGGAGGAGGACTCCAGCACACGAGCCCACTGGGCATCTTGGCTGGCACAGCTCAAGGAGTGGCGTGGAGCAGCTGTTTCCCCTTCCCGTAGTTACAGGAGAAGAACTTTGTGCGGAGCAGCTGTGGCCAAGAATGCACAGCAGAATAAAGACCCTGCAAGCTCCTCAAGCTCCCCTGTTCGAGTCTTTGTCCTTGGTCAAGGATTGGTAAGGGTAGAGGTCTGAATTAAGGTAAAATTAGTGTCAAAGTGGATGTTCAACATTTGTGTTGCCAGTTCCTGGAACAACTGTAAGCACACACATTCCTAGGATGTCTGCAGTATGGCAGCTTTCTTCTAAGAGCATCTGATACAGACCTTGTGTATCACTGGGCTCACAGGCCCACATAAAGCATACAGAAGACCCAGGAGCAGTGCTAGAAAGGGCTTCCTTATTTCCAACATACTGCTGCTGTTAAGACCCTTGGCATGGAGGTTGCAAGTATTTACCTGGCTCTTTGGTCGGCTTGCATCTGCAGAGGAATTTTAACCTCAAATATCTAAGGTTAGTGTTTTCCAAAGAATTGGATTACATTAAAAATATGGAAGGACATCCAGGGGGTGTTTAGGAGTGGGGGCAGGGAGAATATCTGCATAAATTCCACAACATGGCTGTGACTTTATGTTGGAGGGATAACTACTAACAAGATTTGAAATGTGCCCTAACTGTTGCATTCATGCTGAGGTGTTTTTCTCTCTCCATTAACAACTTTTACTGATCTCATTTTTTTTTAATGAGTAGTAAGTAAGTCAAAGGTAGAAGTGATTTTCCTCCTTCAGGAATTACCACAGCATTCCCCTTTCATTTTGATGAGGCAGAAGTTGAGAGGTCACACGGATACCAGAAACACTTATGCAAGGGATGTGAATGAGGAGGAAATACTCACTGCTCTCACTGTGTCAGGGCCTGGAGAAAGATGATGAGCCTTCAGGCAATTCCCAGCCTGATGCTGATCCTCCTGCTTTGTCTCCCTGCCTCTTACCCACTCCTGGCTGGGAGGGACAGGAACTGGGAATGGTAGCTGCATGCTTTCTGATGAATCTCTGGCCAGATCTCTCTGTATAAAAGATTCAGGCAATCTGTGTCCCCTTCATGCAGCACAAAGAGATGAGGCAGGGCAGTTCGGTTGCTCATACATATTTCAAATCTTTTCTTTTTTTCCTTAGGGTTGTTTTCACTTTTAGTTTAAAACAGGGTAAAACTGGCTGCCCTAAAGCTAGCTCCTCTTCTATATAGCTTATTCTTGTTGATTTAAAAACAAGAATCATGAGAAAGATTTGCCAGTGTAGCGTTTGCTATGCAACATTTACATGCAGCTGCTTTGAACTAAATTCCCAGCAGAAGTGAAAGGATTTTGAGGCTTCCAGATCTTAGCAGACAGAAATCTGTATCATATATACTTCTCCAGAGATTCTTCCCAGCCAGCTAGGACTGTACCATCCTTCTCCTACCTCACTGAGACAAATTACCAGCTCTTGGGAGGGGATCCTTCTGGACCTAGAAAGTTAATTAGTTTTGCTTGCAAATGTCTGCCACTGAAGTGACTGATTACTTTTTGGAGAGAAGGAAAACTCTTGTCTCTAGTGTTGAAAACAGCAAAAGCTTACAAATTTCTTTATATTTTGGTGCTTATTTATCTTCTGTGGGGCAAGACTCTTCTCCATATGTGGGGAAAATTTTCCAGCTGTGCTATGTCAGTTCTAGAGTTGTAGGTTGAATGATAAATCTCATCTTACATAACAAGAATATCATCATGAGTATTTGAAGGCTATTTGCAAATCAAATGCTGGTAATTTCATGTAAGATAGTCTTGCCCTACTTGCCTTCAGCCTGGCCAGTTTCACAGAAGCTAAGAATCCGTTGACTCTGATATTTTTCTAGGCAATGAAACCATGATCTAATCCAGGGCCAGAGTGGTAAACAAGTGGTTTTCTGTTTGGACATGTAAGGTAACTAACTCAATTAAGGGAATGCAGGTTGCCCTATGGTGGGGTGAAGATGTCTCCTGTGTCCACTCAGGAGCCTCCTCACTCCTTGGTGGCGATGATAACTTCAGCAAGCTGACACTTCTCTCCTTAGGAGCAGGATCAGTTTGATGTCCCATAAATCTTATTAGCTATTCTGTTCATTCTTCAGAGAAGTATCATGAGGGTTAATTATTTCTCTGCTCTGACTCAGACAGTGATTTTGTGCCAGAGGATTCTGGCAGTAAGTATAATCCTAGTGATACCCTCAGTGAGGAAACCATTGTTAGCTATGTTGATGAGGAAGCGCTAATGGAAGTTGAACCACAGCCTGATATAGAAACTGAGAGACCTAAGGCAAACAAAGGAAAGAGGTTGGAAACGTGGCTGTTTTCAGCTTTCCGCAGCAGATCTCATGAAAAATAACTCTTTGTCTTCTTCCCCCTTGCACCTCCCCATGCAAACTCGGGCTGCAGAATGGCTCTCCTGGGGCTGAGCTGTGCTAGAGGGAGGGAGGAGCTGTACTGCTGAAGTCCTGGTGCTGACTGGCATTCCCTAGGGAGGATGTGCAGCAAGGAGCAGGTTTCAAACAGTGTCTCCCCTGCAAAACTGGGTTGCCAGATGGGGGCTGAGGCCCTTGCTCTGCCCAGACTCCATCAAGGCATTGCTCCAGAGCCAATTGGCACCATGAACTATAAATACATTGGCCATGTTGCTCTATTTAAGACCAGTGCTCTGGACTTAGATGAATGCCTGAATAAAATATATTTTCTGAGCTGCTTTTCTCTCTCTCAGTGTTTTATAAAGTCATTACAAAGAATGGGGATATTTACCTGCTTGTAACTGTGCTGAGGAGGGCAGAAGGGCTCCCTGCACCAGCACACAAACCTAAGCACAACTTAGTCCTTTAAGAGCACCCTTTGTCCCAAAGAGATTATTTTCCTCTCCTGGTCTCATGTGGTTTCCAAGGCCCAGTTTAAACACATACAATGACATAGGATAGATAGCTATTTTCCATACATGGCCTTGTATGGTTGTTCAGCAGGAAGTATTCATTGCTTTAAGACAGTTCTGTTCTGCTCTCCAAAAGAGAAGCAGGCAGGATTATCTTGGGTCACATCTTTCTTCTGTTAGTCAAATGGTGAAACCAGACATCTGAGTTGTTTCAGTCTGTGACCTTACCCTGTGCTTCCTGACTGATCTCACAGCTTTCAGTTGTCCCTAGTTTATATGCAGGATTCTTCAGTCCCCCTGGCAATCTGCATTCTTTCTCTGAGCTTTTTCCTGGTATCTTGGGCACTTGGGAGATCACAGCCTTGCCTTGGTTTCTACATGGCTGCTTAACTAGCCACTCTAATAATTCACTGCCTTAGTCTGGATACCTCTGCTGAACAGGCTTAAAGGTATTCATGGTCTTCTCTGATGTTTCTTGATGCTTTTCAACCTATACAGTATTCTTTCAACTTGCATTCTTCCTAGCTGCCTCCAGAAGCAGTTCAGCAGGCTCCAACATTTCCTGACACTGTGGCCCCTTATAGCAACCAGCAGCTTACACATTTCTCATTCAGCTCACAATCTGCTTCACTGTTTCTGGCACCCTACGTTTGCTCTCTCATTCCCTAACATGCTATAGCCTTCTTCAGGCTCAGCAGCTGCTCCAAGAAGGGAGCTTTTTGCTGAAAGCATTTTCCAGATTCTCCTTTACGCTCTCTAGCAATGAATTTTTTTCCTATTTCATGATATGATGTGTTTTTCCTTGGCAAATTTGTAATTGCTTCTTCATTTACCTTTATTGGTCCCTGATGTCCAGCATCCTGTGTTATTCCCTGTAAAATATGGACACTCTGTTATTTCAAACATCCTTGTAGCTCTACCCAGCAGTTGTAGCCCTTCTTGATGTGGTTGCATTCAGTAACATTCCGCTGTGTTAGCTGACTGTTCTGTGTGTCCCCAGCAATTCTCAACTTCTCTGGTTTTCCTCGCCATCCTGAGGCTTACATCTCACACCACTGAGAGGCCTTCTCAGACAACTCTGCCATGATGATGTGTCCTCTGGTTTTCTGTGTCACCCTGGGATGTTTCTTGACATACATCTCTTATTCAGCTTCCCTTATGTCCCACAGCACTGCACAGGCTTTTTCTACATCCTCAGCAACTTTCATGGTACTCTGATGTCCCCTGGCTGTTATCTGGCTCTCTTTGATCTTTCCCAGCTGAATCGCAGCACTTTCTTAATATCGCTCTATACATCCTCTATGATCTTCACAGGCACCTCTGGCTTGCTAATGGTTATTTCCACATTCTTTTTAAGTTTGACTCAAAACAGTTTCACTCATCTACAAATGTTTGCAATCATGCAGCCAAAAAGGACTTTCTGGTAAAGCAGTATTTCAAGCATTCATTTTGTTTCTCTGACAGCATTTTCTTTAGGAAAATACCTAACTGCCCTAATGAATTTTGGGAGCAGGAGGTTGTCAGTGCATTTGCAGAAATGTATAGGAGCAGTCTGAGGCTCTTTTACTAAATGACTAAAATAAGGTGAGGATTATACCATGGTGAGCTTGCCCTGTGTGTAAAGACCCTGCAGCAAATAAGACTGCAGTGCTCTTGAAAATTTGATCCATAACTTCCATAAAGAGAAGCAGTGCCTCTGCTTCTCTTTGATAAAATGCATATGGCTGCTCAATGCAAATTCACCTGGTGATATTGGCAATGTTCTTGAAACATTTGGGTTCTGTGGAAGATTAAACTGTTGCTGTTCTTATATTAGACATCTTAACTCATAATGACTAGTAAGAAAATCTTGAGTTGGATATGAAGAAATAATTCTTACTTGCCTGCTTGCAGGTCCCAAAACCTGCTTGATGTTTAAAGTTTTCAAACAAAAAAAAAAAAAAAACCAGATGCTGAAATGTATGAAGCTGTAGAATTTGGTTTATTCTTGTATCACCTCTTGAAAATAACCAAGCATGAAATAATACAGGTTACATTGCTCATTACCTATTTATGTTGCACCATCATCAATCATCTGGTAAAATGTAAACCAACAGCATCCATTCCACATGGATACCATTATAGAGTGAATATTTCTCCTTCATAAAAATTCCAATGCTCAAGTATGTTTGTATACTTTCACTCTTTCCTTGTCCCCAGTGCTTTGATTGCAGTAAGAATCCTAAAATACATTTGTTCCTGTTGTCTTGTGCAAACATGTCCTGTACCCAATCCTGGTTTCCACTTACAAAAATTACAGAAAAATCCATGTGATATAAATCATACAGCAGTGCCTTACAGTTTTATTTAGTTCCTTAGTCAACCATGCTTTTAGTTATCCCCAGCAGTAGATGCCATGTTTAACAGTGCAAGGGCTACATGCTTATGTGCTTACTTTATTTCCTTTACTGCCCAAGTTCTAAAGCAGTCAACAGCACTTTAAATACGGATTTATGACTGCTCATGTACCCCTGAACTGCAGGAGAGGGAGGATAAAAATGTTACTGAGTACAGTGGGGTCAATTTCTTTTTGCATGAAAGTGCTGTTTAGCAGAGGGGGAGGAAGGTGAACCTGGTGCCAGCTATTTTTGCACTGGCCAAGTCCTGTCATCAAAACTGCACAGGGGCTGTGCTAACTTAACTCTGCACCAAGGTCAGTTAAACTTCCAGATGTACATTTCCACAGACCCCTGCTCCTTTCCTTCCCCTCTATTCACTTCTGGGACAAGTGCAGAAACCATCTCAGCTGGCTGGACATCATCATGTGAAGACTGTGATGATTGTGACTACTCTGGAGAGCCCAATTCAGCAAGTGATCCAAGTTCAGTCATGGCCTCACTGGATATAAATGGGGTTTTTAACATGAAAGATGAGCTGGACCTGGCAGCTTTTAAAACTTAGAGACTGGAAGGGAAAAGAAAACAAAAAAATGTTGAATATAGTCTACATTACTTTTGCACCAGATAGATGTTTATTTTATTGTTTTTCCTTGGTAGGAATTTACATGGTATGAAGGATTCCCCTATGGGTGCAGAATGGGCATGAAGGGTCCTCTGGAGGTAATTTGGTCCAACCTCCATCCCAAGTGAGGCCAAGTAGATGAGGCTGCTCTCTGATGATCCTTCCCTGAGAGACAGCCCATGGTGAAAGTAAAACCTTCAAGTTTAGATTAGGAAAGTATTTCTTAGGGTTCTCGTGAGCACAGACTGACCTCTCCTGAATCATTTGTCTTCCTAAGATTTTTCTGAGTGCAGCAATTCTGCCCAGACTAGGGAACAGCTTAAACTTTTGCTGATAGCAACAGCTCAAATTCCTCCATGGTGAGAGAGTGAGAATTGATCAGAATTTACTTGTTTGATGTGTGAAGATCCTTTTCTTTGCCTTGGAAGAACTGCACTGCAGTGAGCAGTTACATGAGCTTGCACAAGTATTTGAAGCCGTTCTCGTGCCCATGTCCTGCAGGAAATGAGCAGTGTCTAGTAAGTAGATCAATTACTATTCTTTATCTTGTTTTTTACTATTTATCTCTTTCTTTCTGAAATTTGTCTAACTTTATGGTTCATGCTTCTTATTTAAGAGAGAAAATACTTTTTCTCTCCTACGTGTTTTAGACTCCTGCTGATTCTATATGAATCCTTTTCTTTGGAAAGGATATCCTGAACTGTCTTTGGCCTAGCACTGGATAAATATAAGAGAGAACAAGCAGACTGAACAGAGGCATTGCAAAATTAAGTTTTCTTCTGCTTTTGCTTTGTAATTTGCCTCCTGGTTGATGTAGCAGCATTACCTCTAGCAGTACTTGTTCTCTCTTTAGCCTCTGTATTGATATTTCTCCCAATAAGTGAGGAATCTATTTTTGTGAGCATCTTGTGACAACCAGCTCAAGTGACATAAGCCACTGAACAGCTATTGAACAAATCTGGGCTAGATTCAGAGTAGGAAATTAGAGGGCGAAGTCTCCACATTCAAATGGCATCAACAGATTTATCTGGACCAAATTTTTGTCCTTCAGCTTGTTTGTGGTGTGACAACTGCCCACTTAAAATAGCGTCAAAATGCAAAAGAAAGGAAGCTGTGTCAGTACTTTCAGTCCTGCTGCGGAAGGTGTTGGTTCACCCCTAATGCATAATGCACAGCCTCTCCAAAATACACATCCCATCAGTTCCCAGGATCTGCAGTGTTGTAAAGCAGCTTGGAAAAGAAAAGGAAGAATAACTTCTCCAAAGGCAGCTAGAGAGAGAAGTCTGAGAGAGCCCTGGATATAATTACCTGAGCTGGAGTCCAGCCAGGAGAATGCTGAGCTAAGGAACAGTAAAGTCCTGACTCTGCACAAGGGATCCAGACAAATTTAAAAGAAACTGCAATAACAGAAGTGGGATTTGAGCATCTGGGAAGATGTTTGAGAGAGTGAATGAATACAAACTAAGGCCTCTAGGGAGTCTGATAGGAAACAAAAGGAGCAATAATGGTAATATATGTGGCACTGACTGTCTTACACTCAGGGCTACCTGATAAAACTGTTTCTTCTGCATGATCTAAGAGATCTAACTTCTCTGAGTTCATTTACCTCTCTACACAAGCCAGACTACATGAACATGGATGGAAATGAGACACCATCGTGTTCTTAAGTAGTCATGAATAAGAACTGAGTCAGACCTGACAAATATGTTAAATTTTTAACCAATTACCAGGTTAATTAGCTACTATTAATGGAAGATTTGTGCAGGAAGGAGGATTTCTCTCTGCTGGGCTGCTCCCCAGCTAAGGAGACCTGGTCTCTGGCCAGAAGTATTTTACCTTTAATCCCCAATTTCTTAAAGGGTAGTTATTCTAACACCTGGCCACTGTTTCTTGACAGGACTGGTATCATACAAACATTTCAATTTTCCTTCACTTTTTCCTCTTTTACAAATTTTCCTCTTCTACAAAGTCTTCACAGCTCCAGAATCAGCAAACTAATATATCTGACAGAAGGATGGTAAGGGTCTGCTAGTAATTACCTCTCATTTTAAGATCCTTCTTCTTGGCATGATTGTTTTTGTATTTGTTGGGAGCTCAAAGCATACCCAGGCAGCTACCATTGCTCAGGTTATGCCCAAAGCTTTTTGGTTCTTCCAAACTGTTCTCTTTCAGGCACTCTACATGATTTATAAGGTTTGTTAAAGAGACGTGGCTTAAAAAGGAATGCAAATGCAAAATGGGAGAGCTGATGGATGTGAGCAGGGCAGGTGGTCCAGAAGGCAATGGTAAAAAAAGGAAAAAGAATAAAAATAAAAAAGGAAGGGCTGGAGGGAAGGTAGAACATGAGGAAATCCAAGTGGGGTAGTGTCTGGAATCTGAAACTCTGCATTCTTCCCACTGCAGGGTTTTTCCCTTACTTTCCCTAAGCTGTTCCTTTTTTCACATTTCTTTCCCCCCTCTGGCTCATTTGTTTTATGCCAAGAGGCTTATTTGTTTTTCCTGGCTTATTTGTAGTGCATCTGGATTTAGACACCCTGATAAATCAGTTCCTCTGAAGACTGTGATCTAAAAATGAACATTGAGTTGGATTTTGAGCTAATTTAAACTGATACACATCTGATGAAGTGAAGTTTAGCCATGTAAAATTCCACTCCGTGAGCAAATGCATAAACAATGAACATTATTCCCCTTCAGTGTGTCAGAAAAAGATAGTCTGCTCCTTCCAAAAAGATTATTTTAAATTTGAGACACGTACCTGTAAATGTCTGTATTTAGCAGTTTTGAAAATCTAAGCATGGAAATGTATTATGTTAAGACATTCCAAACACTTCAAGAGATTGTCTTCTACCGAGCACATTATTTTTGGGAAGAGCTAAACCTTTCATTAGTTCTATCTGCCTGAATGTATTGGCTTAATTGTGTGTTTTATTTACTCTATAATATCATGTGTGCTTACTGTGCATTAGCAGATAAACATAAGCTGGGGTCAGAGTGCAAGCTCAGACAACAGTCAGCAATTTTCAACACCCTGCAGGATTTGGGATTTTATTAGTAATTTTTGGTTTTAATTTATTATTAAACACAGAATGAGAGCACCATGGAACTGATTCATCTTAGTCACTGTACTTATATGACTGGCTTGGAATTGAAAAAATATATTTTAGTGGCAGCTTTGCTTCTGATCTTAGGGAAAGTACTGATGGGAATTAGTTAGCTGCTGTGACTTAAAAAAAAAGGCAGATAATTAGAATTCAAATTTTAATCTTGTTGCCTTTGAAAATGAAACAAAATCAGTAACAATCTAAAATCATGTCCCTTGCTACTTTTGACTTTAGTCAGAGGAAGTTTGATTCCCACGAATGCCAAGAACATGACTCCATGTTGAGAGAAGAGCTCTGCTGAATTTTGCTGCAGCAGCTACAGGAGTGGCTGCCTTGGCTTCCCACCTGCTGCCTTGCTGAAGGTTATGGCCACCCAAGCAACCTAGGGTGTAAAGAGTGTGTCACTCCTCAGTTTCCTCATGGAAACCCTGGTTGTCTGCTTACATTCACCTCAGCTGGATTTTTGACTGGGTTTTTGATGGGGTTTGTACTGATGTGCAAAGACTTCTCTGCAAAGACTTCCTGCTGTGTCAGGTAGAAATTTCCTTCAGAAGGACAGGTTAGCTGAGGGTGGCAGCTCGTGATTCTACCACAGCAGTGCTCATCTGGCAGAGTCAGCTTGTGGTGTACAACAACTGTATGTCAACAGCAATTAGACAAAAAAAAGATTAGGGACTTCAATGGCAAAATAAACAAAAAATACACATGGATGGAAATAAGTGAAAGGCAAAATGCTTTAAGATCCAAACAAGAGTACATAAGGTAAGTAAAATTACATCTTCCTTCTCTAGCAGATATTTTTGTTGTCATATGCACAAGGGCCAAGTGCCACCACACCAGTGGTGGTTAGGCCTTTGGTTATCTCTGAAGATACGAAAATTACACTTGGAATGAAAGTGCGAGAACACTGTGCCCTCCACTGAATCTACCACCTGCCATTAGTGAAAAAAGCTACCATCAACTTCAAACAGTTGGAGTGGCATAGAGGCATGCCAGCCCTAACTAACTGTTCTAGTTGTGTAGATCAATCAGAGACATGCTGGGACATCTAATTTCTTAATTAATTAGTCACCTAAGTCCTGACCAGAAGCAAAACACATTTGTCCACCAAACTCTGCAATTGCTCCAGGAACTGCTGAGCTCCTGCCTTTTTGGTGTGCTGTTGAAAATCAAATTATATAGCTTTAGCAACAGAACTGTAATTAGGGTCAGTAGAAAGTTGTGGGTAGGATAATATTGTGGATTCTGCAATTTTTTGTCATGTTGCTCCATAATACACCAGAAACCAGTAGTTTCATTGCTCCCCAGTGCATTAACACTGTCAGTGAAACATCTCCTGTTTCCTGATGTGGAACTGGCCCTTCTGTGAGCCTGTTGCCAAGGCTGGCCTCAGTTTACAATAATTCACAACTGTGCTCCTCCTGGAGTTGATGGCAAAGCTCCTGTCAGCTCCTGTAGGAGCTGGACAGGTCTAGGCAGGGAAAATAGGGATGGATAAGGAAGATGATAGAGCAGAGCTGAAGAGAAAAGAAAGCAGGCTTTGGTGTTTCATTATAATCTCCCCAGTTATCACTGGCTCTCATACTGATACCACCAGGAGGCTTTTTCATAGATTAAAATTATGTTATAACTAGAAGTTAATCAGTTCTTATTTTCCTGTTCTCCATGACACTAAGAAAATCTCTGCTCTAGGCTACTGCTGCTTCTGCCTCTGGGCTCTTAAGCTCCTCCTTTTTCTCGTTGGATTTTCTTTTCCTAGCCCCTCATCCTTCCTGCACGTCTTCATTGCAGCTGTTTCCAGATCTTGCCTCTTGGGGAGCACCATTCTCTCCACCTGCATCATTCCAACCCCTGAAACAATCAGCTGTGGGAAGGCTAAGGACTGACTGTGATGTGTCACTGCTGGCCCTTTCAGCCTGGAGAATACACCTCTTGAGATCATTCTTTCAGGATGTCAGCAAATTCAGGCAAACATTACAAGACTGATATCATAATTGGAAGACTGCCTAGGATCAGTTTTTATTGAAATTAAAAAAAAATTTAAAAATAATAATAAAAAGATGTTTTAATTCTTGTGACTGTAGCACATGTTCAAATATATTGTGACTATAATACAGGTTCACATAATTATTAAGATAATGCAAGATCCAGGCTCAAGCTTCAGTTCTTGTGACAGGAGAGGGAAATAAAAATGAAGAAGAAAAAAAAAAGAGCTAATTGTGGAAAAGATGCACAGAAACAGAAGAGGTGGAAAGGAAAAGAGGGATGAAGAAATATAGAATGCTTTCATTTTTTGTTGAAAAAGTGTGAAAAAAAAATAAATAAAAGCCCAAGAAGCAAAGAAAAAAAATGAAAGGAGGAAGAGTAGGAAGAGCAGCGAGATAAGCTGGGGGTTGGTTGAATTCTATTTGAGCACTGCAGTGAAAAGTTCCAGCTATGGAATTACAGTCCAGATTCTTTAGATTGTGAAGTTGTCCGTGAAGAGACTGGATCTCCGACTTAGGGACTACCACTACCCAAACACTTCCTAAGAATAAAAGGCTGAAGTAACTGTGGTGCACCAGATGACTTGGAGGAACCTCTGCACGAGGTGTAAGAAATAGACTGGATAAAAATGGAAGTGCTCAGAGCAGATGAGCAATGGTTGAGCTCCAATTGTTGTATTCTTGTACTTCCTACTTTCTGAACGCAGTGATATTACCAGTTCACACTATTTTATGTGTGTGTATGTATATATATATACACAAACACATGCATATTGAAGAATTTCTTAGCTTTTTAAGGAAGGAAAGTTGATTTCCTTTTACATGTTACTACATTCAGTTCCCTTTGTTTCACTGGAAGGAATTTCCAATGGAATTCCTTCACAGATTGAAGCAGAGGTTCACAGACAACTCTTACCATGCAGAAGTGTATCATCCCCGTGCAGGCTGCAAGGAGAAGAGGTGTCTATTTTTTCAGTAGATCTCAACAGGAAAAATAGAAAAATACTGCAAGTCAGAAATTTTGGCTTCTATTCCAGATTCTGGGGGGAACCCATCTAGGCAACGAGTCATCTCTTAACACAACTCTGAAGCGTTCAACTCCTAGTTACTCTAGCTAGTTACTCTAACTTTTCATTCTTACCCTCCCAGTTTCTCCTCCTTTTAGCCTTACTTCCCCTTCTGTTTCTTAGTCTACTTTCAGCTTCAGGTTTTAGTCCCCACCATTGCCATATTCCAGCTGCCAGGAGCTCCTTCTTCTAGTCCTCATCCTAAGCTCCCTTGCTTCCAAGCTCCATGGTACTCCAGGTACCCCAAATGTCTTGTCACAGGGCTGCTCCTGCTGTGTTCCCACCCAGGTCTCTGTCCCAGCACACAAGTTTAATCCAAACCTGCCCATTCTTGACTGAATGACTGAAAAGCAATTGTCAGAGGTTTGGTCAAACTGAGAGGCTTGTGAAAGGAGCAGCAAAAGGTGCCTGTTTGATATCACCATTCATGATTCCTCCCTCCATCAGAGTAAGGAGGGGCTAGGTTTACTACAGGAAAGGATGTGACTGTTTTAATCCAATATGATATCCTTTTTTTCTTACCTGGGTTACTTGGGCTAGAATTATCCCAAAGTATTGAGATGAGATAGATGCCCAACAGTGTCACTTTCAGCTGTCATTGTTAGTACTTGCTAATGTTGGAATAATTCAGCAAAAAACCAGTGGATTAAATGGAGAGTGTAAAAACTTCAGCTACAGGAAGCCTTGTCTTTACTGTCCATAATGTCACAACCTCCTTTACAAAATAGCTACATCTGCTTTGAAAATTGCAGCCAAAGACCTCAGTTCACATTAAACATATTTACAGGCTCTCAGACTTCCTAAGATGGGGAAATTATCACTGTGAGGGCAGAAATAGAGACACAGAGGCATCACAGGGTGGTTTCAGAGTGCCACAGGGGACAGAAGGGAGAAACAGGTCCCACATTACCTTCAATTCCTGTTGTAGTCTAAATATCGTAGTTCTCTCCCTGTGGTGTCTATGGATTCAAGGAATTCACAGTGACTGAGGCATAGTGAATGCATACAGGTGTGCCAGGAAAGGCAGGCATCAGCAAGGTGATCTTGTGCTCTATGCCAGAGAGACACAAGCAGTTCTTTTCCCAAAGAAGTTCACTCTCTAGGATGCTGTTTGCTGTTGTATCAGTTGTGCCAACAGTTAATTCATGACAGGGCCCAACATACTCAAAAATCCTTATGACTTGCAGGATCATGGCTTGAGAAATGATGTTAAAAATTAAAGCATGAAAGTTTTTTGCTGACTCCACCTCACCAGCTTATTTATCATTTAGCACATGACCACAGCTGTCACTGATTTACATATGAAACATGAGAGGATTTTTTCCTCAGATCCTGATGTCCCAAGGCTATGCATGTGTACATAAACCATATGTAAAAGAGAGGAGCTCTGTTTTCCAAGTGTGAAAAGGAAATTGTTCTACTGAGAGACGTCATTGGCATCCCTTTCCCTTTGTTCCCAAACATGGTAAAGAGCAATAAAGCTGCTTGTGGACTCTATTATGACGTCAAGTAAGAATGCACAGTTCCCCCTTTTTTTATGCCTGTATGTATATAACAATGTCAGTGTGGGCATCCAAAGAATGAATGGTTATGAAATACTGAGCAGCAGCAATGTATAAAAGGTAAATGACACACAGTAAAGGAATCTCCCTTCAAATCACATAGCACATGAAACCATTTTGGTCTGTGACAACTACACCACTAGATTTTTTCCATGTTTATCCAAAGTAGCTTAGTAAGCATAACATGCATGCCATTCACTAAGTCTGTGCACCAAAATACAGAGTATGATGACCCTAAGCAATGTCTCCAGTGCTTCTAAGCTTGTCAGAAAGGGGGACTGGCTGCTGCTACCTCTGTGAAGTATTTAATTCAATTAAATTTTGTGAGAGTAGTGACAAAAATAGCTCTCATTCTACTACAGCTATTCAACTGTTATTTCGGTGGAATTACACCTGTGTGAATTTCTTAGAGGTAGGAGTTGTGCACATGTTCTGGGAGCTAATGAGATTTCAGGAAAGGTTGTCAAGAATGGCACAAAACATATCTATTATTTTTGATTCAGAACAAACCCATTTATCTTTTCTCTTTGCTAAAAAGGGCAATTGCAGGGTTTTTCTGGTGACTGAAAGAAAAAAGAAATGCTAGATACAGGCTTCCTTCTGTCCCATATGTCTTAAGTGTACAAAGCTTTTTTTAGAGAATAGCTTTCTTTCAGGGCAAACCAGTTCTTACTAAAAATAATTCTTATGAGATCAGATAAAATGAGAGGAATGTTGTTGGCAGATCCTGATGCCTTATTTACAAAAAAAAAAAAAAAAGGGCTAAATCAGCCTAATCCAGGCCTGTAATACAAGGAGAGAGCTGAAGAACCTTCCCTGCTCCCCAGGGCTATGGTTGACAGCTCAAGAGCTATTTTGGTGGCTGTGGTCAGAGGATGCAAAGTGCCCGGACAGTCGCCTCCACCAGTCTGCCTTAACCCCTGGGAATGCCCCCCGGAGCCATGCAGGGCTTTTGAAAAGGCACAAGGACAAGCTCCATGCCCAGCCAGGAGCCTGCAAACACCAAGCACAACAGCGTCCCTTAGATGGGTCGCACCTTCCTAGATATGCATCTGTTTAATGATAAACATTCAGGTCTAGCTGTGACAGAGCTCATATTACAGCAAGGACTGGCTACCTGGTGATTCTCCCTCCAACAGGTCTTGAGTTCACACCCACTATGGAAGTAAAATTTAGATGGCTTTTTACTGTTAATGTGTTCTTGCCTTTGAACTTCACAGTTCTGTCTCCTCTTCCTTCATACAAATTTCTTCTCGCAAGCCTTTAGTACTGAACAGTGCCAGACCCCTGCTAATTTCTGGTGTTGTGTATAATTTTCCATCTTTTTAGCCCATTTTTGAGGTAGACGGCAAGCCCCTGAGGCAGGGACTTGCGTCATCTATTAAAAAAAGCTCAATAATTATTTATGATTCGTTTGTTGGAGCATTTGTGTACACTATTTAATAACAGATATGGACCACAAGTGTTGAGCAGACAGAAAGATCCATGTTGTCAAGCAGACTGAAAGTGATTTTGCAGACTTCACGTGTTGTCAAATATCTACATCAGGAGACAAATTTACTGCACATCTAAATTCAAATCAACCCAAAGCAAACCAGTTACCTTTTCATTGCATAAATATTTGTTCGTACAATGCATTGTGAATTGGTTATCCACAGTTACTTGAACTGCATCAAACAAGCTGACATAGAATTGTTTGGCCGTTTTTACATCTAGTTATCTTTACTCTTTGTTTAAGAGCAAAACGGAAAGGTTTGAGATTGGTTGGGGTCTTTTTTCTTCTAATAAAGCATTTCCTTATAAGGAATTCATTGACTGAATGTGTGTAAAAAATGTCCCTCAAACAGGTTAATTTTATTTTCAAACTAGAAGAAGAATGCCAGGATCCAGTTGTTCATTTATAATTCAGCACAAAGCTAAAGAAACAAGGGCAGAAAATGCATAGTTGTAAATCGTGCTTGCAGCCACAGGACAATATAATGCCGAGCAGCCATTTTAGGTTTTTGATTGCTTTATACCCTTTCCACATAAGGAAGCCTGTTAAATGAATCCTTATGGGAATTGTTCCTGAGGTTTGTGTTTTGTACATGAAATTCCAAGTACAAAGGTTTCATTTTGTGAAGTAAATGGTCTGTATTCTGTAAAAATTCAAGTTCGAGGTACTTTTTTTCGGAAAGGCTTCTTGCTTTCTAGGTACAACAACAGTTTTATCAGTTTAATAAAATGTAAACCCAATGTCTCTGGAAAAAAATAATTTCAGTGGAATTATTTCCATCAGAAGGGATAAAGGTGGCAACTCCTGGTGCAAATCCTGGTGCATTTTACTCAGAAGAATTACTAGATAGTCTGTAGCTAAGTACATGGACCAGATCCTCCCTTCTCCTCTATTATGGAAATCTCAGAAAGAAAGAAACTGTTGCTGTTTCACTTCAGTCTTCAAAGAGAAGCCCTAGCAGTGGATGGAGCAGAGGCTCTACTCAGTAAATGTGTGTAATTCTAGCCCACTTTTTCTCCTAATGCTTTTTTGATGAAATTACCACACTCTTCCGAAAATTTGCTTGTGGATAGATGTATTATTTTTCTCAGTGAGAAATAATCCAGGTGTCCAATCAACCCAAAGGTTGTACATTCATTATTTCTATTTAAGTCAGTTAGAACAGTGCAGATGTCCCTTCTATTTGATGATTTGCTTCCAGAGAAAGACTAGAGAATTAATTAAAATATACAATCTAATTGAAAGGAAAATCATAAGATTTTGTTTCTAGGAAACAACTTGTGGGTACAAAGGATCTAAAGTTGTGCATTTATTTCTAAGTAGAGAACATATCATCTCAAGCCACTCCACCAAAGTTTGAGCCTGAGGTCAGTTTTCAGTCTGTGAGTCTAATTTAGTTTCAGAATAGAGCTTAAGGTTCCCAACATCCAGAGACCTGGGTGGGGGCGTAGGGGGGGAAACATGTGATTTTGGTTTCAGTTAATTTTAGATTTATTTCTGTTTATGAGATCAGTTGTCTCTTTCTAAAAGCGTTTTCATTTTGGCAGACTCCTCAAATGAAAGGCTTATTTCGAGACGTTTCCTGTTGAGTAACTGATGCTGCTGCTGCTGCTGCTGAGAGGTAAAGGGAAACATACACAGTGCTGAAGGGAACGTGTGGTAGTGTCATGGCAATGACAGGAATGAAGCCAAAGACTGCCATTATCTTTCCTTCCATCCCAGAGGAGCTAAACAGGCAGTGCAGAGGGAGAACGTGTTATATGGCATTAGCAGATCTATCCCTCAAGCCTTTTGGATACTGCTAGCCAGGTATTCTGAACATGGACTATGATCTATGTTTCATGTGGTCATAGCTTCCAACCCTTCCCTTTTCATGCACAAAGATTGCCACAAAGCTTTGCAAATGGTTTCTTTTTGATTAGCACGGGGATTCTTCATCATTTATTTCCACCGTGCTAAAGACAACAGATACCAGCAAAACAGATTTCTGCATGATGCTCCCATTTGGGCAAAGCCATTGTAAAATGAAATAACAGCAAAGAGTCTGTCTTTTTGAGGTAAATTTTCAGCAAGCTTGGCATTTTGAGGAATTATGGAAGATCACTGTTCTCAACTAAACATTCCTTTCTGTCTTCCCCTACTAATGACCACTCCTGTGCAATTACTCCATAATTTCTATACTCATCTAAAACTCTTATCCAATTTCATAGCCATAATAATAAATATATCATTAAACAAAAATATTCTTTACATAATAACAGAGACAATGAAGATAAAATCCTGGACACTTAAGATGAATTTTTTTTAATTACCTTGTGGATTAACAGGCTTGTCTCTGCTGTTACATTTAAGTCCTCTGAATACACTTGGACAAGCCTTTCCCTGGTTCTTACAACCAGCCAGAACTCCTTTGTACAGTTGCTGTAAGAATGCAGTAGCTGGAGAGAAACCATTGAAAAAGTGAGGTCAGCATCTCAGGAGAGTCTGTCTGCAGAACTCAGTAGGTAAAACCTCAGCTGTGGAAAATTCTCAACTTTTGAGGAAAACCTGGTGTGAAGGATTTAGCAAAGGTACACACAGTGGGATATAGGAAGAGAAACACATTTATGGCTGCTTGAGAGCCATCACAGAAACCAGTAAGATGTCCAAAAAGTCTAAGAATTTGAGGAAGAAATGCTAGTGAAGCTGAGCAATTTTGTAAATTGCAGCTGGCTTCACAGAATTCTTAGATGAGGAACAAAAAATGCAAGGCAGTCTCTTGTGTGTTAATTTAATGTAATTAATTAATTCATTTTGAACCACTTTTTTTTTGGTGCAAAGGGATCTTAATTATAGCGCAAAATTCAGATGTAATTGATGTAAAAGATCTTCATGTAAATGAAAAGATGAGTGCTATGTTTGAAACTGAAGGGAAGAAGAAATGCCCTGTTGAAAAGTCACAGTTTATGTGGGTCAGAGTCTCAGCTGAGTTGTGTTAAAGGTTAACTCACACAGAGGGAACATGCTCAGGTACTTGTGTAGCACATGAACCAGCATTACTGTCAGGGATGAGGCTGTAATGCAGTGATCATGAGGATAACTGGCTTATTTCTAGAAGTTAAAAGATCCATTCCAAAAATTGCATGAAAATGCTACAAATGAAGAGCTTTGTAGAGAAAGCTCATGGATTTAGCTGTCCAGGACCTTCCTGCAGCCTATACCAGGCTGATCTTCCTGAAAAATCAGCAGCTTTGGGCTTTCCTCAGTGATACAAATGTAAGTGGAGGCAAGAACACCTCTTTCTTAGTTAACATATGAATGTAACAGGAATTTGTTTACTAGGGTGAAATTTCCTACATCTCTGTACAAATCACAGACCAGGATTCCAGAGCAATGCTTTTAATCCCATTTTGGCCAGGTTCGAAGGCATCACTTCTTGTGGTGTGCTTCGACCTAACATGATCTGATTCATGCATGAAATCCCCCTGGGATTCTCTGGGCTAGTTCATTTTCTGAGCTTTACCTAACTCCTCTCCCTTCCCATGCACAGCCTGCAGCAGCTTCCAGCCTGCTCTGAGTTACCACAACCCGAAAGGACCGTTATGAGGCAGGAATCACTGTGCTTTGGTGGGATAGGAGGCACATACCCACTTTCAGCCATCCTCTGGACACGCCATCTATTCCAGATTATGGAGAAGAACATGAAGTGAATAATGATTTCTGTCAAATGAATCTTGTAATGTGTCTGTTTTGAAACTCCTTTTGAGTTTCAAAACTCAATGCACAGCAGTTTTATCAGAATAAGTAACTGACCTTTGGTTTTAAAGCCAAATTTAAACTGAGAAATGCAAAGCCCACCTCTACAATGGCAGACTGACTTTCTTATTATATTTTCTCTGGGCTTGGTTTAGAATAATGGTCTATGAAACATGATTATATGGTAATCCCTTTTAAAAAAGTACATTCTCTGCCTTTGTAGATCAATGATTTGTTCTTTTCTCAGGAGAAAAGCTGACGAATTCATACAGGGTTTTATCAATTTTTTAGCATTATAACCATACCACCTTCTTGCTAAAACCCCATTTCTTTTCCTGCTCTTCTTCTCAGCCATTGCTCCAAAGAAGCATGCAAAGATTGCCCTTGCTGCTGGATTTTAGGAACAGGCTTGCAACCTTGCATAGATTCTCATTCAGATGTGAATTTTTCACCTTATCAGTCACCTCTTGTGGAAGGAGATGGGCTTCTTATTTTTCTGGCATTTTTTATCTGAGCATGTTTTTACCAACACGTCAGCTCATATTGGTAGAACCACAGAATCATAGGATGGTTTGGGTTGGAAGGGACATTAACGACTGGATAGTTCCAACCCCTTGCCTTAGGCAGGGACACCTTCCACTACACCTGGTTGCTCAAAGGCCCACCTAAACTGGTGTTGAACAATTCCAGGGATGGATGCCATGATCAGGTGCAGGACCTTACACTTGACCTTGTTAAACTTTGTAAGGCTCACATGGGCCCAAGCCTGTCAAGGTCCCTGTGGTGTCCCTTCCCTCCAGCACGTTGACAGCACCACCCAGCTCATGTCACCAGCAAAGGTGCTGAGGGTGCACTCCACCCACTGACTGGCACTGACAGAGGTGCTGGACAGCATCTGTCCCAGTGCTGACCCCTGAGGAGCAGCAGTCATCACTGGTTTCCACTTGGACATTGAACTGCTGACCACAACTCTTGGAGAGCGACTGTCCAGGCAATTCCTTATCCACCAACTGCAAACTTCACCAGACTGCCACAATTTCTCAAATATGATGGATAGTGGCTTAGCCACTTCATCCACGGGTGCCCTCGGGACCCATGGATGCATCTCATCAGAGTCCATGGATTTGTACAACTTCACATTCCTTAGATGCTCTTGTACCCATTCTTCCCTTACAGGGTGTGGTTCCTCATTCCCCCAGTCCCTGCTTTTGCCTTTTGTGACTTGGTTGAAGCCCTGCTGGTGAAGATGGAAGCAAAAAAATCGTTGAGAACTTATCCTTCTCCATGTCCCAGGTAACCAGGTGTCCCATTTCCTTCCAGAGATAGCCCACATTTTCCCCTGTTTTTCTTTTATCATCACTGTACCTATAGAAGCTTTTTTTTGTTGTCCTTGATGTCCCTGGCCAGGTTAAATTCCATCAAGGTTTTGGCTTTCATAATCTGATCCCTGGCTACAATTTTCTCTATGTTCCTCCCAGGCTGCCTGTTCCTGCTTCCACCCTCTGTAGGCTTCCTTTTTCTGTTTGAGTTTGTCCAGGAGCTCCTGGAGGATTTTACTGATAGTTTTATGAATAGACTGAGTCTATCAGATTTAGGATGCTACCAGTTTAGGATGATTCTAAACCATGGACAGGTAAGCAATGGAAGGGTTTTATTTCTTTGCAAATGTGCCAATACCCTAGTACAGTTGTTTTAATAATAATAATAATTTAAAACATTGCAAAGCTGGCATTTCCCCTTCACTCACTGATGTAGTCACAGCAGAATGAATGGATCATTGTTGGAAGAGTCATTTCACTGCACAATGCAACCTCTATTCACAACTGGAAGGTTAGAAATGTTCAACCAGTCATGACAATTAAATAAAATTATTGTCTGAGCATCCCTTATGGTTACAAACCATTCTGTCTCCATGCAGTTGGTGCTACCTGTCTTTTATTTTGGATCCACAGAATCTTTAAGACTGACAACAACTCTAGAGGAAACAGTCTCATGAAATATGATTTCTGTTTCCATGTTCAGAAGCAAAGAGCAGTTGCTTGTACCTTGAATAAAGACACTAGTTTTGTGACCAGGACTAGAGACATGGGAGAGAGCTTAGAACAAAGCCACAAAATGTTAGTGGAAGCTTTTGAGAAACTGTGCTATGGGAGCAATGAAAAGTTTTGTTTAGCAACAGAGAGCAGTTGAGATTTTTGAAGTAGTTGATGTCTGAAGAAATTTTTGTCTGTGACAAAATATACAGCTATTTAGAAGAGAAAAAAAACCAGGGAAGATAGAATTTACCTAGACACAGTAAGCCTAAGAGAAACAAGGGGAATTTTACTAAGAACTTCCTGACAGTGAAATGTATTCCAGATAGTGAAGATTGTTTTTTGAAAACTTTGGAAAAAGCCTAGTGGGGGAATTTTTGTTGGTCTTTTCCTGCTCCTATTTATTTACACTCTACAGAAGATGAATCCTTTCTTATTAACCAGTGAGAGAGCCCAGCATTCAGCAAGGATTTGAATGTAGAATCTCCAGCAGTACTTTTTAATGAGTGGTACTCTTGGAAAGCAGTCAGTTGACCGTAGTAGCTGAATTCCTGACTGCATCACACCAGTCAGTGTCAAACACTCAGGATGAGTTGTTTAGAAATAGACCTGTGACACAGGAAATAGGGTACGAGGTGGTTCTGTTCTGTCTGAGGGTAGAAGGAGCTGGAGAAAATCCATCACTGTTTATGTGGTTTTAACACATGGGAGCTGAACTAACAGAGGAAGTGGAGATTAAATAAATACTCAGCAGAGAGAGTGATTATAGTTGAGATACAGATCCCTAGTCCTGGAAGCATGAATTAGGGCCAGTTGCAAGGAATTCCTTCTCATTTTATAGAGTATATCTAGATTCTGAAATAGTTTCTAACTAGTTATAGTAATAATAATGGCATGTGTTAGCGTTGTAATCTCTTAAGAGCTCATTTCTTCACGTATCTTTTTATAGAAACATTAATTCTTTTGGCAAAAAAAAATTGTGATGTTCTTTCTAAAATACTGAGGAAGAATATTTTTGCAACTGCTGCTTTGTATATTTTGGGTCTCATGCATGATTTATCACTTACTAAATTTGAAATCCAAATTATGGAACTGGCTATAGCTATTGCCAGAAAGCAGAATCTGCAGTGCTGGAAAAGGACTAAAAAGGTTATCATCTGACTAAGCTGCAACCTTTCTTGGAACAGTGTTTGTATTGTAGGTTACTAACAGCTGTGCAATCCACAGGTGCTCACTCACAATAGCAAAAGTGTTGTAATTCATCTATAATCGGGACATTATTTTTACTGCAAGTTATTTCAACTTTGCAGTCAATGGAAACTAACCAGCTATAGTAAAAGTGTTGTCATTCATCTATAACTGGGACAGTTTTTCCATCGTAAGTTATTCCAACTTTGCAGTCAATGAAAACTAACCAGCAATAGAAGTGTGTTGTCATTCATCTAAAACAGAAGGGAGGAGAAAGGAGAAAGATGGACAAAATACAGAACATATTTGCAATGGAGTCAGAGTAAAACAATCCCAGGGTACTGCAAGGTAGCATTAAGTTGGTGAAATTCAGTACAGGCTTCCAACTGAAAGGCTACACCACTTCCTTTGGCCTCTGCCTGCCTAATCCCAGACAGAATGAAGGGGTACTGTGCAGTGAATGTGCTCTGGTGAAGTCAAACCTCTGCTGGGGTTGTAGAAGCTGCTTGCAGAGCTCCGTGCACTTTTAGGTAGAGTGCACTGAGCACCAGATAAGTAATACTTGGGTATTTTAAAGCTGGCATAGACATGGGAGACTGCAGTGTAGACATCCCGTACATAGCTCTTCTAGGCAAGAAGCCTGCCCTTTTTTATGCTACAAGTGCACTGTAGGCACTTAACAGTTATTAATAATAACTAATTAATAATGGCCCAAATCCTTGGCTGTGATTGAGGACCTCAGAGAATAACTCATCTAGTGTTGTAAGAAAAGATGGCTCAAAACAATCTTAACCAAATCCTGGGCCAGCTTTGTGCCTGGACTTTCCTCCAGCAAAAGATAAAGCAGCAGAGTACAATTTGTTCTAAGACATTAGCAAGAGAGAGAGAGGAACATAATGAATACATTTTATTGGTAATGTGTAAGAAGAATGCAGACTGGTGGCAAATAAGACCATTAGAGGATAAGAGTATAAAATTAGATGGAAAGAAAGAGATGAGATTGGTCAATTGCACTGGTCTTAAATCAACATTTAGTCTCAGAAACCACAAAAGTCAACAGCTGACTAGAGGTGAACGAAAGACAAGGGTCAAAACACCAATCATAATTTATCTGAGTGTCAGAAAAGAATTTTTACACTAAGTACACAATGCATCGATTTACACTTGATAGACAGTACTTACACCAAAAGAGACTTCAACCCTCACTGAATAACCTGCAGCACAATACAAATTCTTTCCATGATAAACTAGGGGGGGAAAAAAATCACTTTTTATACAAGGAATTTTCATTTAAATATTTGAGTCTACTGGGAACAGCCTGAAAGACACATACCATACTCCCGACTCACAGCTACAGAGGCTTGTGGTTTGATAGGCTGATGCTACTTGACAGGATGAGGGGCACTTTTAGGAACCCTGGTGGAAAGAAACACAGTGGAAAGCTTCAGCTGCTGTTTTCATTCCTTTTTGGAGGTGCTTGGTGGAAGATCTAGGAGTTGTTTACTTGTATGACAAGGAGCGGGGCATGCTGGTAGGAAGACAGAGTTTCACCTTTAGGAGTCAAAGGATTGTGTTTGATAGCAAAAGATTTGTTTCCTTTTCTGGTGATGTTGTTTTGCCTTTTTTATAACAGAACAAAATATTATTCCTTTAAGAAAAGACCTTGTTGGCTATTGTTGTTATCTGCTGAGTCATGCCAATAATTGTTTATTTTAGCATTCTTAGAGAATTTTAGAGATAGTTTACTCCCCCTTCCCCAGAAGGCAGTTAGGAAAAAACAAGTAATTTCATAAGTAAAATAAAACTAAAGAGTTTTCAGTTGAAAGCATTTCCTTTAATGGTCTGCTATGCAACACTTCAGCAGTCAGCTGACTCATGGCTACCTGAAATTGAAAATGACTTGGGGTTGAGGGAAAGCAAGAAGAGGACAGGAAGAATTATACTAGCCAGTATACTTTAACTATCTATATAATAGTTGGATCTTCATTTTGTTCAACTAACCACGACCTCACAAAATTGGTTCAGACGTCAGCTCTGTGTCTGGTCCAGAGCAAAAGATGTATTTATAAATTAGATTAGCATAATCAATGATGAGGATAATATGTTCAATTACTTAATTCACTTCTGTTTTGATGATATTCAATGCTACCAGAAGAACACTCTCAGAGCTATTTTCTTTTAGTCCACCATTTTTGGAAAGCCCTTCACTATCTCTGTTGAGAAAGCTCATGCTTTGTAGTTGCAATTCTCTCACTTCTGTTGTATAGTAAATTGTGTTTTCTTTCTGTACTAGTTCTATAGAAAATAATCCAAACAAGTGAAATAGAGTATCTTTTCTTATGTACTTGAAAACCAAACTCTGTATGAATTGAAAAGAATAATAATAACCTTCAAAAAGCCAAAATCATCAGAAAAAAACACTTTCCCCTGCTCCAGAAATGTCTTTGACTGTATCCTGCATTATGTTATTTAGTCATTGAAGAAGGCCAAAGTAATCTTGTATATGAGCTGCTGTCCTAGGACACTGTTGCAAGACATACGAAGATCTCACCTACTTTTTCCTTTCTAAAGAAACAAAGACTGGAAAGTGGGAGACTGTTTCAGAGAAGATGGAAGAAATCAAACTGTGAGAGGAAGGACTACTCTGCTTTTTGAAGCTTTTGGATTCCCTGAATGTCTCCAGAACATTAGTCATGCATCTTCCTCATGACCCTGTATCAAGGGTCATCCACACTGATGAGATGCATTGGAATCGGATGGGTTTACTCGGGAGCAGCCTGCCAAGCCTCTTGCATTTGGCTGACATTAAACAGGAATGCATTCTCTTCTGGTTTATGCCTGGGTGAGCCATTTCTGTAGCATTCAGAAAGCCTTCATTAGTTGAGTTGTTTGGAAAGGAGGCGTACCACACTGCTCAACCTGAGCTGGCTCAGCTTTTGGAAGCATCTGAATTCCAGTACTCAGTTGCAGCTGAGCAGCAGAAAATGCAAGAGAGAGGCATGCAAAGTGGTTTTGGGGTATTCTAAGCCACTTGGGTCTGGAGGAAGAAGGGCATGAACACAATCCTTGGACACAGATTAGAAGAACCATTACATGGTTCTGCCCCATAGGTTGTCACAGGCCTCAGGTTATTAGTGTGACACCGCCAGCTAAGAAGGCTTTCTGCCACATTGGCTTTATCATTGCCAGAAGAAGGGAGAGCAGTGGGAGAGGATGCAGAGGGCATTGACACCCATGCTGTGCTGCTGGAGGATCCTATCAGCGAGAAAGGTGACAGCAGAGTCACACCAAGTGACTTGGACACAGGACACACCGAGAGATTACAGCTTGAGAGCATGCGGTCTGCTACGAGAGTGGGCAGATTTCTCAATGCATAATTCAGTACCATAAACATGTACACGACACAAACTCATTCTTCTGCTAGACTGCTTTAATTTCTTGACAATAACCTCACTAAATTGACCTGGAAAGAAAGAGGTACTCAACATTTATAATTTGATTTCTGCCCTATATAATTTTGGCTCCCGTCCTTATCATGTAGCTGCTAATATGAGTTACTGCAGATTTAGTATTTTGTTACAGATTAATTCAATGGGATTTTTGACTAAGCTAGCATCCAAAATGACTTTGCACTTGGTGACATCTGCGATGCCAGCATGCAAAATGATTCTTCTGGCATTTTTACAAATTCTATTGTACCACTGAGAAGGTCTTGAGAAATCCAGCTATGACCGTATCTGATTTGGCTAAGAACACCAAGTAATATAACACAAATAGCGATAATAGTTATTTTGCAGGAGTAACAGCTTCTGGCTATTTTCATTCCCTCTCAGGCAGATCTGGAGCCCAGGCATACTTTCAGTGGTTTTTTTATATACCTGCCACAGTCAAAATTCTTTTAGGTTTGACTAATAAGACCAGACAGTTGCATCAGGACAGTCACATTATGATCCTGATTTTTTCTGTTATAGAACAACTGGTATCTGTGAACAAAATCTTCCTTCTTCTGACTGTCTCTGCCATTCCTTCTACTGATGTATCTGCTGAAGCCCATTAGACATACATCTTAGATGTATCTATATGCATACAGAGGTATATTAGATATGGATTTTAACATTTCTGCTTGGCTGCCTTCAAGAGACTTTTCACTGTCACAATGGCTTTCTTTCCAAACCTTTTATTTGGAGGATGTTATGGTGATAAGAAGCCCAGATCTTAGAAAATTCATTATGCCTTAAGAGCTGAGGTCCACTGCCAGTCATTAGAGTCCTCAGCATTTGCTGGAAGCAATTAAGGTAATTTTATTTACCAGATTAAATTGTGTCATTTTTCAGACTGTCTTTACATTGTTGTCAAAGGTGCACAATTTTTAAGACCACGATGCCACTTTTCTTCTGATTACTCATCTGCATTTTGTGATTCACCACCACTGCAACATTTTTGACATCATCCCTATGCCAGTAAAAACATGTTTTCTTACTAAACTAGTCTTCATTAGTTATCCTCAGTTTCAAAGCCTGTCCTTGTTCCCTAGTTAGTGTTTTCTACCAATTGGCCAATTTTTTTTCATTGATTAGTTCATCTCTTACTGTGCTACTGACACCATTAACTGACAGTGAATGACCCTGCCTCACTGATCAAGGAAGAGGTAGTATGCATGGTGTCAAGTAACTGAGATTCATGGTAAAATCCCCTTAAATGTGTGGAACCTACATCAGAAATACATATGTCTTTTTAAAATTCTTCACTTTTTATATCTAAAAGTCTAGACACTTATAAAGAAGATGCTTACGCATTTGCTTCTCATGTATATTTTTAATACTAGACCCTAGAAAACACTGGTATTCGTTAGAGAAAAAGGAAATTGGGGGTGCAAAAGCACCAAGATAGATTAACGGCATTGGGAATTGCAAAGACACTTGCTCATGACTTCTTTTAACCTAGACAAAAGCGAACGGGTATTCATTCGCTAGTCGACAGAAAGGAGCCGAACACAAGCTGGGTTAAAGTTACTTGTACGGTGTGCTGGGTCCGCTGCGGGTACCGAAAGCAGAACGTAAATCTGTATTTAGGACAGGCACGGGGCTACCGAAAGATGCAGAAATAACATTACTGTATTCCTGAGAAAGGCTTAGGCCACTGGTTTCCGAGGGCACCGAGGGGCGACTGCCCGCAGTGCTGTCGCCTGTCGGTACCTGCCGAGCTCGAGCAGGGGGGTTCTGGGGCTGCGTGTTCCCTCCCGCACCGGCACCGCTGCACCGGGCGAGGATTCCCGGCCGGGAACCCTCGCCCGGTGCAGGGAGCGTGGGGCTGAGTGGGAAAGGATCTGCGGATCGGTGGAAGTGTTCACGCCCCGGGAGGGGCCAGGCTCCGCCGCCCGGGACGCGGCTCCCCGGGAGCCCATCCTGCCCCTCCGCTCCGGGCCGACTCCCTGGGCCGCCGGGGAAGGAGCCGCCGCCTCACCTGCGGCCGCCCCGTCCGTCCACCCCCGCCACTCCCGCGCCGGGGCCGCCGAGCCCCAGAGAGCCGCCCGGGCACAGCGCGGCGGTGGGCGCGGCCTCCGCCGCCCGCCCCTTCCTCCCTCCTTCCTCCCG
>JACBWW010000067.1:1886920-2003952 GCA_020086605.1 Lanius collurio
CCCCCCGCCCTTCCCGCGCGGTGGTTCGCTCCTCCCCGCCCCTTTCCCCCACCTCTCCCGTCCCCTCCCACCCCCGGCTCCCCGCGGTGGTCTGGCCCGGCCCGGCGGCGGAGGGAGCGGCGGAGCGGGCGGCGCTGCCGGGCGGGGGTCTCGCTCTCCGGGGGTCTCGCTCTGCGGGGACGCGGCGAGCAGCGGAGCGGGGCGGGGGAGACAGCGCAGCGAGCGAGGCAGCGGGAGCGGCTCCCCGACCGCGGGCAGCACCATGAGGTGAGCGGCCGGCTCCAGAGCGGGCGGCGGGCGCGGGGTGGGGGGCGATGCTCCACGCCCCCCGGCTCGGACGGCGCACAGCCGGGAACGGGAATGGGAATGGGAGCCGGGGGGATCGGCCGGCGGCGGGGGAGGGGGCCGGGCCGAGGGGAGCCCCGCGGTGGGGGAAGGGCCCATTGTTAGTGGCGGCGGGGGAAGGGCGGCCCCGCCGTCCCCGTCCCCCCGCGGCGGCGGCGAAGTTGCGGTCGGGGGGTGGCGGCGGCGCCCGGGCCGGGGCGGGGGGCAGCTGCGCTGCGGCGCCTCCCCCGGGCCGGGCACGGCGTGAGCCACGGGCGCCCGTCTCCTTTCTTTCTCTGCCGGTGGTGATTTTTTTCCCCCCCTTCCCCTCCGCCTTACCCGGCGCGTGTTGCATTGCAGCAGCAGCTGGGCTTTTCCCTCGGTAATCAATAAAGAGGCGCCGGGGGGGGAAGGAGGGAGGGGGGATCCCCCTCTCGGCAGCCGGGAAAGTGTCGCGTTCGGAGGTTCGGGATGTAAACACAGCGGTGGCCGCGGCTGGGGGCGGCAGGGAGGGAGGTGGGTGCCTGCCGCCTTCCCGCCGGGAACTCCCGCTCCCCGCCGGCTCATTCATTTGAAGGCGATTTTCTGTCTCCCTGGCCCGTTCCCCCCCTTCCCCCCGCCATCCTCCCCCCAGCTCGCTTTTAGCGCCTGTTCTGTTTCCATAATCTCCTCTCTGGATTGGTGCAGGACCCGGTGAGAAATGCGGCTCGGTGGCCGAGCGCTGGTCTGGCTGCTCGGGGACGCCGTGCTCCCTGTAGGCCTGCCCCTCACTTAGACAGCTGGGGAAACGAGTTACTCATGCCTTTCTTTTTTTTCCGCCTGGAAGTTATTGTCTGCCTTGCAGTTGGATATGAACCTTCTTTGTCTTAAAGACACGACCGTAAGTCGTGAGGTCCTTTGGATTAGAAGTCCGGCAAGATTTGTATGATCAAAGTCGGCAAATTCCTCTGCTGCATAAAACTGATGAGCCATTAGAATTCCTTGTAAATTACAGGAAAATCCTAATAAAATTTTTTGTACTATGAGGGTTCCCTCCTCAGTGTACCTTCAGTAGAAAGGGTAGCGTCGCAGCAGGAAGCATGGGAACAATCTCCCTGCTGTTTTGTTTAGAATTGCATTCCTGTATTTCCCTCTAGTTTTCTTTGTTAACTGTAGGTATTTATGTCCTACGTTATTTTAAGCTTTGTTTTGTCTTGTGATAATTTATTTTCAGTTATTCACGTTACTCATGTAGAAGTCAGATACCCTGCAAAGGAAAAGTTACAGCTTGGAAAACCTACAGTTCGTATACAGATCCTTTAAGCAGAGGTGTTCTTTTTAATTATCCTGACAGCCTTTAGCACGATGATTGCTGCTAATCGAGCAAGGCTTGGCATACATATCTTGGGAAGCCCCCTGTAAGTTTGGGTTTCGTGCTGACAAAAAGTGCTTGAATTGTGCGGGTGATGCTGAGTGAAGTGAGCTATGGCAGCAAGACTGTTCACTGATGTAACTGTATGTGTGCTAGGACTTGTGCCAGCTTGGAGGGAGCACGAGTGTTTCTCTTAACCAGCACAACAGGAAAGCGTCTAGGTTGAACCTACCCTTAGGTTGCTTATTTAGATGTTTGAACAGTTGACTTGCAGCAGTGAGTAAATGTAGGTAAATGAATATATTACTGGTGTTGAAGCTTTCTATCTGCCCGTGCCTGCAGAGCATCAAGCTGGTAAGAGGTAGAAGCAGTTGTGATTTGGAGGGTCGCTCTGATGAGTGGTCATGGGGTGTTTCAAAGGAATCTGACTTCAAGAACACTTGGTTCCAACCCTTTGGAAAAAAGAAACAAGCTGTACCAATTAAACTACACAGGGTAAGAAAATGATGTGGTTAAAGAAGTATTTTCTCTCTATAGAGGCACTATTAAATTCACTCAGTTTTGTTTAATTGGTCTGACTCCAGTACAATGGCAAGCTTTCACTGCACGCTCTATTTGGACTTGTTTAGGCTATGGTTGATGGTATATTTCTGAAACATGTTTAAACAATATCTTCATGCTGTGTTTTGTTCAGGCAATGTCTTTTAATGTGCATTCACCGGTCAAGGCAAGGTGTGATGGGTGAGGAGCAACAGAGTAGATGGGACAAGTAACCAGTGGTTCACATACAGCTCCTCTGTTTGCAGGTGGTGTTAAATCTTAGCACTAAATACTAAAAATACACTTTTGGCACGATACTGATGTGGAATGGGTAAACTGAATTCTGCCATTGCTTTTGGGCAGGTAAGTATGCAGTTGGTGCTCCAAAGAATAAAAAGAATAAATAGATGAACTGGGGTGGGGGGGAAAGCACCCTCACTCTCTTTCCTGTGCTTCGGCTATTCTTCAGCCATCATGAGCCTGAACTAATTTTGATGATTTTGTGTTAAGATCTCACGTCTTGTCTGGGTGATTGGCTGGTTGGTTATTGAAGAGCAAACTTGTTTTCCTTCCGTTAAATAATACCAAACATCGTTGTGAAGAGCATCTTTGAAAGATAAAATAATCAGCGATTCTGTAAGACACAAACACTGACACCACACAAGAATTAATTCTTGCAGAAGTCTGCTTTGTATTCAAATTGAAATGATATGCCATTTGAATAACATCTGTTAGGGGTTTTAGGTTGCAGTGAAACTCTGAATATTAAATATCCCAGTTAAATGGTCTAGCCTAAGTATGAAGTTACTTGGTTCAGAAACCAGCTTGAATAGGGCTGTGTGTGTCTGTGTCTCCTGCCCTAGGTAAACAGCTGATTCCCATGAACACCTGTTGCTCTCTTTGTGCTCTGGTTAGCTGACTAAGTGCTGCCCCTAATACAGTTTCCTGAAAGCACTTATATTATAATAGGTGTCCAGGAATAGGCGTATTCAGTGAGGATTCCATTCACCAGCTGACTGGAATGTGGTGGGGGGAAGAGGTGGCTAAGATGTGGGTGACAGCAGAGTTGGGTGCCCCTGTTCTAGTAACAGCATGGCTTCCCATCGTATTTGTACAAGAAGAACGTGTGTGAACAGACTTTTATTGTAGCATATGTTGAAGTCTGTATTACGGAAGCTGGTAAACACAACTCTGCTGCTAGAGCTGGGGTTCTACAGTGAAGGTTAACTGAATTATCTTGGGTTTTTTGGTTTAGGTTTTGTTTGGGGTTTTTTTGTTGGTTTTTTTTTTTTTTTTTTTTTTTTTGGTATCAGGGTCATTTTGAATGTTAACTCCGATAAAAATAAATGAGCTTTACCAAGATACCAACTTTTTGAAAATCAAACTCTGTGGCCTTCTCTTGGGATTACTACATCCATTTCTTTGTGTGGGAAAGAATTGTTTTTCATTAGTGTGCTGGTCAGAAAGCAGTCTGCTTAGTCGGGTTTCATTACCCAAGTTCCCAAGAACTGGGAAAGAAACAGTATTTAGGACATTTTAAATTCTAGTATTTTAAGAGTCCAGTATAATACTTTGTGTTTATGATGGGCTGCTATGCATATCATATATATCTGAATTTCATTCCATGTTTAGACAGGGGAAACAGCTAAATTACTATAGATTTTTCAGAAAATCATGTTGCATTCTCACTTGTGTTTTTAAGATAAAAAGGTAGCCAAATTTGTGGTCTCTAAGCCACACTGAATTTTCTGTTTACATATACTCAGCAGCTTTTCTGCTTAAGTGTTTTGCTACAGAATGCACTTCACATTATTATTTAAGAGTCAGCATATTTTGTGCCTGGGTTGGTAAGCCTTTGTTATATTTTAAGTGTTGTGCTAAGAAAACTAATACCATACTCTCTGGTTACTGAGTGAAAGCCCACAGCAGAAGTAACAAAACAGGTACCTTCATTAGGACTAGGAATTCTTGAAGGAACCCCCACGAGTTTCCTAGGGTTTCCAGGAAAGTGGGTATACAGGAGCATTATTCATGACAATAGTACAGTTCAGTCTACTGCAATAACTGCAGTTATTTAAGGTGGTGAAATAGCACAGCAGCAAAGCCATCAATTTGATGGTGGCATTAAGTTATTGTTGGATACATAAGGTGACACTTTGGAATTGTGCCTTTAGTTTTAATACTTGCCCGAATAGTGTATTTGAAGTAGGAAGCTCTTAATTTAGTTGAGAAATATATGACAAAATGTTGGAAGTGCAAGCAGGCAGTTAAATTAGACTGGATATGCATAAATGCAAGCAATACAGTTCCTAAAATCGCTTGTATCTCAAGGGAAAAATTGGTGGTGTGGGCAGGTTTTTTTTTCAGGTGGATACAAGAATTCAGGTTACTTTCCTTGTTCTTAAGTAAACTAACAGATGGACTGAGTCATCTGTCTGATAGAAGTGTGGTCTTTAGCTTGCACTTTATTTGTGACAGTTGCAAGTAATTTTTGGACGGGCTGTTTCTGCCCACCTGATGTGGAATCTGACAGCTGTTTTGCCTGCAAGGCCTCTGGATAGTTTGGTGAATTATTTTGATAGTAAAAGTATAAATCTTTAAAAAATCACCATGCGAATGGAGAGTGCAGGATTGAGAATACAATTTTTTTAGAAAAAGCTATTTATGACCATCTTAGCAATTCTGTTGTCAGCTTCTAAAAATTAGAAACAGTCTGGGAGTGTGTGTAATTCAGGAATGCTCTCTGGAAGGGCATGTACAAGTTTTTTCTTGACTCTGATTCAGGGTTTAATGTTTGCTGTTGGAGGTCAGAAAACAAGAGCGAGTTAGTTGGCATCCTGCTTCAGGCCACTATAGCGTAAAAGCCTTTTTTCTCCGCTTCCATAAAAAGCAGAAGCATTTTTCTCCCAGCACCTGTTTCAGCGGATGCTTTGCCCTAAGTGACGTCTCTCGGCGCGGCCTTAGGCATGTGATTGGAAATACTTTGTAATGAGGGCTGCTTCTTGCCATGCCAGGGCAGTTCATGTGGAACTGTTATAGAAGTAGGTTATTGAACCACTGGATAGAGTCATTTGCTTTCATTACTAGAGAGAGCAAATGTATTTTGTGAAACAGATAATATTCCCGTCTTTACTTTGACCTTTCATCTAGAATTGCTTTTGACAGTTCATGCCTGCTTCCACTCAGCAGTGGAGAAATACATGTGCCAGCTCTTTAAACATCCAGGCATGTTTAGGTTTTAAGAGTGCTGTAGTGGTGAGAGAAAGCAGAAGATATGTGCTTTTTGTGCCTGATTCAAAAAAATTTAACTTCTAGCAGTAGCTCAAATTAAATGTAGCAGAGACTGAAGTCTCATCAGCCTTGCTGAACTGCCTCAGCTGTGATATTTGTTGATGCCTACCTCGCTCTCCCCCCCCATCTTTCCCTGCCAGTCCTTGGGAATTCAATAAAACTACTTTGTGTTCTTGGGCTGTTAGAATCTCCCTTGGGATTAATATGGGAGTGAAGCTGCTTTTGTAGCTGCCTGTATTTAAACCTGCCAGGTGAGGAGTCACTGTTGTGTTTGTACTGTGCCTCTCTGCCCTAGCTTCCCGTGGGTTCTCACAAACCTGGAAAATAACATGTTTTGTATGGAGCTTTTTTGGTTGAATAATATACAGAAACTTTTTCCCCTTTTAGAAATAGCTGCACCACTTTAATTTAACTTTCACATTTTCTAACATGAGAAACAAAAATGTGTATCTAGGTAATTGAGTCTAATTTGAAAGTGCTCTGTACCAGTACTGGTTGTAGAGGAAAACGTTGAATTTTACTTCAAATACTCCTAATAAATTGTTCTCCTAGCTGCTAAACCTCTCCCTTGATATCATGTATTATCACAAGTCTTCTTCACTGTTGCTGTTTAATGACTAATGATAAAAATGTTCCAGAAAAGAATGTGAATGTTGTGCTTACCAGCCTTTGATGGTGTTATGTGGTGGTGTGTGCTGCTCCTAATGTTATGGTTCTGTAGGCACTTATGGGAGGCTTATGGAACTGCTGCTGGGGAGGTGATGTGACATCTTTCTGGGTCTCCTGCCCAAATGCTGGTGGCAGCCTGCTGGAGAAAATGGGACTGTTCAGTGGGATGTGAGATGATGTGTCAGTCTGCTTCGGATTAGTCTTTCCAGTTGAGCTGCTTGTAATAAGTGCGTGTTTTGGGAATCAATGCACAAGGTAATGTGAGGAATTGAAGGACAACCTTCTTGTCTCTGTGAGTAATCTTTAGGCAAGGCTTATTAAAAGAAAACACCATCAATCTCCTGGCAAAAAAAAAATCTGCTCTTAGTTTCACATATTGAAAATTCTCCAGGCAAAGCTCTTTTATATAAAAGAAAAAATAGCAAAAACTAATTCAGTTTAGTCCAAAATTGGTCTGCTTCTTTACTAAGTGTGTGGGTTGGTGTTGTGGGTTTTTTCTTTTTCTTTTTTGTTCTTTTAAATTACAGTAAAGAAAGGTGCTGACACCAGGTGAAGTATGGGAGAAAGAAATGGAAACTGATTGCACTCCAGAGGCTGATGCAAAAATGCTACTTTGCTGGACTGGTGTGCTGCCAGAAATAACTCTAAACTCCTAGTTTGCAGCACAAACACAATTGGAAGGGTTTTGTTAGAAATTGTTCTTTCATTGTCTTTTCTTCACAAATTTGAAATTTCTATTTCCTGAACTGGATTGCAAGGTAGTCTGTACTTATTGCAAATTGCTGACAGAAGGTGAGGCGAGGTTGTTGTTTGCTCTGCTATACTTGCCACCTAGTTCAAAACAGAAGAAGTTTTAAAACCTGGAATTCAGCAGAATAGTAAAAGAACAAGAGTAATCACTGATATAGCTAAAACCTGTATTATGCATTAGTTGCAGCTTTATAGCAAATAAAGAAATATTTAAATTTTCTTTTTAGAGGTAATCAATTTCTGTATATGTCCTTAAAGCAATTTCCTAAATTGTAGATTAATGCCTAAAAGTTTTTTTAGGTCACTGACTGCTGTCAGTTTATTGCAGGTTGCCATGCAGTGATACCAGCTTTTAAACTGAAATGCTTTGAAGGGTATGTACTTGAAGTAGTGTTTTATTGTGGTCCTGTTTGGCTCCTGGTAAGTGCTTTTCTATTTCAGTTGTATAGATGAATATGTCTTTATAAGTGCTCATGTCTGCTAGAAGTTTATATTTTGTGGAGACTTCCATTGAAGTTGCATTTTTTTTTCCTGTTGTATGTGATTGAAAATAAAAGTACTAAATGAAAAGATGATTTAAGATTCTGTTGTAGTTCATGTATTTCCAATAAAACTTCGAATACTGCTGCATTTAGTGGTATTTTTGCTGGCATTGGTGGAAGAAGGTGGTTGGTAGTTTTAGGTTCCATTCAGCTTTCTGGTTGACTTTGCAAATGTGACTTAAGCATATGCTCTGAGTAAATCTGGGCATTGAACCTGAAGCTGGTAGGTTTCTAAACCTAAAATCACTAGTTCTTCAAATAACTTACACTGAATATGTGGCTTTTTTCAGGTTCCAAGCTTCCAGCTCCAGGCAAGTAAGAATTTTCCTTTTCTAGCTAGTGTATGTTGTTCATGTCAATAATGCATTACAATGAACACTGTACACTGATACTCATTTTGAAAACTTGTTTTCTCCCTGTATTTTCCTGTTCTATAAAAATCTCATTACATTTTGCTTTCTTTTAAAAGCTTGGAGTCTTCTATAAACAGTGCATAGTGAGGTGTACACCTTTTATTATATTTCCTGTGTTGAACTCTTCTTGATAATTCAAGGAAGGAGTATGATCCTTTTGGCAAATCTTAGTCCGTTAAAAAATGCAAGCTCTTCTTTAAGAGTACCCAGTCTAAGTTTAATAGAACAGATTAAAAAAAACCCAGCTTGTTGGATATGTATTTAAAACTGTACACAGTGAAGCTTTCCTAGAAAACTTGTATTGTGTTCTTGAATGCATTTGCAAAGCCCATTTTTAGAAATCTCAGTTGGCTACTGTGGATGACAGTAAATGGTCTTTACAGCTACAGAATAAACACAGTTACCTATTGTCTGAAATAGATGGTGTGGCCAGACTGACAAAACAGTGAAACCTAATCCAAATGAGCCCAATTTTGGCAGAGATAATGAACTAAAATAGTAAATGACAGCATTAGGAAAATGATCAGTATTGAAATTTAGCATTTGTATATCTTAAGTCTAATCACTGAACAAGCTGCTTAAGAATAGGTATGGTTTGGTTTTGGTTATGTACTACTCTAGCAGAAATAGTGATTTATTTTTTTTAAATTATGTTTAGGTGTACTTTTTCCCTAGTTCAGAATACTTCTGCTTTGATATGAATTCCTGGAGTCTATATATAATATAGACTATATATAATATAATATAGTCTATGATATAAATTCTAGAGTCAGAACTCTAGAAGCAACTATTATATTTTAATTTATTGTCATTCACCAATCTACTTAGTTGAGTCACATTAGTGTGAGTGGAACAGGAGGATGGTGCAGGAAGTGTCTGATGTATGTATATGAAGTAAACATATTTGGAACACAGGACTGCCTTCCTAGTCAGATAAGAACCATCTGGTCTGAGTCTGGAGACTGTAGTTCTGTCTCTGGATAGTCAGTGCTTTTCCCTTGGTCAGAGCCTGCTGTTTGAGGGGTGAGGGAAGACATGAGAGACCTACCAGCTTCAGTGTTGTTCTGACCAAGAGAAGGCTGAGGAGAGAGGTCCATTTTGGAAAACTAGCAGGGAACCTGTGTCTAATCATGAGTAGAAGGATGAAGAGATAAATGATTAGGGCACTTGAGTGGTGTTTGAACTTAAGCACGATTTGAATCCAGTACTTCAGCTGCTTCTTTAGTGTTACATGTTTTGGAGAGTAATTGAGAATGAGGTTTTGTACCATTTCAATGATTTTCTTGGGTTTTTAGCTAGTGAGTAGAAATGTAGTGGCTTTTGGATGAAAATTTTTACTTGACATTGAGGAAGAAGACCGAAGCAGTAAACACATAAAAGAAGTCCATCAAATAGATTTTGCATCTTAAAGATCTCATGCTGCAATGGCAAGGATTGAGGTGGTACCATTCTTCTGGCTTCTGCAGTGTGGTGTGATGAGTCCAGTAGCCTTTAGTTTGGTGATCAGCTGTGTTAACTGCATCATATATGAATTATCCTCAGAATGATTAGTGCTGCACTTCACATCTGACCTTGCATCCAGGTTGTGAGGTGAAGAAATCTGGATTGCTGGGCTCGGGGACTTGATTTTGTATTTTGGCAGTATCTTTGAGTAGTTTGTTCATAAATTTGGAGGAATAGGGTGGCTTCAGGCTTCTTCTTTGGCATGCTGTAAAGGTGACTTTAAAACAAAAGGGCATTTCTTTTATTTTGTGTACCTTTCTTTTTCATTCATAGAACAGTTCTACATTCCTGTAGTTGTCACTGTTTCCAACAATAGCTAAACCCACAGATGTATGGCAGTAAGACAAACATAAAGGTTGCCTTGCAAGTTATGAATACTGTGTTGCTCTGAGGTTATAAACATGACAAAAGTTTTATAAGGAGAGGCAATACCTTTTATTCCCCACCTGCTGCAGTGGTGGGGAACAGGACATAGACAATTTCACGCATTCGAGGGCTGAGTTCCTCAGAAAGTTGTTCAATTCTTTGGAGACACCATGTGGAGATTTTGTACTGTGTGGATTGTCACAGGCACATTACAGATACAGGTAAATGTTACTGTCTGGTTTATTTTTTTATAGGTTGCTCATAGTTTTGATGTCTGACGTAATAGCAATATTTGGTGTAATTCTTATTTCAAAGATTAAGGAATTGGGTGCTTGAAAACAGGTTAGCAGATGTAGGATTTATTTAAATCACTATTTGTTTTTGTATTGCTCTGCAAAGATGATTGTACAACAGATGATGTCTGCATAAAGGAAGTGGAGATTTCATTGCAGAGAACAATGCCAGAAAATAAACCTGTGAAAATACTTTTGAAATGCTACTGTTTCCATGTAAAGCATGAAGATAAATTTTCCTTTGAAGCATCTGACTACTGGAAATCACTAAATCACAGGGGGAAAAGGGTGCTTGGAATGCCTTTTTTAAAGAGCCCATCTGTGTTATTTTTGTGAAGGCATGGTCTTGGTCATTAGTGTGACTTTTGTGTAGTAAATCTGTGAGATGCAGATAGAAATGGATTGCCTTGCAAGAGTTGCATCTTTAGATGTGACTAATGCTTAGTAATACTTAATAGTAGGATTTTATTTTTGCCCTGTTGAAATCCCCAGTTACTCACTCATCACAGGATAGAGGAGTGTACTGTTAAGACAGTTTTTAGTACCCTGGATAGCTTGCCTTGTGTTTCCATGTCTCCTTTTCTTGGAGCAGGTGGATGTAAAACAAGCAACCTCTCCTCTTGCACTGTTCTCTGCCCCAACAACGAAAAGAAAACCTTGATACAAAGACTGTGTAACTATGAGGAATGCTTGCAGGTTTGGTGATTTGTGTAGTAGCAGTCTCAGCATTCAGCAGATTTGGATCCATGTATTTGAAATCTCGTGTTTTCTCCTCCTGAACTGAACTAACCTCCCTGTCCTCGAGTATGTGTGTACTTGGGGTGGGTGTATGGAGTAGACTTGACCCCAAAGCCCAGTCCATCAGGTGTTTTGGTAGCAACTCTCAGGGAGCTTACCCTGATCTTGTCTATGAATGGGAAAGGTGTTTGAAAAAGAAACAACAAAGAAACAAAAACCCAAGAGAAGATTCTCTCCAATTTGCTGGTGCATGTTTTTATGTAACTTATGAAGTGTCAATGTATCAATTTCCCAAATACCTGAGTGCTTGTAATTTTCTTTCTGTTGGGAGCAGGCAGAAATCTTATGGAATTCATACTGTGTTACAAAAAAACTTTCCCATGAAGAAGCACAGAGTTTAGGTGTGCATACATCGTTACGAAATCTGAAGATAAACTGATCTTAAATTCAAAGCAGTTTGGGTAGATGCTATTTTTTAATATTTTGTAAGACAAACCAATCCCCAAAACAAAGCAAAACCATTTAAAAATAAAGCCATAGGCTTTTCTTTCGGAATTTGAGTGCCTTAATTTTCTTACATAGTATGACAGAAATATTATAAAATGGCAAAAGCATTTCATGTTAGAAATTGAAGTTTTGTGTATCTAAGAACTTTTTCTTGGTCATTACTATAGAATTAAAACGTTGCTGGCCCATATGCACTGCAGCAGGGAATTTTCTCTTGGCAGCACCATACTCTCCAGTCATTTAAATGCACAGAATCATTTTAATGTAGAAGAGAGTAAATGTTGGAGATACCTTTGTCACCAGTCCACCAAAGATGCTAATGTTTGTACTGTGGATTTTCTGTTTCTCAGGAAGACTGGGGTTAATTGTAGCTTGGCAAGTTAAAAAAAAAAAAAAAGAAGTTCCATATTGTTTTTCTGCAGTAGATTCCTGTTGCTATGCAACAAACAGAATGTCACTTAGTACAGGATATATTAAATTGGTATTCCCAGCACATATCTCTGCCCGTTCATTTTATACTTTAGCAGGAGGGTATGGTTCTGGCTTCCTGTAGGACTGGAGTATGAAGTATGTATTTGAGCTGCTATTCTGGGGCTTGCTGTAGCTGCGGTGACGTCAGTGCACTTGCAGAGCCTTTCTTTGTTTTCGGATGGATGGGACACCTGTGCAACACAATCAGGCTTCCAACCAGACAAAAAGGGGTGGTGGTTATCTTCCCCGAGATGGGATGGCATTGCCAAGCAACATGTTAACACTTCAAAAGGGAGAAATTTGTTATATGGGGAAAATATTAGGCTGTGAATTGTGAAAGCCTTTATATGTGATGCAGAGAAAGTTGATGCAGATGGCACTATATGAATCTTTAAACCAAAAGAGCCCATTAATTTTTAATGATTAGATTTAACTTCAATATTTGAATGTGTTCATACCTCCTCTGCCTACCTCCCCATTCCCCCCAGTGCTAAACCCATCCAGTCTCAGCATCTAAACTCTGTACATTTGCTCTCGATGGATTCTGGAATAAATGTTTAGAGCATATTTGGGAGAATTACCCTCTGTGGCTCTGGAACCGGTAATTAAGTAATGGACAAATGACAACATCTGGTAAGGCATTATTTTATAATCTAGTTAGTCTTCTGTAGTGGAAAACAAGGCAAAAGTAATATTTGAAATCTAGAATGATGTTAATTTGATCTTTGCTTCAAAGTCTGTCCTGCAATATAGATGTCTGAAATACCGAAACCGGAAAGCTGAGGATTTGTAATACTGTGCTTTTGTAACGTATGCATTTGTCTTGGGTGGCATGGTGGTTATACTGTGTAATAATCCATCTTATTTTAGTCAGTCTTCTGAATTTGCCTCTGGGTTTTGAAAGACAATTCACAAGATCTAAGCTGAAATTAAGGTAGATACATAAATTAGTAGGTCAAATACTGTCACTTTCCTGCTCTTAGAACTGTCTAACATATCTTAAAATCTGACGCAGATTTGAAAGTAGCTGGGTTTTTTTAGATACTGTAGTAAATGTACTTATGTGTGGCTTCTTTATAAAGCAGAAACCAAAAGGAAGAGTCAAAGCTAGGAAAATATTCAAAACACCTCTCAGTACTGTTCTCTTGCTAGTTTTGCCAAGGGGGTGTCTCTAATCTATAAACCATCATTGAGCAAGCAGCCTTTAGTAATACAAATGCCTTTCTTGTAGTCTGATGCTTAATTCAGACCTCACTGCCAGGGAGTTGTGTGCCTGTTCTCAAGCAGGCCCAGTAAAAAAAATGTTTCTCTGTGTGCACAAAGAGAACTTGATGCAACCTAAAAAATTCTTATGGCATTTGGTGAGATCAAACCTGAGCTCTGTCACAGAAATGATTTAAATACAGGGATGGTGATGCTTGGAGGCTTTTTGCTTTCTGTATTGGGAAGAGGGATCTCTGCTTCTGCTGCACAACTGTTTGGTGAGAATGAGAAACTTGCTTGTGACTTTCAGTACTATGATAACTTGTTTTAATTCTATCTTTCGGCACAGGAAACAGTAGGAATTTGTAAAAATGTCTCCACTTCTGAGAAGGGGGGGCAGAATGTAATTAAATTGTGAAGATAACATTTTTATTGGTAACTTTGATGAAATGAACTTATTTTAGTGTGTAGGTGGAGAAGTTGTAGAATACCCAGGAAACTGGGATATTTGAGCTGTAAGTTTTAAGCAGTCTTCTAGTAGGGTGCTTAAGTAAATCTTAAAGGAGCTCAAAGTAGAAAGTAGATGTTCTAGAAACACTCTGGTTGTAGCACAAAGAGCGTTTAAAAGTTGAATTCCACTGCTATGCTGCTATAAATAGGGCTATGACAAAAGAGTCAGCTTTTCATATCTATCATCTTTCCTCACAGACTGAAATAAGGCTGGGGCAAATCTTGTAGATTTGATACCAGTAGTCCAAAGTTCCGTTTAGATGTTGAAAAGAAATCAATACATTCTTTATGTATGTGTGACCAGTGACACTACCCTGCTAGCTCTTGGTCATTAGTTAATACCTGTATGCATAAATCAGATGCAGAATTATCTCAAAAAGGAGGTTGGAGTGTGTGAATGATTCTATGCTGTTTCCTCCTCCCCTTCAATAGAACCTGGATTCTGATTTGCAGAAAGAAATAGATTGTGATTTGAAGCCTGCCTTTTTGTTTGTTTGTTTTTTGTTGTTGTGGTTTTGTTTGTCTTTATCTGTTGTAGAGGTTGGAAAGTCTCTAATGAGTGAGATAGGGAATTGCTTGAAGATAAGATGATTTCATGGACTCAGTGTTTTCTGCAAGCACTGACTGCTTTGTATTTTTCAAAGAGTTTCTGTCCTTTGGTGCTGGTTGAGAGTTGTCAGGGGTGTTCATTAGCTGTGTCCTGGCTTGTTTTCTTACTGACTAACTTAAGACTGTGGGTCTGATCTGTCAAAACATTAAATAATTCATCATCTACCTTAGTCCTTCAAAGCAGAGAGAATCTTAGATGGCCACTGAAGACAAAGGCCTCTAGACCATCTTGGATTAAATGAGCAACATCAGAAGACTGGGTGCACCAGTTGTTGTGCTTCCCATGTTGAGCTCTCCCATGGAGGAAACAGTGTGTTTCTCCTTTAATTTCCAGCTTTTGCTAATTTCTTGAAAAGAAGCTGTGTTCAAGTTTGAAGCTCTCAAATGCTATATTTTATGACACTGTGCTTAAACTGTGAATAACTTCTGAATTTGGTATTCAGAACAAGTTTTGATTAATGTGCAAAAAACGTCACTACACATTGAATAATGAAGAAACCTACTAGCTGTTCGTTTACTCCTCAGTTCATCTACCCAAAGTCAGAGGCAGTCTGAGAAAAAAGGTGGGAGGGGTGAGAGGAGTAAGTATGTAACTAAGACTTTTTAATGGTTTTTTTACAACTGCAAGTCATTCCTTCCTTCGTATATAGGCAACCAGAACTTTGAGGTGTTCTTAACTCATGTACTTTTTTTAGCTTTGAAGTTTGTTTTTTTGACTAGAATACAGTGTAATTTTTCATGTTCTTTAAAAATTGAAATAATAGGCCAAACACAGCATGCCATGGTATTTGAAAGACACATAGATTTGGAACAGCTAGATTGCCAGCTGCGTGTGCTCCCAAAAATCACCATAACTCTTGGTAGTTCTTGTCTTGTTAGTAGAGCATGCACATGCAGGAGTGTGAAACTGTGATTACAACAAGGTGTGCTTGCCAGAGAGGAGCACCAGCTCCAGGGATCTGTTGTCTCCTTGTACTGTGCTTAATCAGAGTTGCTAACTTCAGCCAAGCTAAGATCCATCAATAGTTATCCATCAGCTTTTAAGAGTGGGACATTTAGTTCATTGTCCTAGTGTTGTGTGTATGTTAGACCAGGTAGCTTTCTCTGAAGGTGCTTTGGATTGGACTGAGTTGATCTCTCCTTTACCATGCAACTAAAAGATGGATAATGTCCACCTGACTTGTATAATGGGACAATCTACTTCAGTGACTCCTTTTAGGTAACTGGAGGTGCACCTGGTCTATAATAAATTATGAAAAGGGTCACTTTTACGTGTTTTGGCTACATGGCAGATGTACTTTTCAAAATAACTGTACAGATTCTCTGCATAAATCTTTGGAGGCTTCAGCAAAAAATGATGCCAGAGACCATCCAGGCAGACAAATTTTTCCTGCAGTCTTTGGTCTGTAGGTCGCAGTTTGGGCGCCTCATTTAAATGTGTCTTTAATCTGAGATGGTATCACCTCTACTGGGAAACTTTTTCCCATTCTGAATTATCTTTGGAGGTTTTGTCTCTCTACATTATTTAAATCTTCCTTCTGTATATTAAGGCTTCCATACTCACTGAACGTAGACAGTACAGAACAGCTTATTTTCTCTGAAGCTGCCTCTGGTGTATGTGAGGTTTGGTGTTTCTCCCGAGTCTTTTCAAGATTAAGCTCACCAATTTCATTGATCTCTCACTGTGGTCTGTTTTTAAGACCTCCTGCCAGTTGTTACTCTCTATTTGGTCCACCTCATTTGGAAGCTAAGGCTGACTGTTGTCCAGTCTGTCATGTACTGATTTGCATCTGTTCACTGGAATGTATCTAAATGTAGACCTGAATTTGTTTTTTCAGTCACACTTCCAGTATGCCAGTGTTCAGAAATCTTACCCTGCTTGCATCTTCTGGGCTCCTGTCCTCTCTGATAGCAAGCATACATACTTTTCCATCTCTTTGTGGTTCTGCTGCAGCACAGGCATTGCAAAGCTGCACTTGATAGATTTTCTCTGAGTGTAGCATCTGGTGTCTGAATAAGGTTTTCAAAACTCCTTTCTGCTCTCCTTACAGTAATTTTGTGTATACATCTCCTACAAAAATGCCCTGTGAATGCTGACAAGAACAGAGTCATACAACAGCATCTGCCCTCTATGGTAATTAGTGTAGGACTCCAGAAAAACTGAAGGAAATTAAACTTATTTGACATCATTAGTTCATAAGTGGCTTTCAAGATGATTTTTTTTATCTTTTAGCAGGTTTTTACTAATAGATTGTGCTGGTATTTTTCTTGGGATTGAAGTTAAACATGGTTCTTTATGGATGACTTGACAGCCTACTTCCTTCCCCATTCATAACCTCACATCTGCTCTGGATGTAACACTGGGCCATGGGCTTCTGCAAACCTGACTGACATCCCTCCATGGGCTGAGGTTTTGAACACTAGCTGAAATATAGTAGTTTTGTGGAAAATTTTGCTGAGTTTCTTAGCTTGGAATTGTATCTGTTCTGTGTAAGCCAAACTGCAGTCTCCTGAAAACTGAGACTCGTAGCTATGACATTCAGGATTTTCTCATGGGGAGAAGGTACATAGTAAATGCAGACACAAAATATACAAAAAAAGTCATCTGTCGTGGTTGAAGCTTGCAGATTTTTACGCAGTTGAGAACATGATCATTGTAAATAGCAGTGTGGAGCAATCTGTTGCTGGTATCACTGATGGTACTGCAGAGAGAAGACTGAAGTGTAGAGAGTGAGAATGGTGTGAGCTCCCCTGGTAATGCTCAAGGATCACATTTGGAAGGGATTGCCCTCTTGGGATCCAAGCAGGGTGGACCAGTTTATGGGGTAAGATGTTGGGCTACAGCCTACTGGTGATAGCCTGAAAGAGGGGAGGAGGTTGGTTTTGCAGGAATAACCCTCTTTTTACCATAAACTCATCTTGCTGTAGTTACACAACTGCAGTATGCTTCAGATTTCATCCCCTTACTGTGGTACCAGTGTGTTGCAGGCACCTGATTAAAATCCTTTCAGTCTGGCCCAGGCTGTTGTTTGCTGCAGTGGATTGTAGCAGAGTTCTGTACTGAATCTTAAACTTGCTCTGACTTTCAGCAGAAATTCCTTGTTTTCTTCAGAATGAGGTATATTGTCATAACAGGAATCTATAGTTTAGATACCTTTGAGGAAGTTTAATGCACTTAGAGAGTGTTTTGTGACTTACAGTATGTTCTTCTGCAGTATGAAGTTTATAAGTATAATAATTTTTTTAAAACAAAATATTTTACTTGAAAATAAATTTGATTGAAGGACCTTTGAACCATGAGAGATAGTTTTGCTGAGATGTAGTTAGAAGTACTCTTGGCTTTTGCACCTAGCGGAAATACTTCCAGAAGAGACAGGTGGTTTGTCTCCTTTGTACATGGCTTTAATAATAGTCTGGAAGTGTTGGAATTACTGCTAAACTGTGTTATCAAATACTAATTTTCTGTGTAGCTATTTGGTTCACTTGGGGGATAAGCTCTTAAACTGGTAATCATGGCTTATTTACGTCTATTTGAAACTATTTGAATTTTTATTAAAAAGTGACAACATGACCACTCGTGTCTGCAAAACAGCTTGAAAACACGACAACTTCTTCATTTTGCTTTCCTTTTGTGTTGCAACAAGCTACTATTTGTAGTTATGGTCTTTCCATGGAATTCCTTTCATCTCCTGTACACTGCTGAGTATCTTTAGGCTTAAGTGAGTAACTTCATGCTTGTTTGGCTTAAAATGCTTCATGGATAGTACAGAAGAGCAGGTCAAAAGAGGAATGGGAGTGGGGAGAGTGCCCAAGCTTTTTATCCAGCAAATTCCATGTACAGAGAGAGCTTAACTCACTTTTGTAAGTAAAATCCAGAGGTGGGAGATAAGTGACCATTTCTCCTATCAGGAACAACGCATGCCTTTCAAAAAACGAGTGCTGCCTTTTGCTCCCACCTGCACCTCTTAACTAATGGGGCCAGCAAAGGCACCAGTTAAAACCTGAAATAGGTTTAAATAGCATTTTAAACCTCTCTCAGTGGTATTCTTAATGAAACAAATGTTCATTTGGCAGTGAGTGTCTTTCTGTCAGCTTTCTGCCAAGGATGCTTTCCAGGTGATTACTGGAGGCTTACAGATACCTGTCGTTGGGATGATGAGGAGAACAAGGCCATCTTTCATAGCCCAGCAGTTGTGGAGCTGCTACCAAAAAAATGTTATAAGGTGAAGAGGACTTGATTGGTAGTGGTTTTTTACAAGTTTGTGTAATGCATATAGCCATCATCCTTGTTTTCTGTGTTTTACCAATAACTTAGCTCAAGGTTTTGGAATTTAATTATGCTTGGTCAAGATAAATGTTGTTTTGAAGGCTTATCTGATCAGTGCTTTGTCTAAGCGTCACTAAATGCTGATATGAGTGATGTCTAGCACTTGCTAAAATTGTACTTCATTGTAAGCTTTGTAGAAATTAGAAGCAGAATTTTTGTCTGAAATGGTTATCTGCTTTTTTGCCATTCTTTTATTAAAAATTCTGAAGTTAATAGAACAATTATTCTAATGCAAATTAAAACCATTTAAAAAAACATTTTATTCCTCTAGAGAGCTTTAATTTTTTTTTTCTGCAATTGGGATTGGACAAACTGAAACTGAAGCATCAATCCTAAATTTAGTTTGCATTTTTAAAAATCTTTTATATGCCTTGTTTGCAAAACAGGTTATTGTCTAAAAATGAGAGGTTTTGTTTCCTAGCTTTAGAATGTCTCGCTCTATGATTTAGACAAAGCTTGGTCAGCTCAAACCACATTGGAATCTATTTGGTCATCTTCAGAGATAATAGGGTAAAAAAGCCATTTTATAAAGTGGCTGCAGGCTACAGAAGCCCCAAGACTTCTCCCAGTATTTCCCCATTTTGGGGAGAACTTCAGTGACAGCCTGTGTACTCCGTGTGACCATGGCAAAAATGCTAGGATTATTTGCAGCTCTGTTTGATTTGTGGAATGCACTGCATCTATTGTTAGCTCTCCAGCTGAAGCAAGAGCAGGAGTTGTTTTTCTCTTTTGACATTGCAGCAGGTCTGGCCAGACACTGCTGTATCGGTCTTGAGTAGTTAAAAGCGATAGGATTGGCAAACTTCCCATCCTTTTAGTAGCCATGGGGGAGCTGAGATGTGGGAGATCATAACTTATGTGGTTGGGATTGCTTTAAAATTCTTCAGAGGACTGCAGGCAGTGTCTCTCTGCAAGCCTGTGAAGTTCACTGTGTTCAGCCTTTCCTGTTGGGTTTAGTGTCTCTTGGAAGTCTAAGCGCTTTTCCTGGATAATTCCTTACCACAGAGATTAAACACTGCGTGTGTGATAGTAATGAGGGCAACATTGTCAGTTCTAGCCTGTAAACACAGCAGCCTCCCTAGAACACATGCACGTGCTTCTTTGCTGCTGCCTGTTGCAGAAGAAACCATCATCTTTTTTTTTTTCCTCTTTTATCTTCAGCATAAAGTTTGGATATTGATCTCCTCACAGAGTGCACAGATCTGTTAGTTGTCTCAAATTCAGTCTTACTCTGCATTGTGCTTTCTAAATTCCTTACATCTGATAGCCTGCTCTTAGAGGGCCACGGAGCAGTGCTTTTCTGGTGTTACATGATAACCAGAGAACGGGGCTTGTAGGAACTGGATTTAGGTTGATTGGTTTGTTATGAAATATTAGATAAAATTACATCAAAAATAGTGTAGCAGTAGATTGCTTATGAAATAATGCAAATAGATTTGAAAGCTGTTACATCTAAAATTAATGTCAGATTAAAAAAAGAAAGCTTGCCAGCATTTCCCAAGCGGTGATCCCTGGGCAGAGTGGCTGTTCATTTAATCTGGGACTTCCTTCTGACTACTTAAAACAATAGAAAATGACTTTTTATCAAAAAGACTTTGCTTCCTATCTTAGATTTAACTGCCCTGATAATGAAACAAAGAAAACAGGATGTGTAATTTAAACAAGACAGATATCAGGGTTCTATGATTCCCTGCTTATGGAAAGAGATAGGTCTTGTGTGAGCTACAGAGATTTTAGTATTAGAGTAGCATTAAAATTGGAGAAGTGCCCTGCTGAGGCAGACCACTGGTCAGTGTAGTCCCATACACTGGCCTGGAGAATAGCAATAGCAGAAGCTGCTTGGAAGAAATTGCCAGCAGTCCCTTAGGGATCTCTTTTCCTCTCCCAGCACCCTAAAATCCAGTGTCTTTTTTTAGATGTTTTGGAGCATGCCTACAGATTCCTTTTATTATTTTTTTTAAAGAACCTGTTACCCATGAATTCCTCTAATTCCTTTGTAGCTTGCTGATCTTATCTCCCTCCATGACTTCCTGTAGCAGCAAAGTCCAGAAATTCACTGTCTTAGTATGTAACTTTTTAACCTTTAGGGTGGTAGGGATTTATTTACATGAAGTCAAATCAAAAGTTCAGATTTGCAGCCTCTTCAATTTGCCCCGTCATTGTGAGTTCTGCTTCTGTTAAGCAGCCTGGTTTATGGTATGCAGTACAGTATAGTGAATATATTTCTTTGCAGGTAAAATGAAAAGGAGGAGCAATCATGTCACTTGTGCTACCCTAAGACCAAAAGGGCATTGTTAATTTTCCTCAGTGTGGATTAAGTGGATATGCAGATGAAGGAGTTTGGAGTATCCAAACAGCACCTTCCTATTTATTCCTTTTGGCAAGTAAAGGTCTGCACTAGTAAGGGAAGATCTTTCTAAACATTTTGACAATTTTTTGACAGGTTACTTTGGTGATTGCTCTTGCAGTCTGTAATATTTTTATGGCACCATTTCTATAAAAGTCTTCTTTGTGTGTCTAGCACAGAGGCAGTACATGTTGCGTAATTTTTATGGCTGGAGGGAAGAGCTTGAAACTTGCACAGCGCCTGTGTGTGATTTACACTGTGCAAGAACGGGGCTTTCCTGCAGCTATTCCTTGCAGCTCTTGCGTCAGGTCACTGTCCTACTGCTGCACCTGGTTCATTACTCAGATTACAGGTCAGTTTTGCTTGTTTTTCCTTTCCCTTCCCCCCTTTTCTAGCTATTCCTAGGTAGTTGTGTTTAGAACAAAGCACAGAAAACTGAATAGAAATCCTGTGACACAGAGGAATATTAAATTTGCAGGCTTAGAACCTGTAATTCAGGAATGTGAGTACTAAGGCCCTTAAACTTTAAATTCACAGAACCCTTGTATGTCAGGAGAAAAGTCAGTAGATTTTTATGATGTAGTAGTATCGGTTGGCTCTTTAACCTGCCTTCCCTTTATCTCCTTGATATGAGAGTTGTAAAACTGAAACATGGTGACCTCAGAAGATAGTTATGGTGGCAGCACTCTATATACTGTGACTCTGATAGAAGTGTTTTACTTCACACTTGAGTTTTTTAGTGTAAGAGGTATACTGACTGAAAAAAACCCAGCATCTATAATATGGTTAAAGTCAAGGGAAATGCTTGGATTTACTCCTCTTTATGTTGTGTGCTGGCCATTGCATTCTTGCTCCTTATGCTTGTGGATTGGCACAGTCTGTGTATTGTGAATATTAGGATTACTCTAGGAATTTTCTCATAGCATTTCTGGGTGTTTTAAATCTTAATGTGACCCTAATGAGGGTTCTGGGCTTGATTTCTCTTGTATCCTCAGTTGTCATGAACAGGAGCAGCTGTAATTCTTCAGTGATAAAAGGTGGAAATTTTGTGGGCTTTGATATTGAAGAGGTTAACAGGATGCTGTTGAAGTACAGGCAAGAAATGGATGAGTTCCTGATTTGTTATGGGGAATCTGAAATGCTGTTTCAAAAAGTTCACAGGTAGTGTACACTCAGAAGGTACAGTTAGTTACAGCAGAATTCTTTTTTTTTTTATTTGCCTGACAGATGCTGGCTGTAAAGAGAGATTGTGGCTGTGTATAAGAAAATGTGGTTGTGTTCTAGTTAATTCAAAATTCAATTACGTTTCCATGTCAGGACCAAAAGCTGTCTTTATTTACGGTTGTAAAGCTCCCATTGAAAGGAGCGGAGGTTATGTAATTTAAATTTAGGCCAAATTAGGTTATTTCGGATTGTAAAACAGAACAGTGAATGATGCAGGGAGGGCCTTACTTGTCTACCATGTTAGAATTACATAGGGGTAACACCTGGTGAGGATATTTGCTGACCACAGTGAGATACCTTTACAAATAACTTACACAGAGCTCCCATTTTAAGGTGGATAACTTTTAATACAGAAAACTTCTGCTTTGTGTTTCCTTTAAAAGCAATTGTGAACTTAATTCATTACCCCTCTGATGCAATTAAGGGGCCCAACTCTGTATTTAGCTATTTTGTTTCCCTGCAGTATTGATACTGATGGCTAGCTGCAAAAATCGCAGTGTACTTAGATGTTATAAACAAAACTTATTTTCACAAGTTGTTTGGGGTTTTTGTTGTCCTGGGAAATGGGGCTCTGACTGAAAAGGTGTTCAGTGTTTGTTTGGGGTCTTTTAATAAATGAATTTTTTTTTTGTGCTAATTGCTTCTATAGGTGGGTAATACCATAACCTAGATTAAAATCCAAAAATACTGCAATAAATTTGAATTCCTACTCAGATTGTAGTGACAGCAAATTGATAATGAAATGCTGTCTGTAGGCACTTGCTATTATAATTGAATTTCTTGGTTTAAGTTTTATCACTGGAGTACCCAAAATTGAATATTGATGAAGGGTAGGCATGATTCTGGCTATTGTTGCAGCATAAATTTTGCAAAGAACAGCATTTTTGGCTGTTGGGATTCTATGCTGTGTGCAGCAAAGAAACTGAACAAAAAGTGTTAAGCAAGAAGAAAGGGTTTTTTCCAATGAAAATCGAAATGATGGGATGGAATTGTTAGTTAAATGTCAGCATAGAGATTTTGTGTGAGTTAAATATGGGCTGCATCAAGTAAACTAAACCTAGAATATAGTACCAATACTACAGGATGTATTAATTTAATGTTGGGGCTTTCCCTTCAGAGGAAGGGCTGGTGTATTGCAGTTCTCCTTTGTAAGCATCCAGTGGACTTGTTATCAACTGGAGAAGGATCTGGAGGGGACTTTTTGTCCCAAGTGCTGTGCCACACCCTGGTGCTTACCTGGCTGCTGGGAGAGGCCCCAGCAGGTTCTTCTGCTGTTTCAGCAGACACCACCTGAAATAGAAGTCAGTGCTTTGGCTTCTGGTCCTAAAGAATGTTCAGAAACCAGGTGCAGGTCTCTAAGGTGTAGGACTTGATGGAAAGCTCTTTTAAACAACCTCAGAATCAAGCATATGGGGCTTTGTAGGGTGGTTTTTGTTTCCTCCAAAGTTATATAGTTTTATAGACTGTTTTAGAGTAAGTGATGTTATGATTCCAGAAAGTATTTGAGGTACTTTCAAAAGTTTGGGAAATGAGAACTTTATTTAAATTACATTACAGCTATGGTCATGCAGACTCAGACAATGAATTCACTGATTCAAGCCAACAATTGGTATGTGAAAAACAGGGACCTGTTGTCTTTGGGATTGCACTTTGAGTCAAATGGCATGCACAGAGCAGGAATTTGTGCAGTCATTCTGCAAACAGACCTTGTGTACTGTCTGACAGGTTTTTTTTTTTCAGTTTGTTAAAAATATAACCTCTTCATAGCATATGCATATGAGAGAGCATATATGCTGAAGTCAAAACTTTCAAAAATATAAATTTGCTGATATGTGCAATTTTTAACTCTAAGCTTCCATTAGCCAGTATTTCTAAAAATGTCACTTTGTATATGAAAGGGGAGCATGGGTAGCACCAACCTAATTCTAGCACGGAGAAATCCATGCAAACTTTCCTACACAATTTTCCTCTCTGATTGGGTTGTTTTTTGATTTTTTGCAGATAGATTCAGACCATTCTGTTACAAAAAGCAGAAGAGAAGGTTCGATATCTCCTCTTCATCCTTTGTACATATTTACGTACCTGGCATGAAAGACCATGCACAGGGGCTGGACCTCTGGAGAGCTAAAGATGATTTCAAAACCAACTCCAAATACCACAGGCCCAAAATTCTCAAGCTCTTTTTTTAAGAAGAGTGATTTCATAGTTGTTCAGCCTTTCGTGGTCAGCTGTTTGAATCTAATTATCAGAGTTGTCACAAGGTGTTAGAATTTATCCAGACACTAGAATTACACAGGACAACTGATACCAGGTTTCTCAGGGTCGTTGGTAAGATTGACAGCTTGGGCATTTGTTGTCACTTAAAGCTCCAGCAGAAGTAGTAGCAGCTGGAGGATAAACATCTGAAGTGGTTGATAACTCAAGTTAAATTAGGCTTAAATGTGGACTGCAGCATCTGAGAAGCTAGTGCATGTCTGGAGGTGGTGAACAGACACAAATTGCCATAGCTGGAATTACCAGGCACTTGGAGATGTTTGTGGTGCCTGACACCTTTGGATTTCTAGAACAACCTGGGTGCCAAAGAATGTTTTCACAGCATGGGTTGGGTTGGAAGGGACCACAGTGGGCCATCTGGTCCAACCTCCCTGCTCAGGCAGAGTCATCCCAGAGCACATGGCACAGGATTGTGTCCACATGGCTCTGTGATGTCCCCAGTGAGGGACACTCCACAACCTCTCTGGGCAACTTGTTCCAGTGCTTGGTCGCGGCACAGGAAAAGTTTTTCCTTGTATTCAGGTGGAACTTCTGTGCCTTGGTTTCTGCCCCTTCCCTCCTGTCCTTTTGCTTGGCACCACTCAGCAGAGCCTGGCTCCATCCTCTGACCCATCCCTTTGGATACTGACAGACATTGGTGAGGTTCCCTCTCTGTTGTCTCTTCTCGAGGCTGAGCAGGCCCAGCTCCCTCAGCCTTTCCTCATAAGGGAGATGCTCCACATAGCAAAGTTGACCGGGCACAGTGCATGAAGAGAAGCTGTACGTGCTTGGAACTTTCTTAAAACCATCTGTAATCCAGAATTTTTAAAAGAAGCAGATGAAGGTCCATGCTGTTTGACCAAAAAATTTGCATATTCTTATCAGCTGGAACAAATAGCATTTGAGTAACCACAGTGGAATGAGTTTCACCAGGCACTTAAATAATTGAAACCACCAAAACTTAAATAGAATAATACTAAAAACAAAAGTATGATTTTACTTTATTAAAAATTTTTGGGAACTGCAACTACGAGTCTGTTTCTAGACTGTTTAGGGATTAATTTAGTTTCATTTAGGGATTCATTTTGTTTCATTTTAAGGGAAGTTATTGCTAAAGGCTAATGGGTTCCAGAAATGATAAAAACAGATAACACTTGATGTTTATTATTTAGCCTTACTTTTCAGAGTCTCTCACCATTTATGAGGACCAGATTTCTGGGTCTCAGAATAGTAAATAGCCTCCTGTGATGGTAAAGGAAGAACCTCTTCAGCCCTGCCCAAAAAGTTATCTCTGCATGTGCTGCCATGTGTAATATTTGACACTTGGAATATTTGTCTCTTATACCTTGTCTGAAATATTTAGGACAAATGCTGCTTTTTTTGAGCTTGAAGACAGACAATTTATTATCTCTGCCAGCGTATGGGAAACACTGAGTTAGAATCATTGTTATGCAAGTACTGCCCACTTTTTTGGTGGGAAGGGGTTGTTTGTTCCTTTGTCAGCAACCTTAAAGTCTTTGGTGTGTCTTGTGGAAGTCACACATGTAAGGAGGCAGAACGTTCTGCTCTAACTATGAAGAGCTTGTTCTGTTATCCATTGTCTTGGGACTCTGAATTAATCAGATGCCTGCTCATAATTTACCAGGATCATTTCTAGACACTGCTGCATTTGAGGGATTGTTTATCCTGGGCAGATAAGTCAAAATACAAATCACTTGGAGATACGTGAGAAAAAACAGTAAGAACGCTGCTGAGCTGTGTCTCTCTTGTGTTGATGAGATATTCTGAATTCAGGGAAGGCTTCCCATTTCCTAAACTATCATAAGTGAATGTTTAGATCCTTGCTCAGCTGATTCCCTACATATGACTTTGTCTCTCAAATGTTAAAGGAAGTTGTGATACTGTAGGTATCGGGGTTTTTTTGCTGCCACAGATATTGAGAGGCTCAAATGACACAGCACAGGGCTTTGGGCCACCAGCTGGTGCTGTAATTGCAAATTAGTTGAGCTGTAGCTTCAGATCCTAATAAAGTTATGCGTGCTCCTTGGGTGTTTCTCAGACACGGGAGCAGAGCCATGGTCTGGGAACATCTGAGCCAGATTCATTTGGCTGATTGATTCTTACTGTGCACCTTCTGAGACAGCCTCCTGCTGCTCTGCAAGCGATAAAACCAGTGCCTAAGTGCTGCAATACATTTTGCAACTCTGCTGCTGGACCTTGATCTTGTTCTGCTCTGAGCCGGTGCTGGTCTCTCCTGTGACAGGGTTCACCCGTGATGGATGCCTGGGATCCAGGGGTGCTGGGGGAGGAATTGCATCATTGCCAGGGGGCTTTCATGGGATGGGGGGGTCTGTCCCTCCCTGCAGCAGTGTCAGAAAGGGGTGCTGGCACCTTCTGACTGAGTGTGCTCTGCTGGCTGTGAAGTCAAGGGCTGCCTGTGCACAGGGATGCTCCAGAAATAGCAACTTGAGAATAGAGTCCAGTAAACTTATCTTGACATGTATAACTTTTTCAGAATCTTCTGTGAGATTTCACAATATTTCTACATAGTCTGTTCTAGTATTTCACTGCTGTTTCTGTTAGGGGAATTTTCCTGTTATTCTTGTTTGTGGAGGATGTTGTTAGTACATCCCCAGTTTTTTCTCCTCTGTGTTGAGTGGTTTGCTCTTTTATTTTGTAACCTTGTAACTCCCATGTCTTTTTTTTTTGATGCACTTCTGCCTTACCAAGTGTTTTCCCAATTTGTATGTCTGCTGTAGTCCAAAGTGTGCCACTTTGTGCTAATGTTTGTAGAAAGCTGATTGAAGGGGTTTTTTTCCTTATGCTTTAGATTTTACATTGTATGGGTAGATGTCAGTACCATATAATTAGCATGCCCTAAGTAAGTTGGGTAATGATGAGAGACAGTGCCTGTCACTTCTGTGTGATCTTTTCTCCTTCCTGGTAGGAAGGTGGTACTTTGCCTCTAGTCTTATTTGTGCCCACGTTACCTGAGCCAGATCATTACAAACAGTTCCCAAATGACCACTAGTAGTTACAGCTTCTTTTTTTTCTCCACATACACTATTTCATGACAAGCTACTCGTCACTGGATTTGCCACAGGGAAGGTTATAAAGTGGTAAATCTTACGTTCCACAGGTAGCTGGGAACCTTAGTTTTTATGAGCATGGTTTTAACACATGGAGGTAGATTTGCCTCTCAACAGGAAGTCCCTGCTCTTGGCAGTAACTATACTATTTGGATTGTTTTGGCCAAGCCACTGTTAATATCATTAGATCTTGCAGTGTGAGCGCTGCTTTCTTAATGGAGGTGAAGAAATTGTTTTATACATATGTATTTTGTAAAATTCTTTTTTTTTTTTTAATTTTATGGAGATGTTCCCTATGGCCTTACACTGCTCTATAAAAGACATGCATGTTTTTTCATGAGGCTGTTCCATAAACTGAGTATCTTTACCTGATGCAACAGTAGCTTTAGGTGGCTCAGTGCACTGCTTCACCCTTTGAAGGCTTTTCTAATTGTTTCTTTAGCTGTTGAGGTGAAGGAAACACAGGTGCTCATGGTGGGTCCCTCTGTGTTCTGTGTTTTGTGAGGAATTGTGAATAGTATTTGGTCCGTTCCCAGACTTTTCAATTGGCTTTGAATGCTCCCTTATAAAATGTTGGCTACTTTTCTGGCCATTGTTAGGCAGGAAGAGGTAAGACTGCATGCTGGTGCTTGTTATTGTATTTTTTCATTTGAATATTTTCATCAAAATGCCTGTGCTTTTGTGTTGGTTTTGGGTTATTTCTTTCAGAAGTCTTGCTCCTGTGGACATCTGTGTGTGTCCACATAATTTAGCAGATATTAGCTGTTAAAAAACACTGCCCAATATCCCAGCTGGTAGAGGGAAACGTGTTGCCATAGCTGGATTTAAATAACCTCTCCTGCTTTGAGTGCAAATGCTGCTGTAGGTCTGACCCAGTAGCATAAGGAAAACAGCTACTGACATCCAAACTACTGCCTTTAAAAAGGCCTGGATTTGATTAGACTGCCTAGGTTGCTGGCACCCTTAGATGCCTGGAATAAAAGTTTCTAAACCAAACCAGAACTTTGGCTAATTCGGAGCATTGTACTGGTGGGGTAGCTAACCAGTTTGCTGGGGCTTCTTTTCTCCTTCAGCCTGGAGCAGCCTTTTTGCAGCTTTCTGCAGCTTTCTGCTTTGTTCACTCATTGCTGGCAATCTCAAGTCCTCCCTGCTTGGTTTTGCTTCCTGTGAGTCCATTTGTCTCAGTTTTTGTAGAAAGCCCCGAAGCACTTCTGAAGCAGCTTGCATGAGGATGCAGAAGAACTCTTACATGGGGTAGCATGTGCTTCTAATAGTTTATGGTTACATTATCCTCGCTGGCATGCTGGTAGATGGATTCAGAAGTAGTGTGCAGTCTGACAAAATATGATTAGTCTGCACTCACTGGTACACGTAGTGTCTGGGAAACCCTGATGTAAGTCTTGAAAGGCTTTATCTCAACAGTCTTTCTTGATAGCCTTTGGGAGCATTTTTCCAAAACAAATGACTCACAGCCCTTAGGTAGTTCATGGAGGCAGTGAGTGCTGTTCTTTGTACATGGGAGGAGGGAGAACAGCAGTTTACCTTTTTACTTTTAAAGATAAACTCTATAAACAAAACAACCCCCACAACTAATATGCTGATGTAGAGGAGGAAAAAGGTCACAACAGAAGGAAGTTGAAAGTATGTAATTTTCTGCAGTCTGTAATAAGGTTGTTAGTGTTTTCTGGAACATTACCTGTTCCTTTTATGCACAGAGATGTGTAAACTAAGTTCTGTTGACTTTGTGTCACATTACATTTAACCAAATTTTATCGTTACATTTCATTGCCTGCTTTTTCAGAAATGAATTTGGGCAGTTGGATATGCAGAAATGGAAGCTGGATTAGACTCTATCACGGACTAGCTAATTGAACTGTGGTTTTAGCATATGACCACATATGGTATAAAGCTGTTAATAAAACTACTCTTTTCTCTCTGTCTCCCTGCAAAATACCTATTTAGGGTTGGTAGTGCAGTTTGTTTGCTTACCTCAAGTTAGCAGCTGATCACATAATGTATCCCAGAATATGAATGCATTGCTAGTCTGAATAGGCTGTATGGTGTTAATCCCCTTGTTTTGTGTATCACTTGCCTAAAAGAGGGCTTTTGTGAGTCAGGTAACAACTGAAGAGATCTAAATATTGTTAAGTGTGTAGCTGGTGTTACCAAACTGATGTGTATGCTACAGCACAGAAGTATTCTTGGGTTAAAAAACAAAAAAATGCCCATCAACACACCAGAAAAACCCAAACCAACCAACCAACCAAAACCAAAAAACCCTCGCCCAAACTGCCTCAAAACTCTCTTGTTTGCAAGCAGACCTGAAGGCCATGGTTAGAGAGCAGGATGCCCAAAGCTTCTGTTAAGAGGGAAGATGCAGAACGCTCCCTGTGTGGTTTAAAGATTAAACTTTCAAGCGTAACTGTTAAAAGGCTGTTGTGACACTGGAAAAACCCAGCCTTGTAGTAAGGGCTGCAAATAGCAGTCAAATGTTCTCTGACATGAGGCTTAAGATACCTTAGCACTGAAATGACTGTGAGAGACAGAAACATCCTAAAATGCTGGTTAAAATAAGGCAAGATTGCCTGGGAAAGGTGGTTTCTAAAATGGAGCTGGAGAGGGAAGATAACACAATGGCTGGAGTGTTGATCTAGAGCAATGAAAGCCACGTTCCATTTGGAGCCCGGCAACAGCCATCTTGTACAATGAGAGAGGCCCCTGGGATGCCAGCTGGATTGTGCTGCCTTTATGCGTTAAAATAGCGTTTTCTGATAATTACTGCTGGATTAGCTGAACTAGTGAAAATCCCTGTGCAGATAAAGCTTTCTGGCACTTGCAGCTAGCACAAACCTAAACAATGGATGTGCTGATAAGGAGTCTTAATTTTCTGGTGTGAGCAGAATTGTTCTTCAGCTCACCTTTGTGTTATAGTTACTCCTCTAGATAATTTATTAGTGCAAATAGTCAATGTATGTAAAACTTTACTTTTAAATACTCTTACCCCTGTTGGAGTTTGCAAGTCTTTTTTTCGTTTGGAAAGTATAGTGGTTAGTATTGGCCTCTACCTTTTTCTATTCCTTTGCTGTATTTTTGATACTTAAAACCACAGAATAAAAGCCTTAACTGGCTAGAGCTGCTGTTCTGTTTGGGCTGTTTGTATTCCTACTTTCTAGATTGGATTTCTAATTTCAGTTTGATGAGAACTACTTCCTTGTATGTAATGATTCACTGAATAAACTTGGGGAAGAAAAGATAAGCAGTAAAATTAAGTACAAAGTAGTAGTATTTTCAGTTTAAATATTGGGGTCTCAGTGTGAGATAAGGTGTGTAGTGACTTATTTTCCTTGAAAAGGAGAGAATAGAATAGCTGACATCCAATTCTAACTAATATTAGAAGAAAGTGCCTAAACATATCTTCCAATTTCAATAGTAATGTAATAAATGCACTCTTGCTAAATAAGGGTTTTTTTGGATCTAGCTGCTATTTTGAAAACTTTATTTTCCTGTTTTTGTAGTAAAGGAAGCCAGTAATTACTTTTGTCCTTGCCCTAAAGGGGAAAAAATATTTTTATCAGAACTTTAAGGGACTTCCCAACCTGGTAATACCATTGGGTATAAAGGACTTGCTCAGTGGAATTTTTTAAATATAATGCATTATGTGTACAGTATAACTCAGGAAAATATAAAAATCTGCAGACTTTTTTCTTCTGAGTGATATTTTAATCAGATTTTGGCTGTTTCAGAATCAAGTCTTGTGCCCAAGTACAGGTACAAATTCACATGCAGAGTTTTGGATTTGTTGAATAATTATTTGTATTTGTTCATGCAGATAGACTTGCAAGTGTGATTTGTCATGTCTGGGAAAGTTTAAAATAGAGGACTCTTGGGAAATACAATCTGCTATTGCTATCACCGGTAGATATGATGCTATTTGTTCTAAAACTTGGGGGTAGAGGTAGGTGGTATTTTAATGGAGCAGAACATGGGGATGTCCCTGCTACTGTAGATCCTACTGTTTAACGGATTAACAAATTGTCCTGTTTTCAGCTAGGACACACGTTTAAGTTGAAAGTAAATGTGAGAGAGAGCTGCCTTTCAAGTCTTAAAATTGAAATTTTGTCTCTAAACAGGAGCATTTGCAAAGCAAAGAGAACAACTGGAGAGACAGCTGAATCTCTTAGGAATTGGGACCAGGAAAGCAAGGCAAACACAGTTTCTCACTGTTTAACTTGGTAACTGTTTTTCTGGTGTGAAGGCAGATCTCAGTGACAACATTTGAGAAGCTAACAAGCAAAGCATCCTAAAATGGGGGAAACAAAGTATTGCAGTCTTAAGCAATAATTACATTGCCAAGAAGTTTGAAACACTAGAAGAGCTGCTCTCTAGAAGAAAAACCAGTGTGTAATTCATGATAAAGACACTGTTCTTTATATAAATCTATAGTAACTTTTATGACCTTGCATAATAATTTATTTATTTCTTCCATGTGGGTGTTGTCTGCTCTGAAGTGAGACTGCTATTTCTTCTTTTCACCATGTAACAATTTTGGTAGAATTTTGATTACAGACCTATTTCAGAAAGGCGAGATTGTTGAGAAATAGTTTTAGTTTTTACTCATTGACATGACAATGCAAATGTCCCTTTGTGCTGGCTGCTCTGCATGGGTAAAACTCCTCCAAACCAGTGTTTCAAGCACACATCTGCGTTGGTACACTTCTGCTCAAGGGCTGTGTGCTTACTGCCACTGCACTCTAGCTGCTTAATTTTTATTGCAAGAGATACTTGAAATAGCTGACATTGTGGGAAAATCAAACAGCTTCTACTCAGTGTTTCATGGTGCATCTAGATCATCCAATTTTCTAGGACAGATGTAATGAATGCACAAATGTTAATGTTAATTATTAACTAGATTGAATTAGTTACTGCAGTCGTCTATTGGTGTTCAAACTTAAAACTGGGTCACTGAGTCTCAAAATACTTCTGCAATGAATTTTAGCATTGATTTTTGTACTGCTCTTTGTGCTGTTCTTTTCCTGCTAGTCTGGAGAGGAAGAGTAGAGCACTTCAAGCCTTTTGCTTGTAGCCTCATTAGTGTACAAGTAACCTGTCCCTTCTGTTAGAATTACACACTAGCACATTCATGACAGGACAGATGCCTCTGAATCCCTTTGCCAGCTCCAGAAAAAGGATTTCACTTAAAAATAAATATGTAAATAGTGGTAGAATTTTTAGATCGTATGACCTTTACCTCCTTGTTATTATCAAAGTCATTAACTGATGAAGTCAACCTTCAGACTTTGGCAAATGCAACATTTTTTACTGTTAGTTGTTAAATAGCATTGTATGAAGGATATTCAGGGGAAAAACTGATCACCAGTTTGAATGATTATAGGTTAAGTTAAGCTGCATTTAATAGAAGAGTGTAAGCAATTGAGATTACACTAAGGGACTAGATTTTAATGGCAAGCCTTAATACCTTGAGGGGAGTGTATTAGTAAGAATTGCTGGGAGAAGTGAGGAGTTTGGGGGGTGTGGTGTACGAGTTGGAATTAGGAATTTCTTCAAGTTAGATATTAAAATCTTGACTGACTTGCAGTCAGACTTGGAAGAAGAGCTGTTGAAGTAGCTGTGTGAGTAGCCACTTCAGGAAGGATATTACTAATATGTGGGGTATAGGAGGAGTGGAAAAATAGTAGTTTAAAAAGTGATATTGAAAGATAAAATGGTGTGGGAAAGAAATCAGAGTTATTCAAAATAAGACTGACTTAGCCTTGCCAAAAAGTAATTTGGATCAAAGAAGAGACGAATGCAAGAAAAATGTGCTGTTCAGTGAGTAAATGCAGTAGTTTGGCATGAAAATTGAATTCATATTTCAATACAGGAGATAACTTTGACTGCATTCAATGGCAAATGTAAATAACCCATAATTGACGTGAAAGCAGAATGCTTCCAGATTGTGTCAACTTGATGATGATGACCTCTTCTTGATTTGTGAAATTTCTATGTGGAAACCTGTGCTCAAAGAGGAGAGTAGAGCTCTACTGTAGAGAGGCATTTAAGTGGAAATTTAGTATTCCTTTGTTTTACTCATTGTCATAAATGTCGCTACTGAATGCACAACATGAGGGTGCTCATTAGGTTTTCCTGTACAAGGAAGCAGTTGTAACTGGGGTGATTTTTACACATCAATGTTTGCTTACTACACTATGACAGATCTTGAGTTGCTTAAGAATTCATTTGTGTAGAGCTGCTTGAATAAGGCCCAGAACTTTGCCTTACCCTGGTGCCCTCGGAAATGAGGACAAGATTGTCAAGAGCTGTGTTTATATTTGAAGTATTTTGTAGTACAGACTTGTAAGGAGATGTCAGAAACTCATGAATCAATCCTACATGTTTTGTTGAGAGGATAATATGAAAGAAATAAGGCATATTGCTTATTATTTAATATTCAGACATTTATTTGGTAGTACACATCAGTGATAAAAATACTATGTGGTTTATTTAAACCTCTTGCTTTCAGGCTTTGAATGTTTGAACTACCAGCAGTGTTTAAGATCTTCATTTAAAGGCTACAGAAGGAGAGGCTGCTTGAAACTTCAAGTGTGAAATGCATGCTGTTATTTTTGGGAAGAGCATTCCAATAAAATGAGGTGCTAAGGCAGAAATTGTCATAAATAAGGCACTTATATATCTGCAATTCAGTGGGGTGTTCTCAAAGAATTTTATTTTTTCTAGAGCCATACACTGTCTTAGTCAAGGTGGAAGTTCTTGGGGTTTATCTACTCCTGCCACCTTGGCTGGGTTGCTTAGAGCCTTGTCCAGATGAATTTTGAAGAATGGAGATTCCATAGTTCCTCTGGGCAGCCTCTGACAGTATTTCACTGATTTCTTGGTGCAACTTTTCCTTGCCTGGTGAAAATCTCCTTGATTATCTCTCACCTTTCTGTAGCGCACTTCTGAGAAGATTGTGACTCTTATTCCCTGTAATTCCCTGCTGAGTAGTTGAGAAGTGGCCATTATGTTCCTGCCTTAGCTGGAGACTGAACAAGCACAGCTGTGAAGCCATTCCTGCTGCATCTTTTCCTCTAGCCTCATTAATGGTTTTCTCTTTGATTTGCTCCAATTTGTCTAAGTCTTTCCTTCCACTGGGGAGCCCAAAACTCGGCACAATGTGCCTGATGCAGTCTGAATAGAGGGGAATAATCACTTTCTACTTCATTGAGGTTGTTTTGTCCTGGGTGCAAGTTTTACCCCTTGCCTCCACATTTCTTGAGGTTTCTGTTACCTTTCTCCAGCCTGCTGAGAAACCTCTCAACAGTAGCTCTACTGTCCAGCATACCAGTCTATCCCAATTTACAGAAATGCATCCACAGACTTGGTAGAGTTGCATTACATCCCATTTTCCTGGTCATTGACAAGTGCATTGAACAGCATCGTAGCTGCTACTGACCCACCCTAAGAAATGCACCAGTCACAGCTTACCAGTAGATGTCAAACTGCTCCCTACAGCCCTTTGAGCCTCTGCCTCCCCAAACCGTGGTTCTTGTTCTGCTGGAGGAAGGTCATGACATTTGTCTTTTTCAGGCTCTCAGGAACTTGTCTTGATCACCCTGTAAAGCTGTTAGAGGGGCCACACAATGTCACCATGGTTCCTTCACCTGTGTTGGCTGCCTGTGGTTCAATGGACTCTCTGTATCCAGTTCATCAAACTGGAGCCACTGACTTTATTTCCCCCTAATGCAATACTCAGGCAGACCTGGGAAGTCTGAGAACAAAACTTGCTTCTGAGACCAAGGCAATTACGTGTAGCCTTTTCTTGTACTTTGCTGCTCACATTTTCATGATTAATCCATAAAACCATTGAAGGCTTGGGTTGGAAGGGACCTTAAAGATCACCCAGTTCCAACCCCTGTGCCATGAGCAGGGACACTTTCCACTAGACCAGGTTGCTCAGAGCCCCATCCAACCTGGCCTAGTTCTCATTCATGCCAATGTCAACCTGGTGTTTAAAAATAAGTGTTAAATTAACAAATTAGGGTGTTGGGTTTGGGGATTTTTCTTAGGTGAGATTCAGTTTTAGAAAGAACAATTCCTTCTTGTAATGATTCTTTCTTGTGTGAATTGCATATTCATGTGTTAACACGGGGGCTAGAATGTGTCACACGAGGATTGGCCACCTTCCCTTTACACAGCTCTCTACATCAGAGGCTGCCCTTGTATTAAATAGGTAATATAAAAACACTGCTCTCTTGCTGTTCCAAGAGGAGCTGGGCACTGGTTATCTGAAAGTAAAATGAGTTACAGGATCTGTGGTACTGGTAATGTAATGACGGATTCTGTTGCAGCATGTTTGGGAACTTGGATTGCCTGGGGAATCTGGCCTCTGAAAACTGTGATTTGTACCACGTGTCAAAAGCTTAGGAAATAACATGAGACGGTCACTTTTTGTTAAAATATGTATAGAACATAGGAAATGTATGTGTGTTAAGTGGTTTTTCATAGAAAGTCATCAGCTGTCAGTCTGGTTGCTGAAGATGTTGTTTTTCATGCCTACTTAAAAAGGCTTTCCACAGTATGTTGGGCTCAGATTCATGGAATCACAGCAAAGAAAGCAACAAGCCCTCAAAAAATAGGCTGCTTGTAGGAAAGAAGTAATGTGTCTGGCTGGCTTTTGGCCCTGGCCTTTTATGACCTTCAGGTTAGAAGATTTGAACTTTTCAGTCTGTCATGATTGTTCCTATAGGGTAAAGATACCGATTTTGTGGTTGATAGCTTTGTTCAATTACAGGGTATCCTGGTGCTTACAGATTGGGGTTTTTTACAGAGTTTTTTTTACCATTAGCTTTGACAACGGAGAGACAAACCAAGGAATTGATTTTTGATAAAAATCTGTCTTGAGCTAGGTGAAAGATCATGGTAGGAGTCTTCTGCTCCTGTTTTACTGTTGAGTAAAATCGCTACCCAGACAGAATTAGCCTTTACTGTGGCAAAACCTTTGGTTTGTGATGCCACTGTATTGAATCTGCTTTGAGGAAATGGAATCTGTTTCAATTACTGCATAGATTCTGCACAGCCTTTTAGTGTAGGCAAAGTAGTAAATGCCCTGAAGAAATATGTTTGAAGAATCAGTGGAAAAATGGATTTGATTATAACAATATAATATTTCAGGAAAAAAATCAGGATAAATTACCGAAGATGCCATGTCTGAGAGAACACCCCTGTGTAAGGGGATAAAAGAAAATAGGACTATGAGTGCACGGAGCAAGCATAAACTGAATTATCTTATTTCATGGTTCTGTAGAGTCTAAATGTAGGACTTCATTTTACCAGTATAAAAATAATGGCTACAAAGATTTCCCCTGTCAGTGTAAATGTGTTATAATGAATTCATTGGCCTCTGTATATTGTTCTTCAAAACATCTGTTGGAAACATTTATTGAAAAAAAAAACTTCATGATTCTCTGTGGGATAAAAATACCTAGAAAATAGTGGAAGAAAGTGGGAAAATGTTGCTCTTGTCACTTGCAGATTGTTTCACTGAAAATCTTACCTCTAAGGTAAAATAATGAAGGCTTCTAATAAAGTATTTCCATGAAGTTATCACTAAGTTTGCATACAAGGCAAAGGCCAAATCTGTGTATAAAATTCTAGCATACCCACATTCTTCCCTGTCTCAAGCTTGGAATTTTAAATAAACCTCGTAACTTTTTTTAACAGTAAATTTTGGACAAACTGATGCTTCAAAGAATATTCTTCACTAAGATGTAAAAACCTCATGTTTTATTTTAAGCATCCAAAGTATTGTCTGTACCAAGGCTGTGCCTGCTTTTTGAACATGTGTAGAATTCTGTAGATCCAAATTTGTTACAAGGAAAGCCTTGAACCAGCAGTACAAGCCATGAAAATTTCTTTCTCTTAACAGACACAAAAATAGATAAATATCTGGGTAGTACAGTAATACAAACAAAGAATTTGTACAAATATATATTAAGGATAGCAGGTAAACTATGGAAAATTAAGTCGTCAACATGAAATCTTGAGTTTGATGTTGGTGGTTTTGGATAATAGTTTTGAGCAGGTCTGGTTTCATAGAATGGAGTGTGTACTATGGATGATGAAAATTCAGAATTCTATACTTTTTAAAGGAACCAAATGGTTGTTCCTTCTGTCTGCTGAAGTAATTGCTTAAAATCACCCCAACCCTTGTGTGTTAAAGGATTTTAGTTTCTGTTTCTCTTAAAAAACTAGTATTTGGTTTTGTGTAATTACACAGTCTATTTAAATTGAGAGTTGAGAAGTGAAGTATTTCAATATCATCTTTGGTTTGTTATGAAAGTTGGACTTTACAGAGTATGAATTAAAGGGTAGATAAAAATTAGTCACATTTGTGTAATATATTTTATTAATATGTATTACATTATTGCATATTATAATACATAGTTAACCATTGTTAATACAACTAGCTTCATGCTATTCAAAATCCATGTTTTTCAGTCTGCTTTTCTCAATTCCTTTTAATACTTTCAGGCTTTTTAAGCTTTGTTTTTGTAGCGTCAGTGTTTGTTGGTTTGACTTGTCATATTCTCTCTTAGATATTCCTGATTTCCTTTGGAGAACAGGTGAATTGTTTATGTGAATCAGCATATGACAAACCTAGAGACAATATTGAATTGCCAACACAAAATTTACTTTGTCCATTGCATGAAATATGGCATGTAAAATGTTTGAGTAGAGAAAATTTCTTTGAGTTTGAAATTGGGAATTCTGTGTGAAAAGCAGGCTTTCATTTGACATCAACCTGATGTTCTAAATAATATTTCTCTTTCTGCCTGAATGTCCTGCAATGATTTCTTTCAGCTGTTTGATATTCACCTGCTGCTGTGGAACAAGCTACAAATGCAAAATCATCAAGGAACAGATTTATAACAACAAGAGAAATTTATGAGAATTTTCTGGCTCCAAGAGCAGACCTCTCCTAAATTAATGTTAAATGCTTTTATGCACAAGATAAAAAGCAATTTTCTTTCAGTGGAAGGTGCTCATTGAGCTAAGAAAGTTTGTCCTCAGCAAACTGTGTACCAACTAAAACTATGGAGTGTTGCAGGATCCTGTGCCAAAAGCAAAGCACCGTTCCTTTGCCAGCTATTAATCCCAGTGATTCAGTTTCCCCTGCTTCTCAGCAGTAGTAGTTTTATTTCTTGTTGGGACTTTCCCTTGCAGGATTTTCTGCTGGTTTCTGGTGTTGCAGCTAATCTGTATTCTGAGTAATTCATGAGGAGAAAAAGTGGGAGAGATGAATGAATCTCTCGGTTATCAGAGACAGAAATGTGGGAGAGATGAATTAATCTCTGTTATCAATCAAAAGTTTTCTAGGCACAGGCAAGTACAGGAGAGCTGTTAGTGAAGCAGTCTGGGATTTCTCCCTCCGCATTCACCTCCTGTTCTAGCAGCCACTCTTGTTTGAGTTGGATCTGCTGGAAGGAATCAACAAGGACTCTGGTTCTGTGGGGGGGTTGTAGTGTCTGAAGAAGAATCCTCATGGAAAGAGGTCAGATGAATCAGCTGGTCCTAACTGAGTCTTATTTTAAAACCTAAATAGCAAGTAAATTCTGTACTGGCTGAAGTGTTGGAGCGGGCAAGCTGCATCATTTGAAGTTGGATGCAAGTAGCACAGCTTAGTTCCTTCTGCTGTACAAAGCGTGTGATGTTCCCTTGCCAGCAGCACGTTCAACTGGCTTTCAGTAATGCAGGGGAAGTTGAGATTCTTACTTCTCAGCTGAGGATGAGTTAGAGAAACTTAACTTATCGAACTGCTTTGTTAACCTCTGCAGAGCCCTAATGGTTGTTATTTTTCCACAATGTCCTGTTGATGGTGTAGATGTCTTGTTGGCAGGAGGAATTGGTAATTCTTATACTCAGTCTCCTCTGAGATGTCCTTCTGGCTGAAGTGCTAAAGTTCAAGAAATGAATAAAATTAAAGCAGCTGATTATGAGTTAAAACAGAAAGTAAGTCAAAGTTCTTCCCCTCTCCTCAGTCACATCATCCCTGTCAACAAATTCAAGCCCATTCCCCTACTCCCAAAAATAAATACTGAGCTATGTCATTGAGTTCAGTCTGGTGCGTATTTGAGGGCATACGAAACGTTCCTGTGTAACTTCAAGATGCTAAAAAGTAGTTTAACTGTTAAGCCAGATGAGCAACTTAGAATACACAGCAACTTTGTCTACACTGTCTGTTTTAGTTAATAGAAAGTAGTGGTACAGTGTATGTAGGATTTTGTTTTGGTTTTGGATGGTTGGTTTTAACTTTTTAATAGCAAAACAGAGAACACGTGTTTTCACTGTGATGTGCCAGTTGGGATTCAGAAACAAGCAGGGAAAATTACCTTGCAAAACACTGTCACTAAGATATAGACCTTTATATCTGAATGGGAATTTAGCTGCTTTTCAAAAATTTGTATTTTTAAGATGTTAGAATTGGAAATGTTTGGAGTTTCTTTCTAGCTTTGTGCCACGTGGTTTGAAAATCCTAAACAGGCGTTTGATGAATCAGTGTCTCTTTCCATTCCCTCTGCCCTGCAAAGACTGCACATTTTAAGAACATGTTGTTATGTCTCTGTAAATTGAGAACATAGCAGGAAAAAAAAAAGCCCTGAATCACCAGAAGCAGTGGTAATGGGATATAACTTTTTAAAACCTTCTTTGTTACATTACTGATAATAATGCTAAAGGTTGAGAATCAGAGCAATCATGGCTTTTCCTTGCTTTTGTTAGTATATTTAAATTATCTTTTCTGTGGCTGCAGTTGTGCTGTTTTTCATATGAGTTTGATCCTTGAAGTATGTTTATCCTTTTTAGTTCTTGAGAGAGGAAAACCAAGCATCCACTTCTTGTGGAGAGGAAAAAAAAAAAAGGCTTAGGTCAGCAGACTGGATTGGTGTCACTGTGCATTGAGCTTAAGAACTTGGGATGTGAAAGAATGAACACATTCCATCTGGGCGAAAGAATGATGTCTGCTAGGGTTCAGTTTGCTATGGTTTTTGAGCTTTTTGTATGATCTCATCACTGGAGGAGGAAAGTATATTCTCCCATAAGAATAATCTTATACTTATGATTCATTACTACTGTGGTTTTTTGTGTGAGCCTTTTGAGTGCCAGACCTCCCCCCACTCTTCCACCCCAAATAAAAACCAGCCACCCTGTCTTTGGCTTTATATGGTATTGCTGTAGGTGGACTTACCCAGAATAATGGCTGGCTTTAACAATCAGAGCCTTACATCTTTGTCTGGAGAAGAACTCCTCCTAACATATATTTATCCAGCTATTTGTCAAGCTTTACATTTTGGGAAGAGAGCTTGTACACTTTGTCTCCTAAGGTCTGGTAAGCACTTCTTTGCATGAGTGTTCCCTTGAATGAATTTTCTGTTTTCTACAGAATAATTTCATGGACTTAGTTTAGTGAGTTTACTTGGGAACATACGATTTCTCAGTTTTTCGTAGTTAATATTTCACTGTAGTTCCCCAATCCACTTCCCTAATAATTTAGCAATCAGTTCTTGGAGCAGCTGTGCGTTTTGGCACTAGCACGTGAAGCTGGAGATGCTCAATCTCCCACATCCCCTAATCAACTCACATATTGAAAAGGTGCAGGCTAATCCAAGTCTAATGGTTTCTGGAACCATTACACCACACCAGGAAGAGGAAAATTTGCAGATAGGCAAGTAAACCCAGTAGGATGCTTTTGAAGGCCTAATGACATGGCAAAGAGATGAGGATGTTTTTTTTTACTCTTGCAATATGACTGTAGACAATTTGTTTATTTGCCACCAGTGTAAAGTAATCTACCTGTAAAAAAATCTGCATTTGTGATCAGACCAAAGTGTGTCTGGTGCTGTGAATGAAGGAAGCCATCCTAGCACAGGTCATGTAAGGGACACACATGTTACAGAAAACCCCGGGGACTGTGGAGAGCTCATGTGTAAGTACTGAGATGGGTGAAGATCTGTTTCCTGATAGAACTACAGCAGGGAAGTGTCATAAGCATGAAAAGCAAGAAATATGATAAATGATACCTTTCTGATTCACTTGGCTCTTGTTCCTTTGCACTGAAGTTTAAGTTCATATCTATTTGTAGAATACAAGAGACTGGATCAGGTCCTAGTAACAGTCTATATACTAAAGTGAGAATTTTGCTAGATAAAGGTGGCTCTTTGGAAAAATCCTAAATCTTATTTTTCATTAGACCTGTCAAAGACACTCATGCACTAACGGTGTGAATTTTTGATTTGGTGTCACCCTCTGAAGTTAATAGAATTCCAGTATGCATTTTATTTTTAGGGAGTTTTGATACTTAAATACTTTCTTAAATACTTAAATACTGTCTAATTAAAATATACAATATACTGTATGCAGATGCTAAACTATCAAATGGCCATTGAAGAGCAGAACTAAAGATTCTATTCTCTAAAGCTCATGTCTCCGTGCTTTTCTCCAAAAGGAGGTGTAATCACTTTAGAGAACTTACTACTAAGAGTAAATGAATAAATCTCCACCTACTAATGTGCCATTATTGAAACCTGGGAAAAGGCTAGCATCCTGTGATGGTTTAATTTATTTCTGATAAGGGATAGCTCAATTTTTCCATCTTACTCTTGCAGTCTGATAAACAAAGTGATGGTGTTGGAAACTGTTGGCTGGAGGGGAGTATGTCACCTTCAAATTGATACCTGGATATGAAAATTACACACCTGGAACACTGAAATTTTAGTTATAGGATTTGTATGAAATAAAGGTGGAAGGTTTATTGTGTAGTGATTGGAAAGGTCAGCTGGAAATTGTTTGTATTTGTCATTTTTGAAAGTTTGTGAATCATCTCATATTTTTATATGGATAAGAATCATTCCCTGTTATGATAATTGTTTTATTTTAAATGGAGCATGAAGTACTTGAGACCTAGACTTGGTTAAAACTTCCAGTTATACGACATACATAGCCTGAGAAGTGGAACTAAAAATAGTTTAGCAGTTGTTAAAGAAAAGCTAGAAATTCAACTCAAGGTCATCTCATTTGCACTTGTGAAGTGTGCCACTTGAATACCGAATAGTTCCGAAACGAACAGACTTTTTCTTCTTATTTTTTTCTTTTTTGGTATGTTAAATAAAATAATGTTAAAAGTTTTATAAACTTAGGCTGAATAAGAGCACCTGAAATTTGATGATTTGGCCTATTAATTAAGTCTTCTGGTCACATTAGTCAGTCACTCCCTGGTTCTGCCTTTGTTGTAGCTGGAACATATTACCTCAGAATCATAGTCTCAATTTTCAATAAAACCCTTTTTTTAATCTGTCTGGCACATGACTGAGTAGAAGTTGTTTATTGGCAAGAACTCTGCGAACCACATGGCTCTGCTTCCAAATCAGTATCTAGGTCCTGCCACCTATGGCTTATCCTGCCTGTGATTGATCCAAATTGAAATATAGCAAAAATTTGTTATGGGTTCAGAAGTTTTCCAAGTTTACTGTCAGGCATTTTAGAAAAAAACACTACTGTTTCTCATGTACTTCATGAATGATGCGGAATGTTTCTAGGTTTGACAGTTAAGATGTGTGCCAAAATATCTGAAAATAAAGAAGTCCAGTAGGTTCTTGCACTGCCCTCTTCTCAAGCGAGGGAACCGTATTTCACTGTGGCATATTAATGGGACTGTGAAATGCCTAAAGGTTGTACCAATATTTATTTTCTTTGCATTTAATCTTTCTTCCTGGATCAGATGTGGTCCTCCTAGTCTTAAATTGTAAACTATGCTTAGAAAAGGAGCACTTTAGTTATGTATATTATGATTTTAATATCCCTAAATTGAACTAGAAGAAGAGTGATCTAATTAGAGGTCGTAATCTCGTTCTTATCTAGTTGTTGAATAGGTGAGGGGATTAGAACACATGCTTTTTTAAAATTAACAACCTATTTCCTCATTTGATCATGAATCTCTCATGTGCATGAGAGACCTGATCTCAGTATTGTCTTTTGTCTGTGAGCCTTGAAAAGTGTCCCAGTGTTGAGCACTTTTCTAATTGTTAGAGTGCCATGGGAAGTGTAATAGAAATTGATTCTGTTTCTCAAAAACATCAACATTGAAAGTTAACAAAACAGCTGGATGCACTGCAGAACTTTCTTGTGGTAGGAGATTTTCTTGTGTTAGGAGATACTGGGAAATTCAGCATGGTCTTTGAAAAAAAAAAAACAACCAACAAACACACACCCCCCTTCCCAAACCAACCATCCAATAAAACCCACAAAAAACCCCAAGACAGATGGGTGGGGGAGGCATCCTTTCCCTCTTTTCATAAAATATGAAGAAATACTCCTTTACTTTCCTATGAAGAATGTATGTCTCTTCAGCCTTCTCAGTTTTCCAAATGGCAGGCCACATTCCTTGCAAGCCAGGCATCATGTGCTTTCTATAATGTTGGATGTGCTGGAGTGGTATGTTCAGAGAATCTGACTTACTGATAAGAAATCATTCCTTTCTATTTTTATTTCCTGTCTGCATCTGGTCATTTCCCTCAAAGACAACCTGCATGGTATCACCCTTTCTTCTCCTAATAAATAGTCTGTTTCTGGTATGTTTTGGTTTCGTGTGTTTCTTATATGGTGACATTCATTATATTCTCCTTTTTAACTTCAGGTTGTACCTCATCTTCCAGATAACTGGCATAATCAGGATTAGCTACTGATGGCAGTCTCCTGATGAAATTGCACTTTTTGATAATCAGTAGAACCTTTTCTCAGGGAGAAGATATTACATCTGGGTGTCAACTGTTGAAAATGTGTCGAAACCAAGATTCCTTTCATTTATGAGCTGGTGAAATTTTCATGCTGGACGTTATCCTGTGTGTGTTTGTTTTCTTCCCTATGTGTTAAAAGGTGCAAGGATCATCCAATTCTCATCTCCTGTAGAAGTAATTTCCACTGGGAAGTGTAGATTGTATGAAGCTAGTGCAGCTCCAGATTCTTTGCTCTTTGCAGAAAGCTTTGTATATGGTTGTGGCATTTAATTAGAGTTCATGGCTGGTGTTGAGGAGAAAGGAAAGGAAAAAAAACCTGCAAGGGGAAAAAGTGCAAAAAATAAAAAGTGAATACCTTCTTGATCTCTTTTATTAGTTCTTAGGCCTGTCTGTCTGGACCACAGCTTTTCAGAATGAGCACATATAAGCAAAATGTCAAAAGTGCTTTTGTATTCAGTGGTTTTGTATTCAGAAGGGTGGAGGTTTCAGCAAGTTGCAAGGAGTATCACTTTAACATTTTGAGTTTAAAATAAGAAGCTGACCAGAAAGATGATGCTTTGCCGTAAGTAATTTTATTTTCTCCTCCACTTTATGTATTAACAGTGAACAGAGTATCTGCCAAGCACGAGCTGCTGTAATGGTCTACGATGATGCCAATAAGAAATGGGTACCAGCTGGTGGATCAACTGGATTCAGCAGAGTTCATATATATCATCACACAGGCAACAACACATTCAGAGTAGTGGGCAGGAAGATTCAGGATCATCAGGTGAGGAAATCTTTGAAAATTTGGAATATTAAGAAGTAAGTCTTCAGCAAAATTATGGCACCAAAAGTTAATAAATCACTTTTTTTTAAGCTGAAGTAGCAAAACTGTTTTATTGCTTTTTCCCTGTGAACTAAGCACTTTGCATACCACCAAGGCAGTAGTCCTTTTGCCATTCCTTCCTACAGATATCTATTTATAAAGGCTAGTGGTGTACATAGAAGTCATCTGGTTCTTTTTAAGGCAAAGTGGCAACCTAAAAGCTTTTCTCCCCCACTCTGTGCCGTGAGTTGCAGTCTGTGTAAACACCAGCAGTTCTTTCAGCTCTTCCTATCTCATGAAAACTTGCATGCATGATGTCTCATTTCCCCAGATAATTTTGTTCAAAAAAACCTTTTGGTATTTGGTAATTTGGATCATCTACCACTTTAAGAGAGTGAGAAGAGGGAGTAATGGGGATTACGTGTTAATTTCCATGATGAAGTTACTGGATCATGATTAAATGGCAAATTAGCACTCTGGAAATGTGCTCTGCCATGTGATACTTGGGATGGGGTTAAAAACCTAATCTTTTGTTTGAAGAAAGCTTCTTATATTTGTTTCTCTCCCTCCTAGCATTTCATAGAATTCTTTTGGTCTGTTCTTGCTCATTTATCACACACCTGAAGCCTAGACTGTTAATCTCCTATGTGATTTGTTATTAAACACTCACTCCAAGTAATAAGTGGTCTCTGTGCATTCATCTGAGAGCAAATGTGGGGTTTTTTCTCCCATTATTCAGCAGAAAAAGGTGAAAGGAGTGCAATGGGATCCTCTTAGTGGATGGCTTGTAGTAAATGGTCGCCCTAATAGCTTGAATTTATCATCTTTTGTGTGAGCCATAACAATCTTGCAAAACGATACCCTGTGATCCATGCTGCGAACCCAGTAAACTGCTGCTGAAAGCTCTGCAAGCCAAGGGGTGCAGCAGCCACAGGGGGAAGGTGATAACTTGATTAAAAAAGAAATCTAACAAATGCTCCATGAAATTCATGGGAAAATGAGTTTCTGAATTTCAGATGAGTATTCTCATCAAGTAGCCTGCTGCTGCAAGTCAGAGCTGTTGATGTTACTACATTGCTGTTGGAAACATCACTGCATCTTTTGAAGTGAGAACACTTAAGCTACAAAAGTTGACACAAAATATCTCATTAGTCCCCTTGTGTATTCCCATCACTGATTACAGACAGCATTGGAATTAAAACTGAAATGGTTATGTGCTTTCAGTATTGTGCTTTACAGATTATGGGTCGTGAATTAACCTGTGTGGATGGGGAATAAAATCTGCACAAATCTGAAACTTCTGATGGAACAGCTGAAGTTTTAAACATAAGTAAATCTTTCTTTTAATGATTATAGGTGGTAATAAATTGTGCCATTCCAAAAGGGCTGAAGTACAATCAGGCTACACAGACCTTCCACCAGTGGCGTGATGCTAGGCAGGTGTATGGTCTGAATTTTGGCAGCAAAGAAGATGCCAATGTCTTCGCAAGTGCCATGATGCATGCCTTAGAAGTATTAAATTCACAGGAAGCTGGTAAGAGTCTCTTTACTATTTTTGTCCCCTAAGATTGTTCAAATACAGAAAAATTCAAGTGTTTATGCTTAGAAGTCAATAAGTCTTGTTTCTAATCATAATTAAGCCTCTATGTGTTTTAATTATTTGGGTGTTTTGTCTAACTAATGACTGCTTCTTAGCTGTGATTCTCAACTTGACTGACATCCCTGTAAATGCAACTCCTACCAAGTAAATCAATTTTTGTGTTCCTGTATTAGATATAGAAACTGCTGGCTTTGCCTTTTTTTTAAGGAAGCAAAACAGCAAGACCTGCCCAAGAAGCAGGTACCTTGTAATGAGGATACTTTTCAGGATTTCTAGAGACATCCAGTTCTTACCGTGTGTTGGGTATTTTCACTTCTCATTGATTACTGGTTTATTATAAAAATGTGAAGGTTTTTTCCTCCGAACTTTGGAATTCAGGTAATCCTCTCTGGCAGTTCTTACCATACAGAGTTTTCTAGCTCAGAGACCTTCAATCCAGGGTTAACATTCAGATGAGCACATGCAGTTTAGACACCAGCTCTACCATTTCATTTGTTTGCAGACCAGGGTGACATAGGCTTTAAAAGAGTGGTGGAAAAATTCATGGCTTTCAGTCTTCAGCTGGTATCTGTAACATATTCTAGGTAGGCTCTAAGCAAATCGATCACTAGAACACTGTGACACACACAGAGGGAGTTTTTCTTTCAAAATACTAAGGGTCTTTTGTGTTCTTGTAACCAAATAGAATTCTTTTGTCCTCATTAAACTTTAAAGATTGCCCGTGTAACAAGAGACAGTACTTGTGTGCCAGTTTTCTTGTGTAGAAAAGTGGCTGTAGATAACTGTACTAGGGCTGTCTCAACTGCAGCAAAAAAAAGGTGCTTTTATCAAGTTGGTTTTTATTCTGGTAGCTGTTTCAAGACTTTACCTTTTGCAACTAAGCTGTCTAGACTGTGGATGATACATTCTGCAGTGCTTACACTGTTATGCAACATAGGAGGCCAAAATAGAAGTGGTAGCTAGAGTTAGAAGGTTTCTTTTTGCCTGCCAAAATAGCCCAGTTGTGATTCCCAGTTTCCTACCTCTCACTTGGGTGTTTTCTCTTTGAAGTCCCTCAGTTCTGCTTTCCCTAAGGGTTACTCAGCTGTAAACTTTTCACATTCATCACCTGTCTCCCACCCAACATTTGGGAGCACATGAAGTGTTGGTTTGTACTCCCTTGATGAAAAGGCCTGATTGATGGTAATTACACCAGGTTTGAGGGGTTTCTTTCCCATTACCTGTACTTGAAGAATTTGTTACATGTTTCAGTTACATATCTTCATAATTTGGTTTAACTCCTCATAACACTAAACCTGAGCTGCTAGAGGCTGAAATGACATAGGCAGGCATGGCATTGGTCATGTTTTAGTTAGACAATGAGGGTTTTTTTCATTTTGTGGATTGCAATTTGTCTAATGGCTCATTCTCTTGCTGCTTTATGCAAAGTATTTTTGGGCTGCTACACTGTTATATTGTTCAGTAGTAGAATTTTTATTGAATTGAGATGCCACTTGAGTTTGTAAAGACTTGGATGAAACTAAAATCATTTTATGACTGTAGTGTCACAGCCTGGTTGCTGACTACAGTGCTGCTGTCTTCTTGTTTGTTCTCAACGATTTTGAGATGGACAGGAATTAAGCTGTGTAACTGTTTGAAAGTGACTGGGTGTAACATTTGAGCTTTCTGAATTGCAGGATAGTCGCTTTGTTTCTCCTTCTTGTGATTTGATTTGGTAGCAGCAGGCACAAGTTAAAATGCATTAATTAGCTGCATCACAAGCTAATGGTGAGCACAGGAGATAATTGTTCTTCTCTGGCTCCCCTCAGCCAAGGGCTGTGGTAGTTTAAGATTAGCTGTCACTTACCTATGTCACAGACAAGTAGGTGCTCTAGCTTCCATCGAGATGAAATAAAACCAAAGCTTAACATTATCAGCATTGTTTTAGCAGATGAGCTGCTTTTAAAAAAATTCCTAATAAGGCACAGAGAATTACTCTCTCAGCCTCATATCACTTCAGACAATGTTTAAAGATAAATGTTCACAATATTTCTGAGTTAGAGTACTGTCAACAAGTATTCTTAAGTTTTCCATCTGGGAAATTTGTCAGTGTATGATCCAGATATTACTTCATTTTTCTGACTTGTATCAGAGTAAGAAGTAAAAAGATCAAGTATCTTTCTGAACATGCTGCTTCAATAACGGAGATAGGTTGCTAAGTAGCTTGCACTCTAGAAACAAACTAATTGTGCTCCTTGCTCAAAGTTCAGTGAATTTTGTTCTCTATAGCTGGTAATTTCCTTAAAGTGCAGCTAGAAATGAATCCTTGGTGTTAGGTTCCCCCATGCCCCCCACCCCGAGCATCTCTGAAATACATTAGTATTTACCTAGACAAGGCACTGGCTCTGAGGGCTCCAATATTAGCTCTTCATTTTGGGAAATGGATTGCAGCTGCCTCCCTTTAAAACAAATTACTCTTTTTGAAAAGGTGTTGGGAGGGCATGTGTCATAAAATAAACCTATGCTGAAATGTGATGATCAATACATTTATAGATGGCTTGGTTTGTTTCTTTCAATTTATCTGCTAGGCTTCTAAAAATTTCTAACACATGCACTCCTAGTTGGAATTTTGATGACGCTGCTTCAAAAATCTGTGCTTGAAGATGACAATTAGTCTCTAATAGTTTAAATAAATTGCTGTGTTTCCTAGTGTATTCAAAATGGCATATAGAACCTCCAACTCAAATAAAATAAAGAAATCCTGCATAGCTTCCCTTTTGTTCTAGAATTACATAGAGTTAAAGTTATATTCTTGCAGTGTCCTTATTTTCTGCTGTGCTTTCTCATTTTGGCAATTTCTTTTATTAGCTTGCTTATTTTATGTTGTATTTTATGCATAAAAGGAAAGCAGTTATAATGTTAGCTGAGCATACTATTCAGAAATTCATAAAGCTGTTGATGAATTTTAAATTTTATGCAAGAGTTCACAGAAATCTAAATTACTTCTGTGGGATATTAAAGATTAAGTTGTGTACATCCTTTTGGTTTGCAAGTCAGCTGTTGGTAATGGCTCTCTCACTCTTTTTAAAATAAAATTAAATCATGCTCTCCTTCTCTTGCATATATTCGAAAAATGTCATTGATCTTTTGCTTGCAGTTGGCATCCTCAGCTGTTCTGCTGGCTGCTGGCAAAATTGGAGGTTGTTTAATTTAGGATCTCCCTCTAGTGGATCTGCTAGAGTTGAGGCACCACTGAGCTCACAGGGATGAGCTTTTTGTCCTTCTGATGAGTTCAGAATGCAGAGGGGATATCTCTGAAGTTAAGAGTAAAGGCTTTACTGCAAGTGGCAGCTTTCTGCTAAAAAAACCCGATGCAGGTTTGTCTCAGAGGACTCGGAAGCGATGGCTGCCTTGTCAGTGAAGCTTTTGGAAGTACTCTTCAGGTCTAGGTTTGATTCCTCCCCTTGATTTACAGGACAGATCAAATCCTAATACATCCTAACTTCTCATATGCTTGAACTCTGTTTATTTCGGTAAATGTCAAAGTGGTTTAGGTCCATTCTGGTTTGAATGACTGCATTAGCTAGCAGCTATTCAACCAGACCTTATTTTCCTACTGGGCAAATTGTAGGCAACCTGCAAATCCAGAAGAGAAGGACAACATAGGACTGCATTTTCTCCTGAAATTTTAAAGAATTAAATACTGCAGATTCCTGCCCCATACTGTTTCAGAAATGCATTAGAAGTGAACCAAGGTTTTTTTCTAGCACTCATGGGAAAATTTTGAAAGAGAATACTCATTACATTAAGTAATTGTTCGATGTGGTCAAAAATGACACCTTCATCAAATGACAAGTGTGTGTGTGTCATCACATTTAAGAGGTCAAATGAAGAGGATTCCTGGCTCTAAGGCTGTGTGCAATGTGTTCAGATATTCAGTAATTGGTCTTGTCTGGAGATGACGGCTCTCTGCGAAGATTTTGCATTGCATTACAAAGAAAATTTTCATATCTGCATTAAGTAGGGCTCATTGTTGCAATCAAAGTGGCTCTGGAATGAGAGAAAGGCTTCAATGAAGGGAAATTAGACGACTGAGAATTCTCTGTGTGAGACAATGGATTATTTCTCTGAAGGAATAAGGTCACGTAAGGGAAGCTTGTGTTGGGAGAAACAAAGGAGTATCATACTCAGTTTTGCTGCAGAAAGCACCTTCTAGTTCAGCTGGGATTGGTGTTGCTTTGTGTGGCATCTGTCTTCAACCTCAGGAAAGCCTTGCTGAGAGAGTAAGAAACTTAAGTGTGAGGTTTATAGATGTGTAATTTCCATCTGAGGAGGTTCTTGGAGCTGTTTGTTGCAGAAGATGAAAGCTGCGAAAGAACTGAAGGATGGATGTCACAACAGTAAAGTCTATTTTAATTCTTTCTAATAGAATTACATATATGTAAGATTTGTGATGCTTTTCATTCTAATCTGTAGCAGTTATATATTGATTCTTGAAAAGATCTTGGAATGTTCTGGATATAAAATCAGGGTCAGGAATGGCTTCAGTGAGTCTGTTCTAGTATTGCCTTAGATCACAGTTTAATTCATAGGAAAATGAGGAGGAAGAAAAAGAAACAGAGGTTTTTTTGTTTCCATGATCTCATTATTTTGTTAGTTTTACCCTTTTTAGCAAGGGGAAAGCCCCTGTGGTTCAAGTTCTTTGCATTTCTCTTCAATTAGTAACTCTAGAAGTTAGGTTGTCCAGTTATTGAATAAACAAATCTTTATTCACAGCTGTGTATTGATGTACAGCCCTTTCTCTTCCAGCAGAGATAGGTAATTAAATCCTTGCTGATAGGGAAATGCACTCAAATTGTGGATTAAATAATTCAATATCTTTGGGAAATGCAAACTGAAACAAAAATTGGGGTTTCCTAATTTGGATATATAGAGCGACTATAGAAGACTGAAGTGGGAAAAGTTTATGTGGGGCTCTAGGGGAGGAAACTCAGATGCTTTTCTCTGTACTGTTTTGGTCCATGTCATGCTAAAACTTGTTTTGGGAGAAGAAAAATTCTACAGCAGTGAAGTAATTATGCTATACCTGTACTCTTAGCAAGCCTCTGGAACAGGCTGTCAGCACTCCCTGTCAGAACAGGAGTAACACAATGGTATTATTACCTGTGTTGTCAAACGTTGGATAATATCTCTGGTCTTGCTAGCAAGATTTTTCCCTTCCTTTTAAATGTGGGATTGATTAAACAATTTTTTTAGGTCATTACTAGGTGTTTTTAATGGGTAATACTGATTAGGTAATCCTGATTTAGATGCCAATATGTTGACCTAAAGGAAGTTTTACCTGTTTATTGGAGAGAGTACTTCCTCTTCACTGTAACTGCACATAAGATTATTGAAAGCATCTCCAGTTTTAGTTGTGGGGTTTGGAAGTGAAGGGAGGGTCGCTAATTTTTCAGAGTTTTACAGACTTTGAAGGGTTGCCTGTATGGTGTTTCTGGTTTCTGTGGTTCTTCAGAATTAGTGGTGTATCATATGACAGCATTAAATTTTAGATTAACAGCCTGAAGAATTAAATTAAAATTTGGTAGCTAGTCTAAACTGCATGGCAGATATAAAAGGAAGTACATTAATTTATGGATAAAGTTTTGTTTAATAAACACAGAGGACTGTCAGCATATTTTACTGTTGAGGGTTCATATTGTTGTCTTTAAAAATATTTTCAGTAGATGTTTTAGATAGATTAAATCTGCCTTTTGGGAGCAGGGTGTTTTCAGAAAAGTCTTGAAGATAGTTGTGAAATATAGCTTTGTTAGACTCATTTCTGTAGTACTATACACCAGTAGTGACAGTAATCAGCTATAACATTGCTACTTAAACAAATTTTGACAGAACTGGGAATGAGGGGCAGTAATAAATATCCCACAGTAGACAATGGTGATATATTTAACTTCACCACTTGCTCCTTTAAGTTTGTGATATTGTAGTTTCATGAAGCAGCCATAGTTCCCTGCTGGTGAGGCTTTCTCTGTGTGTCCCGGAGCTTGGGATGGCAGAGGGAAACTGGAAGCTGCTGAGGTCCCCCAGCACGCTGGTGCTGGGCCAAGCCTGGCTCCCAGGTTATCAGTGCCTGGTTCCCAAGGCTTTGCTGACACCCAATAGTAAGTTCTGCTGCCATTGATAGGAGGCTTAGCTCTACTTAAATTCAAATTTTAGAGAATATTTTTCTTAGTCCTGTTGCTTTGATTACCTCAATCAAGTTAAAAGAGCTTGTGAAGTGGGAAGCGTTTACTTTCAAGTTTAGAGTGATGAGTGAATTAGCTCAGCTGAAGGTGCTTACAGAGTGGCTGCTGAGTGAGGAAGTAGGTGTGTGAAGGAAAGGGAGCCTTGGCTGGGAGGTAATTCACCCCGGTATAGAAGTACTAGAGAACATTTTGTCACTTGTTAATGCCCTAGTTTTTGGCCATCAGGGTTGCATATAAACCCATAACACACATCCAGGGCTCAAGGAGTGATGTGGTTTTGGTTCTGCTGAAGGCAAATCTCCCCAGACTTTGTTCTGTCAAGGCCTAGAGCAGGACAGGCTCTGAATGGGAGCAGAAGCTGGAGACACATGGAAGAGGGATACTTCACCATAATTGTTGTTCTTACTGCTTCCTGCACAGATTTCTGAAAAGCCTGCTTTCCATTCATTCAGAAAGCCTTTAACCATTTAGTAAAACACTTAATTTTTAAAATAAGTTCTTATATACCCTAACAAATACATCTTTTTGGCTGTAGCTTTGAACTCTTGCCTGGGGTGTGGGCTTTGCTTAGTGGGAGTATTTAAACTGTCCTTATAGAAAAATTTTCTAAAGATTATAATTAGCCAGTTCACTTACATTTATATCATATACATGTGTAAATAAACTTGCTGTCCACTTTTAGTCTTTGAAAATACTTCTAAAAGGCAGGTTATACTTTGATTTGGGTATCAGACTGTATAATTGGAACATTGCTTAGTTTTGGCACCAACATACTGAGAAATGAAAGAGTGGAAATTCTTAGTTACTGAGTTGTTTATATAAACTTTCTCTGGGGAGAAAATGGAGATCTTCACCTCGACCTAAAATTCTCATGTGTGATAGTTGACCAGCTTTATTCAAAAATTAGTTTGTCTTTTAATGCTGTACTCTGAAGGACAGTGATTGCAGGACTGAGATTTTCTGTGTGGTTTTGCCTTTTTGAATTAGGGCATGTGGAGTTCTGAGGAAGATTTCATGTGATCTGGCTGCCACTGGTCCCCCCAAACCCCATTTCATCAATCCTTGTGTTACCAGCTCCCAAGAAGGCCTGTCCAGCCAGGTGAAAACACACCCTGTAGCTCAGTGTGTAACTTGCAGGACGTGTGTTATGCCAATCTTGAACAGCTGATCTCTGGGGTGTTTTAGGGCTATAGGAATGTGATCTTTTCAATGTCAGCCAGTGTTACACTGATAACATACAGCTGCAGCTGACATTAAAAGTGGGGTGTGGTGTGACACTCCAAAGCAGAGGAGGTAATTGAAAGACTGGAGGAACAGAGGAACAAAAGGCATTGAGGGAAGACAAAACCATGTGTTTCCTTCCCCAGCTTGCCAGTTATGCTTTCATAGGGTTGTGCAACTGAAGTTAGTTTGGCTTTTGAACAGAGATACAAGGTAAGTAGTCAGTTAGGGCTGAAAAATGAAGTTTAGGAGTTTGATAAACTACAACTCTGGTTGTGGTTTAGAAGGTGATGTTGGGGATGCTTGATTTGGTTCAAGCAGTCCCCAGCAGTCTGATGTTGATGCTACCATAATTGTCTGTGTGACTGCATGAAGAACCAGGTCTAGCTCTGATCTAGCTGGTGGAAATGCTCCATGCAGGCTTTTTTTCCCCTGGAATTTTTAATGTGTTAAATTTCCAGTCCATCTCTCACCACGCATTTGCCTGAACTGTCATAAAGGAAGGGTGATGCAAAGGTGAGAATAAACTGAAAAACAGAAAGCACTCAAACTGGAATGGCTGCTGAACAAATTAGTATGAAATTATATCCTCTGTCTGTCACAGTATGCTGCAGAGTGCACCATCTGTGCCTTTTTAGAAAAAAAAAAGATGTTAGGTTGTCTTTAAAACTAAGAATGAATAGACCATTCAGCCTCATCTCTCACTTGGCTTATATTGGCTTCTGAAGATAAAGTGATCCTGTAGGAGGATCAGAGTTCTTTTCCAGGCAGTATCTGAGTATTTCTCTTGAGTGTTGATGTTTCTGAGGTATCTTGAAGTGTTCAAAAGCCTCTGAGAGTGCTTTTTATTAGCTAGTTCCTGTTTATTTAATATAACACCTGTCCTGCTACCCAGGCAGTTGTATTTCAGCAATGAAGTGGTAGTCTTGGCTTGCTGTAATAAACCTTCTAGGATAAGACATACTTTTCCACCTGGCATGTACCTTAAACTTTCCAATGTTCATTAGCAAGATGGTTGCAGAGAGCAATTTGATGAGAAAACAGGCCTTAGTAGCTGGACTTTTCTTTCTTGAAAGCCTTTGGTATGCTTAGGTTGCAGTTCCTTGAAGCAAAAGTGTATAAGAAGTACTGGAACCACCAGATTTTCTTCTGTCCCTGTGTGCATAGCTGTGAGAGAAGCCCACCACTGGAGTAGGCTGGCCAGGTTAAAGCTAACTTGGCCTGCTGATGCTTGCCTTCTGCAGAATTGATGGATAATATGGTTTTCTGAAGGACAGTGCTCTGGAACAAAGTTTGAGGCTGCAAGAACAGATTTTCTCATAGCTAGTTGAGTTGGAATAGCCAGTGCAGGTAAAACTTGGTGTTTGCTTTCTGGAAGTGTTGGCTAAAGAAAAGGACTAAGGTAGAAGGGTTGGGGAGTGATGGTCTGCATCCAGCTACTGCAGCATGATAATACCTTCTTCAAAAAAACATACTCTTAAAGATTAAATGGGTGGAAGCTTGAATTTCTGATTTCTACTGCATTTTCAGTACAAAATAGTTCTGGTTGATATATGGACCATTTCTTTTTATTTTTGTTCTTCATTGTTAATTTTTACGTCAGCATGTTTCAGTCTAAGGAGCAGGCCAGGAATTTCATCACATATCTGATACTTAAAGTGTTGCCTGCAGTTTGCAGCTCAAGCTGTGGGCCTTGACTTACTCCAAGTGTTCTGTTGGACGCAGCAAGCAGCAGTGGTGGTGTTTTATAGCACCTTTAATTGCTTCTGGGTTGTGTCTACTTGTAAAAGTCCCTGAAAGGCTGCAGCCTGGTGTGCAGGCAGCAAATAGCCCAGCTGCCTGGGAGCTGCAGTCATGGCTTAGTGGGCATTAAAGCCTTCTCCCTGTCACACAGGGGAGAGGAGAGGAGGACATGCTTCTTAGGAAGTTTTAAAGCTGAAAAGTTTTCCAGATGAGCCATATGGCGGATGTTTCTACTTAATGATAATGTAATTATTAATTTATCGCTGCAGTTAAATATTTTGTGTTTGAAGTACTATAGGTTTATACCTGTGGGTGTCTCTTGGGAGATACTTCAAGCAAAAATAGTATATCCCAAGCAACATCAAGTCATTAGGGGTAAGGGCCTAATAAGAATAACTAAGGAAGATACCACCTCTGTAGTACTCTTCCAGCTTTTATCTTCCAGAATTAAGTTCCATTACTTTTTGTAATTCTAGGGTACATAGATAGTGTACACTTCTATATTTTTCATGATTAAAGACTACAGTGAACACAATACTGTGGTATTTCTGAAGAAATGAACCTTGCTGTGTGGCTTTTAAACAGGGCACTTGTTTGCTATGTCTGAAGCAAATTGCCTGTCCTTGATGTGTCAAGACACATGGTCTTTTTATCAGTTTGGGTGACTTTCACCAGTTCATATAGGAAAAAGTTTTGCATTTTGATGTTTGAGATGGGGAAGACCTCATTACAACTCTGTCACTCTAACTAGTTTGGTGGAATATTAGTGAGAAATTACTGCTTTGCTCTGGTATGTTTTAAAACCTGACATTTTAATTTATTCTAATTCTTTTCTATAAATTCCCTAATGTTGATCATAGCTATAATCGAAATAATTTCCTGGATTATCCTGCCTGTTTTGACAGCAACAGTGCATTCCTAGTCTCTTGTATTCCATTCCACACTTCTTCATTCTTCACTTCTTTTTACACAGTTTTGTACTGTAAGTACATTTGTGATTAAAATGGTAAAGCTTTTTTTGTTTCTAGAATACAGATCTTGTGTATAAAATTACTTGAAAGTTGTATGGTTCAGAGTTGCCCATCAGTAAAGGCTGAAGATGATTTTGCATTTCTTATGCTTTGCAGAATTCACAGTTTGTGCATTTGTTATATGCCCCCATTCCTTTGGACACAACACTTACCTATGCAAAGAAGACCTTTGATCCAAGTTGATGAGCTGAAATCTGAATAAATTTTGGTGTGACATGTAGAAACATGCTTTATCTTCCTTCTCTCAATGTGGTGATAAGGTTCTGATGTTTTTTCTCGTGTTCTTTTGTTTTTTCCTTTTTCTTTTTTCTCCTACTTTTCCAGTGTTCTATTTAGGTGAGTGTTTTAATTTTTTGAGCCTTTCTTGTTTCCTCCAAGAGGACTTCATTGTTTAAAGAAAAACTCAGACTTGGAGTGCTTTTCAAAGCTTTTGTCAAATTCCATCATATATAAAGTTTGTTTTGCATTTCTGTGAAACCTTTCCACCCATGTGAAATAAATTCATTCCGCAGATGTGTGAGGTAACATTGCACATGCGTGAGGTTGCAGTTTTTATTTGCTGCACTATGTTGTTGAGCTTGTTTGGCTTAAAAAGCAGAAGTGAGCAGTTCTTACAATGTTGTGTGATGGCTGGCCTTTTTCCTTGATTTTGTGCTTTTTTTTGCATGGTAAAAATTCAAGCCATTAATTTATGATCTGTCTTTGCTCTTAGGTCCTACATTGCCTCGACAGAATTCACAGCTTCCCTCTCAAGTACAAAATGGTCCATCACAAGAAGAAATGGAAATCCAGAGAAGGTGTGGTATTAAAAGTGAACAGCTGTTCAGTTCAAGGCAGTGTTAACTCCTTGAATGATGATAAAATAAATGTCAAGGACATAGAACTGCTCTCCTGCATGAGGGCAGCATTTGTATGCACACAGTTTTCATTAGTGCAGCTCTGTAAAAACTTGGTAGCTGGATCCCTTGTTCGTACTCTCCACCCATTCAAACAATGCAATTGAAATTGGCCTGTCAGGACAGAGTTGAAGATCAGAGGGGAAGCCTTGGGAGATTTCACTGCTGTTATTTCCAACCAGGCTAATTAATTTCCCAGTGACTGTTGTGTGTTCAGTTTTTGACACTGAAAAAAGCAGCAAGCGAGGAAGGAAGTTTTAGAAGAGAATTGAGTCATCATGAATGACAGGGTTTTTGTCCTGAATGTGGATGTACTATATCAGAACATTCTATTGGAAATCTTGTTTGCCTTTACAATTTATTCTTTAACAAAAAACCTTAATTTTCTACTTTTAGTGTATAAATTTATGGAGCCTTTAGCAGTTTAACTTTGAGCTGGAGCAGTGCTGGTTATGTCTGTGCTGCCCTCAGTATCTAGTCTGTGTTCCCCATACCACTTGGTGCTTCCTCCAGGCTGAGCTGTTCCATACAATTTCTATCCCTGCAGGATATTTTTGAGACCCATAGCATTTCAAACATACTTTTTTTTTTCAATTCCTTTTAATAATCATTATATATTGATGAAGTTCCCAATTTCTACAAACTCTGTGGTTGCCATACTCCCTCTTTTGTTTTGTGGCAGTATGGGGTGGTGTTGTATGGTGAATGTCTGGGTTATGGGTGTATGAGATGGCAAATCCTTGTAGGACAGTGCTGTTACACTGGGCTAAGTGAAAACAGTAAGACCTTGGGCTGTCCCAAGCACACTGCCTGTGGTGCAATCCTGGATTATTTTACCATCAAAATACTCCCAGGAGATTAGCTGTTCTCTTCCTGAAGGGATGCTGGGAGTGATTTAGGTCACATGCAGAACAGATACAGGGAAACAGGAGCCTTGAATAAATGGGAGGTGGTCCAGACTGATGGTGTAAATGCACCTAAAAGGTTTTTGGGGTAACTGGAAGAGTGCTTAAACATGTTGGCTCTAATTAGCACTCAAGTTTTTGCTGTTTTGCTATTCAGCATTGAGCTTGTTTATGAAAAGGTGAGCAGAACCAGATTGCTAATTTGGGAATCATTCATTTGCTGAAGGAGCTATATATGTTGAACAAAGGGTTGACATCAAAATTGGTCATACTTGTCTCTGTCTTTTCTTCTGTGTCCTCTGGAGTCTGAGCAAAGATTGCTTTATCTGAAAGTTACCTTGTTTAAAAACAAATAGCAGAAAGCTCATTACAAATTTGTCCATTTGATATGTTTATGTGCAAGTTTGCTGTCATGGTAAAAGTCTTTTATGTCTCTTCTTTTGACAGACTTTTTAAAAGCCTTTTTTTCTTTTGATATTTTTTCTGTCCTACATTAGTGGCTTTTAGTATTTTTATTTCCTGTCTGTATCTTTAGAAGGCTGCATTATCTGAAATGTATAATGCTGAAATACTTTTCAGAGAAGCATTGTAGATAGGCATCTCCTCAGAAAAAAGTGCTGCCCTATATTAAGAGCTCTGAAGGTCTCTTGAAATTTTTGGCATGTGAAGGGCATCCTATCAGATGGCATTCTGTGGCTTTGCTTTTTTGATCCGTGAGCTCTACTTGTTTCCATTTAATGTAATGTCCTCTTTGAAGTCTGGTCCTGGGTTTGATTTGTTTTTCCCTGAAACAGAGATGGAGCACTGGAATGGGTGTTTACTCGTGCTGCAAGACAGATTGTCCGTGGAAAGACTATTGCCATTGTGTCATTAAGCTTAAGAATATGTAATTTTGCTAAAATATTTCACAAATGCTTCTTCAGTCTCATTACTCCTGTAACTACATGGTTATAATAAAGTTCAATTAACTCCAAGCTAGAGCCTCTCTTCTGTAGTAACTGTCTTGCAGCTTTCAGACTGTAAGAACAAGTTACTACCATAATGTAGAGAGTAGTAAATAGTTGGGATGAAAAGGTTTAAGTATATATTACTTTTAACATATCTATATACAAGTGACATTTCCAGTCTCAGTAAAGGGTAAAGGCAGTGTGGGCAGACTCCAATCCTGTGGGGAGCAGTAAGACTACAGGGAATGCAAGAAATGGGAATAAATGTTACTGTGTGGGAAGGAACATGGGGTTTATGATGGATCAGGAGAAAGGCTTTGCCAAGTCTGTGGCTCGTCAAATGTGTGTCTTTTGGGTGATGGTTTTCTTTAAAATGTGGCTTGTTAAGAGCTGTCTTTGAGTTCTGGTCTCACTTCCCTCCTCTCAGGTGTACCTGGATTTAGTAGTGTGTAACTGACTCCCATATTAAGTGCAAGAAAACATTTTATAAATTATTCTAAACTGGAGAAAAATATCTGCTTGCATGAAAATTAAAGTTAAAAAAGGAACCCTGTGGAGGTCTAGTCCAACCCTCTGCTCAAAGAAGGACTAATTTCAAAGTTAAATTATGTGGCTTGTGTCTTCAGGGTTTTCCTAGGCAGAAATAGAAACATTTCTTCAGAAATATTTTGCCCAAGGACTGACCAGTGAAGAGTGGCATAATAAAGAGAACTCTTCAATGGATCTGATGTTTTCCTTTGCTTTTATAACCAGTGTTCAGGAATCCTGGGAAAATTGGGAACTGAAGAGTGAAATTAGATCATTGCCAGCAGAAGTACATTATTTTGGTTCAGAGATTTTTCTCTATTTTAGAAAGGATTTAGATGCCTTACATTTTGGGTAAAAGTGCTAAAGTAGTGATACTACTTCATTTATTTTGCTGCAGATCTTCTTACTTGAATATTTGTATTGCTTACTGTGCAGTGATACAGTTTCTAAAGCTGCTGGGACCAGATGTGCCATCAGAAACACTGAGGTTTTTATGAGGCCAAGATTACACATAAGGTGTAATGAAGTAATTTTTCCTGGTGAATTGGTAACTTTGTTGCTGTCTTTTAAGAAACCTTGCCCATGGTATGTGCTTTCCCTCTCAGGGAGTACTTGATGCCAGCTCTAATTTTCCTTAACTTGCACTCAAGGACAGTAATAACAAGCTTTAAAACACTCCAGCTTCCATTTTTGAGCCTCAAAACTGAGGGGCTATTTTGTTCTGTGGGTTGTTTTTCATTTTGTCAGAGTGGTGGCCAGGCAGTGTTTATAAATTCCACTGATTGATAATGAGCCAGCTTCAGCTGGCATACGTGTTTGTTAATAACTTCAGAGTTACCTCATGTCACAGACCATTTTAAAATACAAGATTAGTTCATGGCATAGCATGGTGTGCTACTCGTGCATGTAAATTTACCTTCTCTCCCAGCAGTGGTAAATATATTGTCAGGAGTATGAGTCACTGAGTTGGTATCTAATATGACACTTGGGAATTTAATGAGTTAATGCTTATAAATAACTTCAAAATGGTCACCGCTTCATAAATAAAGAGGAACAGAGGAACTGTACAGATAGTAAGGAATGATGAGGGTGTACAAACCTCCCACTGCCCCTCAGGGACATCATGGACCAAAACTTGACCGAATTCTTTCGTAAGTACTTGAAAACATTACAAGTGTGCAAAACTCAACAGCAGAATATTTGGGGGGAGGGGAAGGGTTGCAGTAGTTACATACTTAAAGTTTTCTTAGAGGTTCATTTTGGTTTGTGATGATACTGTTAAAGAAAACGTGGGGTGTGCCTATGCTAGTATATAGTGTTGATACAGTGTGGTTTTCATAACATCTTGTGGAAGGATTCTTAGTTTTAGTGCAAGTTCAGAGGCGGACAAGGGTAACAGTTTCTTATTTACTGGTAGACTCAAAGACAAGATTTTTATTTTACAGATAAAAAGCACTTTTTCTAAATTTTGCTAGTCTTATTTTTTAAGTGCAGTAAAATATTTTTCCCCCTGTAAATTAGTAATTATTACATATTCCTGAGCTTGAAAACATGTGGAAATACTAAAAGAAAAATAACTTACACCCCACAATTCAGTATCAATTTAGCTATAGTAATTTAAAGGAATGGAAGTTTGCCCATGGCTTTGTGTCCCTGGTAGCCTTGTTTCTACTGATTTCTCCCAGCCTGTCAACTTTCCCTAGTTAGTGGCCAGAAGTACAGCTTCCAGTTTTCTTTCACTTCTGAAATTGTGCCATTTATCCAACAGCTTCTTTCAAGGGTGAAGAATTTCTTTACAAAGCATTGGATTGATTAGATTATAACTGAGAGTTCTAATCTGAGATAGATGTGATTATGATGTAGTGCTTGGCCTTTTGGTTTAGGGTTTGAGTGGTCAGTACAATCAGTTATATGATTGTATTGTGTGTAACTGCATGTTACAGGAATTGCATGAAGTTTGCATCCCAGAGACTTGATTTAGATGAAATAAAAAGAATTTTTAATGTCTAAGATAAGGGGTATTTTTTCCCTTTTTTCTTTTCTTTTTGCTAACGAAAGTTTTTTCCACTGCTGAGATTATTATTTTTTCTAAAATTCCATGAGTACAGGTGTCTTTTTGTGATCCAGCATCTGCCAGGAAAGTTCGTGTTCTGTTAGTTTTAGATAATATATTGAAAAGATGGAGATGAAGAAAATTAGGCTTAAGGAGGTTTGGTGCAAGAGCATTAATAGATCCCTTAGTCTATTAGAATACATTAATATCTAATACATTTCAGGTTTGTAGTTGTCTCTTCATGTCTTTACATGGTGGCTGGCTACTAATTTTTGCTTGACTGATAAAACCTAGTTCTTATTACTTCTGGCTAATGCATTTTTAGCTTATAACATAAAAGCTTCTTCTTAAACTTTAAATCCCTTTTGGTCAAGGAAATGAAAGCCTGTTATTTTGACTTTGGCAACAGATAAAACGTAGGACAGTAAACTGGACCCTGACAGTATTTTCTTTGCAAAAGCAGAAAGGCTGTTCCTGGGCTTTGGTAAAGCATTTGACAGATACCAAGAGGGAATTTCCTGGTTAATGTGGAGGAGAGGAGTGTAGGAACACAGGCATCAATGCATCAATGGGACCTGGAGCAATCAAATCTGTTTTGGTGTTTTGCTGAACAAAGCAAGTCCCTGCTGCTGATGTGAGTTGAGATACATGAGAATGAAGGAGAACAGGAGGAGCTGGATGATATTGCAGATTTTGATGATCAGAATAGAATGAGAGTTCATAGTAGGCCTCCTGTTTTTAGAGGGGAAAGCCACCAACCTGTAGACCATACTAGTATATAGGGAAAATCAAATGGACATTGGAAGTGTTACATGCAGTGGTGACTAATCAAGAAAAAGCTGCCTGATCATTGGAAGTGGCTGTAAGGACCTAGATTTGTGTGGTGGTTCAAAATCATGATGCATGTAGTCCATTACTTGCTTATATAATTTTGCATTAAATGAAGTGTAAAGTGTTTGATACAAATTTTTTTAAAGAACCAAACAAAGCATGATTTGAAACAGTCTCACTTTTCACTGCTGCTTAAAGAACTAGAAGTCCACAGCACTGTTCAGAGTGGCAGTAATTGTCAGTTCCAGAGCATATACATAAACTCACTTCACAAACCTCTGGCCTTTAACAGTCAGGCTTGGCAGATCTTCTGAGTCCCTGTCTTGCTCACCGTACCAAGCTGACTAGGTCTTGTCTGGGTTTCTCTGACACCATGTGCATTTTGCTCAGGTAGAAACTGTCCTGACTGTCTAGAACTTGACAGAAAATTAAGCTAACTTGGTAAGAGTTTTAGAGCAGGAGTTTAGTTTAGATGATGCAAAGTGAAGTTTATGCAGCTGAGATTGCTTAGGAAGATGCAAAGAGGTTAAATATTGATCACTTCTGCTGAGCTTGTTATTGGTGCATCTCTGTACTTTTTATTTATGAAGGTTCTCAGTCTCTGTGGAGGCTGCCTGTGTTTGATGTCAATACAGATTGGAAATTTCCAAGCTGTGGATGTATTTTCTCTTTGTACATGAATTATGAAATTTGGGGGGTGGTGTGTGTTCATTCCATGGTACATAATGTGTAGGCACTGAGATATGTATTCAGTAGGTTTGCGTGACCATACAGGAGAGTGAGCTCTGTGGTAAATGCTGAATTTTGAAGTGGTGAATAAATATTTAATATTAAAGATGGAAAAGCAAGTTTAATGCTGATACTCCATTTTGCTTATTCAGATAAGTTCCTGCAAATTTGAAGGGCCATAACAGACACACTTTCCTGAACTTGTGCAGAAGATGATCAGAGGATTAAACTATTAAAAATCAAGCAAGGAGCTAAGTTAAAAATAACATGTCAGAGCAGGTTTTTTTGCCCTGTAAACAGTTTCAACAGTGATAAAGTAGGTTTGCTGTGTCTGTATCTACTTGTGTTGATGCCCAGAGAGCGTGTGTAGATCCTGGTGATCACAAGGTGGCTGCTCTTCTGTAGAGGACAATGTGCTTCAGATGGAGCTGAGGTCAGCCTGCATCTGGTGCTGGTGCCTGTGGCTCAGCCAGACATAGTGTAGCCTGTTTGCAGCCAGCTGCTCTGTTTGTTGCAGTGACTCAGTGGTGGGAGGAGGAGAGCCATCATGTGAGATGTATTCTAGTAAGTAGTGACTGTTGGATTAGATAATGCTTGCTATCTGTGCCCACATGCTGGGGCTAACAGCATTTGAGAATAAAACTCAAAACATTGCTGTTTCGTTTGTTGTTTGAGGCAGGGTTAGAGGAGCTTGGAGTCAGCTCCAAAAGCCTGGCTACACTGAGACTCTAGGTTGAACAACTCAGTTGGTTGGATTGATGAGCCCAGCTTTAATCATAGCTAGCACAATACATTTACTTTTAAAACTTTAGCATAGTAGAGTTATTCCTAGATTTCATGTTTATAAATCTTTAAAAAAAAAAACCCTAGTGAAGCACAGAAAGATGCATACACTGTTGAACACTTTCTTACAACCACATTTGGTTTCTTATACAGAATGTCTTAATGGTAACTTTCAGAAGAATAAGTGCTGAATATTACTGCAATGTTTTAAGCCAGCAGTAGTCTGGCAACCTTCATGTTGCCTTCTGGGTGTCATCCTTGTGTCTCTCTTCTGCCACACCTTGTCATTTTAGAAAAAGTAACAGCACAAGCAAGAAACTATTTTTCAAGAGACAAAAAAGCAAAAAACATCATGTGGGACACAGAAAATCTCTCCTCAGTTTTATGATTTTTAAGTCCATGTCGTTTTTTTTTAATGACTCTAGTGATGGCTTTTGGTGTCATCTTTCAATACACATTAGTGAGATTTTTTTTTTCTCCCCCGTTCTCCTTGTTGTTGTATCTTTAAGCAGACAAAACAGGGAGAGTATTCATATTGATCTTTCTGAGTGATTTGATGCCCTGCTTTGACACACAGTTTTTCTGCCAAGCAAGAATGAAATACAAAATTAGTGTGTTCATAAATGACGACTAACAGCTGTCAAATATTATGTATTATCTGCCTGCAGCTGACCTCTTCATTCAATGTAGTAATTGCTTCAGTCAGGTCTGTTCCTCAAGATATTTTGTTTTCTGCAGGCTTTGTCTTGGATCTTTGTTTTCTACAGTGAGTTTTAAAATTAAACACTTCAAACAAGTTTCTGTTCATCTTGGAATGTCTGTCAGCTCAGTGCCTGCTGAATTTGGATGTGATACAAAGATGCTTTTGTACTATTCATGGAAATAGCTCTGTTTATAATGTGCTTTGTGACAAGAAGCCTTCCAGGTTTGTGGCTGAACTCTGTTACTCAGGTTGATATATGGGCTTCTCAGTGCAGTTTCCTGTCATCTTTTTAGGAAAAAAATTAATGGCTTGATCTCACAGCCAAGAGCAAAGCAAGCTAGTGTTAGAATCCTGAAGATTTATGTGAAGGTACAGCACAACTTCCACTTGAGGAAACAAGGTGACCTGCCAGAGCAGGCAGCTCTTTGCTTTTGCAAACAGTTTCAACTCTGCATTTGTTACTTGCAGGTTTTTGTTTTCTTTTGGTGCCCTTGTGACAGAAGCTCTAGGTTTTGACACAGTGGGAGGTTCTGCATGTTTCAAGACATCTTTGCTGTGGTGGAAGGAGTCTTTCCACAAATAAAGTAACTGCTGCAGGTGACCAAGATATGGAGGCTTAGATGTGAAAAGTGTCCTAGAAAGGGACAATTTCTCTCTGGCTATTAACTCTGCTCTGAAACAGAATATTGTTTTACCAGTAAACACTGAAGTTTCTTAATCTAGTTGAGTGTTATATCTGAGATCTTTGTCTTCTCTTCAACCTGTGTGGTAATGGCCATATTTTAGGAGAATTAACTGAGGACTTCATTCTTTTGATTGACTGTGTTGAGGTCTTTAACAAAAGGACGGGAGGGTCTCTCAGTCATTCACCTTCAGGGACAGAAGTTAAAAACCCCACCTGCTCCCTTCTGCCTCCCCTATACAGATCAAAAAATAATGGATAGTATTAATTTGAGATGACCTCCTAGCTACCCATCACACACACTGGGTTTTGAATGAAGGGATGCTACTTGCTAAATGGAAAGTGATCTCAGTGTGCATGTGGTGTTGGCTCATTTCATATAATAACAGGAGCTGAAACAGCAGGACTTCTTAATTGTTATTCCTTTTTATGATCAAGAGCAAGCCAGGAAGGCTTTATGTGTACCTGGGTAAGTAAATTAACTGCAATTCTGTTTTGCAGTTGTCGTGTAGGAGACATTCTGAACACTTTCACCATCACAGAATGTGGGGGGATTTTTTTTCAGCAGGGATGCAACAGTGTGTGCTTAATTCTGCTCATTGCATTTTTTTTCTCCATGTGTTGTTTCAAGAATGTAGTCGTGCTCCTGCTGCTTGGCTGCCCAAAGAACTGCAGAGAACTGCAGGATTAATGCTCATATTAAGTCACAAGTTAGTATTGTAAATATGATTCTTTCATTATCCTCAGACAGTATTTCCCACAATCTCCTTAACTGGACAAAAGTATAAGGGCAAGAGGGTAAATAATTTTAAAAGCTGATGCAGTACTAAAGTAAGCTAATTTAAAAACACCACCACAAAAAAAAAAAAAACAACAACCCAGGAGCCTCCCCCAAAACACCCCAAATGCTTTTGACATGAAGCTAATTAACGTCCACAAAGAAAGTGTCCTGAATAGTCTCTGTGGTAAAGCTAGCAGCTATTCTGAGATTCTGAAGTTGGCTCTGGATCTAAACATCAGTAACAGTACCTTGTGTGTGACTGACATGTATAGTTTTACAGCAGTCTCAGCTATTTAATGTAAATTAGCTCTTAATTTTAGTAATTCACACTTCCAAAATAGTTAGAATAATCACATTGCGTTTGCATAACAAGCATTTCACTACAAGACAGCTTTCTGGAGCATTTTGAGTACCTCTTTAGCTTTTTCTGAAGTTGTCCTGGTGGCCAGATGTGCTTTCTAAGGCTGAAGGATTTTCAGATACTGCTTTCACAGGGTTCTTGAACTACCACTCTTGACATTCAGATGTACTTTAATTGATGTGTGATGACTCTCCTTAATCTACTGATGCTTTTGTCTAATATAATTTTGATCTCTGACAAAATTTTAAAATAAAATTATACTATCTACTGCTAGCTAAACAAAACCAGCAGGATTTAATGCCTTTTTTCTTTTAATAATCAAATGTGGTTTTAATCTTTTTAAGCTACCCACTGTAACACTTGCTAAGATGGAGTGTGTAGTTTATGGAATTCTTAAGTTAAAGCAACTTGATTGCAATACTGGCATACTCGTCTCCTTGTGCACCTTTTGGTTTGCCATCCAAAACATTTATTAAAATTGTTAAAATGACAGTAGAAATGTAGTGAGGTGTGGTTTTTTGATCTTTTTGTTGTTGTTTTTGTTGTTTGCTTATTGTTTTGCTTTCTCTTTTTTTCTTTGTTGACAAAGGGATGCTTCAGTGACATATAATGAGAAATTACTCTCAACAATGGTGTATTTAGTCTCACATGAATAAGATATGTTTGCAAGGTATTTTGCTGCCCTCTTTTGGTAGAGCTTTTGTATTGTAAGCGAAGTGCTTAACTTTGGTCCTGCCAAAAAATTCTGGGTTTTTTCCTTTTATTTCCTGAAGAAATGAAAACGAGGATTCTTTTACAAAAAAAGTGAAATGTGGTAGATACTGAGTCGCTAAATATTTATAGAATAATGAGTACTTTTTTATTCAGGTCTTGTGTGGATGAGAGTGGTTCTCACTGTCTTTCATCTAGATCTTATTAGGTAGCCAACACAGTCTGATAGTGTTCATTGCCAATTGAAATAGTTTTGCTTCAGATTAAGTTGGAACACTTAGATGCATTTTGCTGACACAAACCCTTCTGGGCCAGGCCAAACACCTGGAATACTTCCCTCTGCTGCTCTCCCATCCTCTGGGCATCTCTTGGTTCAACAGCTTCTGCATGATGCTATTTCTAAATTAATTATTTCCCATGGTTGGTTTGTTTTGTTTGTTTTTTTTTTTTTTTTTTGCTATGGGCTTTTTCCTACTCTTTCTTTGAATCACCCTGGCAAGGAGTTCCGTAGCTCATCTGCCTGGTGTGCAGAGGTGCTCTTTTCTTTTGAGCTTTGCTCTCATTAGTTGCATTGAATCTTTCCTCCCAGCTGTTATAATGGGATGTCCTCATCACTGAGGATTTTGTACAGCTCCAGTTGTCTTTCCCAGAATGCAGAATTCCAGCTTTTAAAATTATTTTTAAATGTTTGGTACCTTTGATCACAGTGTTGTCATTCTTCGAATCTTTTCAGTTCTGCTGTTCTCCCTGTTTTGAGGTGGGAGCAGGGATGCAGGGATTGTGAGGCAGGATGCTGCTATTTCTGTACTGCTGTGTGATCCTTTCTTGATGTGTCTTATCTGGTTGATGTTTTGGAACAGAGCACATCAGTGAATGGATGTTGTTGCAGAGCTGCCTGTTGTAACCTGAATATCTCACCTCTGAGTCAACAGGCAACTCAAAGTCCAGCACTTCGTGTATGAATTTAGCAGATATTTCCCTCTCTCTCCCTTGCTTCACTTCAGCTGAGTTTTATTTGCCAATTTTATTCCCAGATTAGGTGGAATTAGAAGATCCATCAGTAGTTCTTCATAATCAGCCATCATCCTTGCTATCCTAAGTATCTTAACATTACTAAGGAGCTTTATGAGGAGCACCTTGCTGTTTCTTTTCCAGGTTGCTTATGAAAATATGAAATGGCAGAGCTCTTGGTATGGCTTATTGCAAAACAGCCTTGGCAATGCTGCCCTTGTGTGAGGAGTGACCTATATTGAGCTTCTATTTCTGTAAAGAAATGAAGAACGTAAGCAAAAGGAATTTTCTGGCAGTTGCTTGATGTGTTGTTAAACCCAGAGAATTGATACCTTCCACTATTATAAACGAAATATAATGTGAAATGTTTATGATCCCAAATGCCATATCTCCATTTTAGCTTTAGGATGAGCAGAATTTACATTTCTAGGTAGAATATGCTCATTTTGGCAATTGAATGCAAAAGAATGACGAAAATAAACAAAGCTGCTTTGGAGTCTGTCAGTGTTGTTTTCTGCTCTGAACAGCCTTTTAGATACAAGCATGTTCATCCACCTCTCCTTTCCAAAAAAGAAAAAAAAAGAATTTTAACATGACCAAGCTGAAGTTAGCCTTGATGAAAGCACTGTTTTGCTCTAATGATAGATTTTTTTCTGGGGGGAAAAAGAGCACATAGTAAAATTAGTTTTGTACAGCACAAGCAAAAATGTAATGTCCAAAATACTTTTAATACCTCTTGGAGCTTAAATTTCTGGGGTTTATATTATATTCTCTTAATATTTATAGAATTCCTCTACTGGTTCCAAATATGTATGGGTCAGTCACCAGAGGCTAAAAATCAGGCATTTAACAAGCTGAGTTGTAGCTCTAATTTCATAGTGACGGCTCCTACAGTTTGTTATAAGGCTGAGGGAAGAGCTGGTAGAGGAGCAGAACTGATTTTTTGCTTCTGATGGGTATTGAGTTGAGTAGTGAAAAAAATCCTTTTGTTGTGCATAACTGGAATTTATTTGGTTGAAGCAATTATGAAATTTCAATTTTTTTTTGTTGTTGTTGTTGTTTCTAAAGGAAAAACACTAGTCTGAAAACCAGATGGACTTCAGTAACAGTAGTTCATGGGCTGGAGTCTGCAGTTATGCTGGTATTTCCTGGGCATGAAAAGGAGTGAAACAGCTGAAGTTCCTTTTCAGAATTCAGTCCTTGTGACTCTACACATACATAGTATTGCCAATGACCATCCAAATTAAATTGCCCGGTGGCATAGTATAGCAAACACACATCTGGTAGCTTGAGGTGTCAAAATTCAGGTCTCCTCCCTGCTTTATAGTTAAGAGCTGACTGTGCTTTGTATTTGTTGAGAAGCTGTCATGAGTTTGCATCTAAAACATGGCAGAAAAAAATGCTCTGTGCTTTATAGACAAGATGTTCTTTCTAACTGTCATGATTGGTTTTGCAAACAAGAATTCAAATGGACAACTAAAACCAGCAACATTTTCAGTGTTATGTACTGACAGAAACATACTGGCCACAGCTGGGAGGAAGATGTGCCTAATTTTTGTTTCAGCAGTGAGTTATCCCCAAGAGATGAAAAAGCTTTGAAAATCAAAAAGCTGTATTTTATTTAAAAGATATATCTTTTAAAAAGCCTTAAAAATGGTAAATAAAATGTAAAACAAGTTGAGAAGAAAGGATCAGAAAGGTGGTATATAGGTTTTCCCAATGAATGTTTTTTTTCATGAAAGTCCCTTCAGCCAACCCAGTGGCTTTGGCAGAGACATTTTTGCAAGGTTTCTTCTTACCCTTAGGATATTTCCACTGCTTGGTTTTTGCTTGTTTTCCTCCTCTTCACGTCTTCCCCCTCTCTGCTTTGCTTTGCAAAGACTCCCATGAGCTGGAAACCCTGCCAACTCCCTGCAGTGTTTCCTTGGCTGCTGCACCCTGTATTTTTTAGCCATGTCCAGTTTTCCTGTGCCTTCAGGGTGTCCCCATGTTGTTGCCAGTTCAGCTGTGTGTGTGTGTTACTATGCAAGTGGGGATGGATACATGTGCATTTTGGTTCTTCTGTACAATTTGGATAAATTCTACCTGATTAGCTAATCCAAAAGCCATAATTTATTTGGGAGTGGGTTTTTTTTTTTTTAATGAGTATTTTTGTTACTTCTATTTCACTGTACTTCTATTCACTGCTTCGAGTATAAAATACCATGCAAAGACCAAATGTAACTCCATATCCCAAACTGGGAAGATTGTATCAGTTAGTAAATTAGCAGCATCAGCTTTCTATTCTTACCTCTTAAAGGCTGTTTCTCAGAATGTTCAATTAGTTAAGAGGAAATCGGATATGTGATTCTTTTTACTGTAAACATAATAAAACTATTATCCAGCTCAGAAAAATGGCATGTTAGAATTAAGACTTCCAGGCAGGTACAAATGCTGTGCTTTTGTTCTCACTGCTGCCGAGATGGTTGATTAGTTTATCTCCTTGTCCTTCTAACAGTTGCTTGATATTTTTGGTTTTCGCCTTGCAGCTTAGTCTCTTTCCTTTTCTCACGATTGTAGACAGTTGCAAGAGCAACAGAGGCAGAAGGAGCTGGAACGGGAGAGGCTGGATCGTGAACGAATGGAACGGGAGAGGCTGGAGAGAGAGAGGCTAGAAAGGGAAAGACTGGAAAGAGAGCGCCTAGAGCAGGAGCAACTGGAGAGAGAACGGCAAGAAAGGGAACGGCAAGAGCGCCTAGAAAGGGAGAGACAAGAGAAGGAGAGGCAGGACCGGGAGAGACTTGAACGACTTGAACGGGAGAGGCAAGAAAGAGAACGGCAAGAACAGTTGGAAAGGGAACAGTTGGAATGGGAAAGAGAGAGAAGAATTTCAAATGCTGGTAAGAATTTTAAAACCCGAGCGTGTTCAACCACCAGACTGCTCTTTATGTGTTTGGGTGATGGAGTGTGAGAGAACTAACAAAGGGCAGTGAGTACAGCTGTGTAACAACAGTCAGTATTTTAGGCTTTGTTTTGCTGGAATTCCTTCCCCTTTTTTTATGGCAAGAAGTCCAAGAGCTTTGACTTTCTTGTCATAATTTTCTGTTAATTCTGAATTAAATTTTTTTGCACTATTGACTCTGTTGCCATACTCTGATTGCATGGAAGAACTTGAATCATTTTGGGCACCTCCAACATTGGTTAAAGTGTGATGAGTTAAACTTTCTAAATACCTTATAATGGTTTGCTCTATTCAACAAATGTATTGTCATTGCTTAAGTTGGAAAAAAACCCTAAAGGTATCAGGTTGAGTGTGTTAACATAGAAGGTATGTTCCTATAAAAGGCAAAGTGATTGTGTGAGAAATGCTTTTCAGTATGAGGTCTTGCCTAATTTATCATTGTGGTAACATTTCAGTGAAATGTGTTGTATGTATTTGTAGATAAGATAATGCACTGCCTGCGGAAATGTATCCAGTGATAACTGAAAGCTTTCTCATTTTGGTAATATAATGGAACATTAGTCAAGTGCTTGGTTGTTCTTCAGTGTCACTCAATTTACATAATCAGCTCATGGTGAAAGTCAAGGAATACTGTGTAAGTCATTTTAGAGCAGAGGATTTTATTGGTAGTTTTATTCCCAGTACTTTCAATATTTGCTATGGAGCTTTTTCTGGGGAATAGAAAGATAACACTTGCTGCCTATGGTAAGAGTTTTATTAGTGGAGTTGAAACAAATGTTAAGATCACTACACTTGCTTGCAGTTTGCAACCAAACAGGAAGATAAAAGCTGGTAAAAGACTGATTGCTCAACCCTATATCTAATCCATCTCACCGATGGGATTTGAGAAAACCTTCTCTAGAACGTACTTGTAAATTCAAATGTTGGCACAAAAAGAGTTGGTAAAATTTAAAAGCAGCTGTTGATAATATGTAAAACTTTCCTAACAGTATTTTCACTTGTGCCTAATCCTCTGGTACTAACTGTAGTCTACATTTTTACATTTTGTTTGAATGCTGGTTTTGTTGCTTCATTAGCTCCCTTTTTCTCTTTCTCCTTTTTTTATCCTGCCTTTGCTGCTGCTTTCCATCTTCTGTCCAGCTCCATCTTTCGACAACTCCCCGTATAGCACTCCACTTCCTGAATACTCCAGTTGCCAGCCTCCTTCAGCACCTCCTCCATCATATGCAAAAGCAGTCTCAGCACCAATGGCAGAGGCCACACCGGAGTACGCTGTAGTGACTTCTGCACCACCGACCTCCACTCCCCCTACACCGCCTCTAAGGCACTCTGCATCACGTTTTGCTACATCCTTAGGCTCAGCTTTCCACCCCGTTCTCCCCCATTACGCTACGGTTCCACGTCCGCTGAACAAAAGTTCTCGGCCCCCTTCTCCCGTCAGTGCCGTGGCGACTTTGCCTCCCAACACAAAGCCCCTTGCCTGGTCCGCGCCCAGTTTTGCCCCCCTGCCCCCATCTCCTCCAGTAATGATAAGCAGCCCACCAGGCAAAGCTACTGGCCCGAGACCTGTCCTCCCAGTGTCGGCTTCCAATCCGGTGACCCAAATGTCCACGTCTCCCACGGCTCCTAACGGGCTTCCTGAAAACCTGGCTTATCCGGTTCCTTCACCTTCTACCTCAGGTCCAACGCCGCCTCCGCCACCTCCTCCCCCCCCACTGCCTTCCTTTCCGCCTCTGTCACTCTCTGGACCTCAAGCTTCTCCTTCTCCCAACTCCCCGAATGCCTCGACTCCCTCATCCAAGCCTAGTGTTCTCCCTTCTCCCTCTGCAGCTACCCCTGCCTCTGTTGAGAACTCTCTAAACTCTGTGCTGGGAGACTCCTCTGCTTCTGAGCCAGTCTTGCAGGCAGCCTCTCAGCCGGTTGAACCTCCGACCCAGCAGGGTAAGGCTTTCTGTTATTGCTACTAATGCGCTAAGCAGGGCTGCAGGCGGAGCCCGTGGGTGTCAGAGCCCCTAAGTGCCCCCAGGAATTAACACAGTGCTTCCAAAGCTGCAGTGATCCTAATGCCGCAGCCAAACACCCTTTGGAAGACTGGGGTAAGGGAAATGGAAAAACTCTGTGCCTAGGAGCTGATGTTCTGTGATGTGTCATGAGTAAAATTCTAATTTCTTAAGAACTCACTGTTGTCAAATTCTTGCTTGGTAAACCCTACACTGTTGGTTTATTTGGAAAGTGGTGTTACCAGGCAGCATCATTAGTTTCCTAATGGCAGCCAACACAGAAGAACATTTGTGTGGCTTTGGACAGGTAAATGACCTTCAGTGAGGAATAACTGAAATTTAGAAAGTAGTATGTGACACCTACAGCGTTTCTTTCTGGACAGTGGTTGTATTTTGGTACATGGCTGGGTGCACATACATATATATATGTATGTATATAGAGAGAGACAGGTCTTTCTGCAGTATTTTACCAATGTAGCTAAGAAAACTTGGACAAAAAGTTTGATTAAGCAGGTGACACTTAATGAACACTCCACCGGTATGATAGAAAATGCACCTTACGTGGGCATAAATGTCTTTAACATGAATGCTGCTTTTCTATTGATTTAATAGATATAGGTTGATTTAATTAGGTGTAGGTCTTTGTACAGAACTCTGCAGTAGCTCCAAAGGTGTGGGCAGTGGGGCTCCTGGGGGATAAGCAGCCTGTGGCTTCATCACACACAAGCCATGCAGAATAGATCTTGCTTATATCTTCCTGCCTTAAATGAAGGTCTGAGCTGCTTTGGGATGGAGTCGGAAGAAAATGAATGGCCTCACTTCTAGTATGGAATAAAAGTGTGCTTTTGGACAGTGAGTGATGCCAAGAGGGTTTAACAGGCTTTTAATGTTCTGCAGAGTAGGAAACCAGAAGGATTTGTATGTGTAATTCCTGGTTTTAGAGATAGTTTAAGGTAGTTTGTGCAGCACTTTTTCTGCCTTATGGCAGTCTGAGTGAGACAGGGGTAGGATCTGTGGAGAGGTAGAGCTGTTGTCTAAGTCACAATTTCTTAAACTCTTCCTGTTAAAACACAGTGATCATCAGAATGTTCTATTTTCAAAGTACAGTTTGGATAACAATGTGAATATAAAGCAGTAAAAGAATGATAGATAAAAAATAGATGAGCTTCTTCCCATCAGCTTGAAATTCATCAGTCTTCTAACTCACTAATTAGTGTTTGTATTATAAAAGTTGATTGCTGGAATTATTTTGAAGGAAAGATTTACATACAGCTTAGAAATTAGCATTGGAACTCGAACAGTTCAAGGGTTCAGATGTTTGGGTGATATGTTAGTGCTTGCTCATACAATGAGATGTCACTCTCTTTAGCACCATGTGAGCACACCCTATCACTCCTCCTGATGCTCATGCCTGACTGGACTCTTTGCCTGTTTCCCAGTGTAAAGTTGTTCTTGGTTGCAGCACAGAACCTGACTGGAGGGGTTTCATGTAAATGTGTCTGGAACTGTCTGATCTCTCACAGCTTACTGTGTAATATATTTAGTACATTGAATAAGAATATTTCTCTCCTGCTGAAATTCAGTGTTTTCTTGCCCAGTATCTCACCAGTTTTAACGTGTCATACACTGAGCAAAAGAGCCACCATATCAGTGGAAGGAAGACCTTTGTTTTCTAAATTCTTAATGTATTCTGTTTGTTTTCTCTTTGACACTAGGTGTTGTCCAAGGCCCCCCTGCACCTCCTCCTCCACCTCCCCTGCCCCCTGGCCCAGCTCAGTCTTCAGTAGCAGCCCCACCTCCTCCTGGCCCACCACCACCTCCTCCACTCCCACCTTCGGGGCCTCCGCCGCCGCCACCGCCTCCTCCTCCGCTGCCCAGCCAAGTTCCTCCCGTTCCCCTGCCACCTCCTGCTCCCCCCCTCCCAGCCTCGGGATTTTCAGTGGGATTTGTGTCCGAAGATAATCGTCCTCTAACTGGACTAGCAGCTGCACTTGCTGGAGCCAAACTTAGGAAAGTCTCACGGGTAAATATAACTCTGGTTTCTTTATCCGACTCCTGTCCCTGGTTCTAACCTTTGTTTAAGGTTGATAGCAGTGTCAAGCCATCTGGGGTAGGTTTAAGTCATTATGAAAAAAGCATTACAGGATGTGCTGCCAGCCCATCCCATTCTTTCTGCACTTGTGTCTTTCTTGCATGTGAACGTTGCTGGTTTCGTGAGGTCAGCTTTTGTTCTTTTGGCACATCTGCTGTCTTTTTGTGCACTCTGAAGGGTGAAGACTCCTCCAGTTCAAGTGGAGGAGGAGGAGGCTCTGCTTCATCTAAAACTGACGGTGGCCGTGGAAATGGACCCCTTCCCTTGGGAGGCAGTGGGTTGATGGAAGAAATGAGCGCCCTGCTGGCCAGGAGGTGAGGAGCTGCTCCTGCTCTGCTCCAGCTGCTTAGTCATCACACAGGTGGGATTTGGGGTGCCTGCTTGCAGCTGGCTGAGGATCAAATAGACAGCGGCTCATGGTTGCTTTGGGAAGCTGATCGTGTTTCATGAATAGCCATTTCTATTTGAGTGTAATCCAGTACTTCTGTGTAAGCCTTTGTGCAGCAGTAGGGAGGGCATGCAGACTTCAAATTGCACAGTTGCTTTGGCAGGAGAGCATTGCCTTTGAAGGTATTTTGAAAATACTTCTTAAAACACTAATTTTCAGTTATGAGGTTGTATAAGCCTTTAATTGCAGTAAACAACATTCTTCTATCTTAAAGCCATTATGAGCTTGGTAACTTTTGTCTCTGCTTACAGGAGAAGAATTGCTGAAAAGGGATCAACAGAAGCAGAGCAGAAAGAAGATAAAGCTGTGAGTTGGGAAATTTTATCTAATTCACCTTACTGAGTACAAGGATTATCAGAGAGATTCCAGTGATGTACAAGAGATGATTTATACTTTACTGTACGCAGTACTATATATGTGTATACTATATACACAAAGATGACCACTATTTTGTTAAGTGCTTGCACATTTTCTACACACAGTTGAGTGGAACCATTTTAAATATATATAAAAAGTGAAATAAATATTTAAACTGTTGAGACTGACTTTTGTGAATATAACAGAATACAAAGATCTTTTTTTTCTACCTCCCTTTTGACACCCTGTTTCCTCTGTTATCTCTTTTAATCAGGAAGAATCAGAGTCTTCATCTTCTAAGGTTTCTTCAACAAGCACACCTGGTATGTAGCTCAGGTTTGTGAACTCTGGGACACAGTAATGGTGGAATCTAATGACAAGTCTCAATCGGCTCTGCTGAATTTGGGAGCCTGCCTCTTCTCCCATGATTACAGCCTGGGATTTTGCTGTAGAATGAGTCCTGGTTCAGAAGATGGTGGATAAAAAGAACATAAGTGAATATAGACTATATGTGCAGAGTGTTGAAATTCTTTGCCCATAATCCCTCTGCTGAAGAGGCAGAGTTTGGAATTGTGCAGTCAGGCAGTAAGGAAAACTTACACATTCTCCAGTTGGCCAAGAGGTATTGTCAGCATGCAGATGTATTCATACTGGAAATTATTGTCTCTCAAGAGACACTCAAGACTTTATTTTCCTGTCCTTTAGTAGTGCCTTGTTGTACCCTCAGTTTCCCTGGCCACCTCTCAGTACACACCTGTCAAAGAGGAAGGATGTGCTGTATAACCTGCAGTTTGTCATCCCAAAAGGCAATGGAAGCAGAAGGGAAGTAACTGGATAATGAATATACCAGCATTCAGTCTGTTCCAGCTTCCTCTGTTGATTGCTTGCCCATGTGTACACTTCTGCTGTAGATGATTCAACCACTTGATGATGTGCAGGCCTTGAGGGTGAAAACTGCTGCTGTAGTGTGAGCAAAACTCAGGTGACACCTGGCTGGGGAATAAGAAGGAGTGCTGGGAGTTGTGTGTCCAGATGTGTCCTGGTTTAGGACAAATCAAGGGGAAAAAATCTCCAAAGGAGCCCCTTATAGGAGAAAAATCCCCCACAACTTCCCCCCTCCCCCACCACCGGGTTCGGGAGGGATTTCCTCAGAGGAGAAGTGGAAAAAACTTGTTTATTAAGAAACAGCAAAAGGAAAAAAACAACACTCCCCAGCACGAGAAAACAAAAACAGCCCGAGATGACAACGGATGTTTTCACCAGTCCAAGAGAGGGTGAACAGTCTCTCTGCCGAGGAGGGTCCAAAGCTTCTCTCAAGTGCAGACTCCGGGGGAGCTCCTGGCCCGGAGCAGGTCCGATGTCTTCAGGGAGGGGAGGAGAGAAAGAAGGGGAAGAACAAAAACAGGGGAAAAAGGAGAAAATAAGAAAAAAAAGCAAAGCTAGCAAAGCGAGCAGGCAGCAAGCAAGCAGCAGCAGCAAAGCCAAGCAGCTAGCAGGCAGAAGCAAGGCCAAGCAGCAGCAGCAGCAGCCAGAGGAGGGGACAGGTTAAAGACAAAACAAACTGAGGGCACGGGAACAGAAGCCACGATTGGGATATAAAGCACGAAGATGTCCTGTCACCCCAGGACAAGATGGAAATAACTGGCAAACTTAGTATTGAGGTGTGGACACTTGTCTGGAGAAGTCAGACTGCAAGGCAAGAAACAGCATCACACAAATCAAGTTTTTCACACCCACACACCTCCTTCCACCTCTTTTTTTTTGTCTTCTCTTAGGAGTCTGCTTCATTCTGTTATACACATTCTGTTAAACAGAAAGGACTGTAGCCTTAGGGAAATTACTGCTTTTGGAACACTTCTAATAACACAGGCCAAAAGAGGGAAATTAAAACCAGTGGAAGTTGTACCTTTAATTGGTGATGATAAATGAGTTTGAGTAGCTCATCAAACCTGTTTAAAATGTCAGTCAAATGCATTCAGAATTTGACCATTTCCTTCCAGCTGAGAAATTTTGCTTTATTCCTTAATGTGAGATGCTCTGGTAATGCTGAGCCTCATCACTGGAACAGGTCTTTAAAGTGTTTCAAGAGGAATACTTGGCATCCTTGAGCAAGCTGCAGCCATAGCAGAAGTTCCTCAATTTTGTAGAAACAGCTAAAATCCTGTTACTCCTGTAACAGGACAAGTCCTGAAGTCTGGTGTATAAAATTAAATTTAAGGCTTATTACTAGCATAAGCAGCATGTACTTGGCTGGATCACAGACTATGCTGGCAGACTTCTGCAATTTAGATATTCTCAGTATCCAGCTGCATCCCAGGGAATTTTCTGGTCAATATGAGACTCTGAAAGGGCCTTTCTGCCTCTCTACTTGCCCAGCTTAGCAGAGCTGAGCAATATGAAAGAAAGGAGCAGACCAAAAAAACTCCAAATCTGAAATGAAGGCTGATAAGATCAGTGGCACATTGAAGTCCTGAGTAAGTAATGATGGCAAATAATAACTGTCCATGCTACAGAAAGACTGTTTTAACTTGTGCAGGTTGTAAGGAGTGACAACAAATACCTTGTTGCTGAAAGATATTCTGGTTGTGTCAGGTTGTATCATACCTGCTGTCACTTCACTGGAATTGGCACTGAATTAATTTTATACCATTGACAGTTTAGGAAAACTCCTTTAGCTTCAAAACCTCTTATTTGGGTATTTGAAGCTGACTGGCTGCAGTTTCAGAATTCCATGTTTCACAGCTGAAGTAATCAAATACATAAAGTATGGGCAGACCTTCTCCCAGCTGGATGAAGAATCAAATGGCATTTACAGTGTCTGGGAGACCAGTGAGACTTTAAGGTGCTCTCACAACTTGGTGCACTCACAGATGAATGCAACAGGAGGTATTTTAATATGAAAGAACTAAAGCAATGCAGTAAAAAGAGCAAAACACCAAGCAGCTGACTTGAGTTGCCAGGTGCTTGAAGTTTCCTCACATAAATTACACAATGAATTGAAAAAGACAGTTTTTAATCTCCTCACTCTGTTTTCCAGAACTAACAAGAAAGCCTTGGGAAAGGACAAATACAGTGAATGGAAGCAAATCGCCTGTTATCTCCAGGTACTCCCCTTTTGTACCAGCTGTCTTTTCCTTTTGCATTTGCTATTGTTGCACATGCTGCTGAAGATACTGGACTAAAGCAGTAAAGATCACCTTCATACTGTTAAAATGTGTGCATTTGGAATTGCTGCTGTGAAACTGCTTTTGGTAGTTTTGAGTAGGAATGAAGAGTTACTTTTGGAGAATGCTAATAAGTGAAATTTTTGACAGTAAAATCAAAAGTTATATCCAAAAAAGTTTCTTTAACAATTGCTAGTGTATAACCTTAATTAATTAGGTGTATATTGCCTACAGCAAAGTTTAATTCTTTACTTGAAGTCTGAAATTTCCTGCAAGGGGAAACCAAACTCAGTGCTGCAGTTCATATATCCAGTAGTAAATCCAGTGAATAGATGTTCTCTCTTCTGATTCTCTGTTAGTCATAGAATGGCTATCTGGATATTTAAGCCATCTTGGTAAGATTGGATTCTGTGACAATTTTCAGTAGCTGTCTTGCACCAATCTAAGAAAGTCCATTCTAAAGAAGTGTAGAACTATTATGCATCCTTCAGTGATTCAACTTGTCTTTGGTAACTCATCAGCTGAACTTTGGTGGCAGGGAGTGTTTTGGTAGGCATTTCCGTAAGTGAAATGGCTGCTTCAGCCGTTTTTTGGAGGTATATTTAATTGTTGTTTACTTCAAGCAGAAGGTTTGTGGTTCATTTAGAATTCCTGCATATTGTGTAGACAGAGGCTAAAGGGTTCTGACCCCTGCTAATCTGAGAAAGTTACCTGAATTTCTTGAGAGAAAGCAAAAGAACGTGTTCAACTTCAGAATGCTGTGTTCGAAATTACTCGAATTCTCCTCAAAATCTGGCTGTTGGAAACAGCTGTACAAGATTGGGTGATCAGAGTATTAAAAACAATTGTTCTCTATGCAGCCTTACTTGTAGTTGAGGTTTCCATTGAGGTCTTCAGTTCTAAAATGCAGCACTAAACACTCTCAGTATCTTTGTCTGTCTTCCAGAGTAAATCCATGAGTTTCAGGTGTCTGCAGCCTTGGTTTTGGTTGCTTGCTCTGTTTTTTTTAAAAAAGCAAGGTGCCATTGGTGGTGATGTTCTCTCTGCTCCACTGTCAGTGTTACAAAATACTGCATTGCCTTTGGCCTTGACTTTTCCCTGCCCTCTGCCCCCTCCTCCCCAGCAGGCGGGACCTGCTTTAGCCAAGGTCTCTTGTGCTGGTGCCTTGATCTGCTTCAAAACGTGGCACTGAGGGGAAACTTGTCACAGAAATAATTGGTGTAAGGAATCCTAAAGAGCATTTTAGAGCTTGTATTGTGTAAGATAGCTGCTGACCTGGCCCTTTGGCTACAGATACTTTCCTCAAATTGATTATCCATAGGCTAAAGGGATTAATAAGTAGGGCAACTCTCTGTTATCAGACTCTTTTGGGGAGTCTGGAATGTTCTGAAGTCTTGATTCTACCTGCCCCTACAGCCTGTGGGTTCTTGTAAACTGTTTCATGCATCCAGTTTCACTGACCTTTTTCCAGCTGATGAAATTCAGGGGTTGCTGAGATCTGTTTAAAAATGTTTTCTGACCTAGAAGTGTACAGAGGATTTTTGTGGTTTCTCTTAGAAGTATTGAGACTCTCTCTCCATCAGGCTTTTGTCTTCATTCCTCCAGTGGAAAATGCTGATAGAATTTAACTTGATGTGAGTTTCCCTGGGTATATACTCTAAAAGTACTTCCAAAATAAGAATTCTGTGTTTATTTAATGTCAATATTCTTTTCCAGTGCTGTCATAACCTGCTGGAAGGTGCCATAGCACCTACTTTAGGCCTGCTGGTACAGTTTTCTAGTCAGTGTTGACAGGTTGCTCTGCCAGGATGAGGAAAATTTTATAGAAAGAGAAGGTGTTAGAAGTCTCTCTTGTATTTTTCTTAATTCCATACATTTCCCAAGTCTCTCTCAGCAAGCAGCTTGTTAAATTAGCTTTCTTTGAGTGAGTTAGTGAAGGGGAGCTGTTGTTTGGAACACTAATACTGTGTTAGCCAGAAGGGGATCTCTTTCACCTGGTGGGACTGGAGAGCCTGCTCCCAACCTCTGCAGGGAGGATATGAGTCACTCACAGGGATTAAACAAAGGAGATGTAAGAAACTGGCAAGTCAGAAAAAATTTCTCTTTGTAGCTTCCACAGAGGTAGACAGTGCAGTAGTTGTTATTCAGAATGATGTTCTAAGCACTTAAAAATAAGTGTCCTGTCTAACATCAGGCCTTATCTTTTTGTAGCAAACTGAAAAGACTTAAGCTGTGGGCTTTTAGTATTTCCTGAAACATGCAAGTAGAACTCTCGAATCTAATGAAACTCCATTGGTGTTTAAGGTGCTAAAACTGAACAAAATTAAGACCTGTTATAGCTTTTTAAGGTAGTATTTCTCCCCCTAATAGACGGGAATCTCCATGGAAAAATCTGCTTGCTTCTGAAAACAGGTTCTATGATTCATTAAACAGGTATCATCCTGTTGGGATTTGAGACTTCCTAATAACCCCTTTGACCAGATCAGGGTTGGACTTTTTCTACATGGGTTGGTAATCACCACGTGCACCACCAGGTTCCACTTTGCACTTTGTTTGTCCAGTTGAGCCCATTTTTGGACTGGTTAAAAGCAGATGGTGTCAAAGGCAAATTGAGATGGCTTAAGAACCAGGTATGAATTCATATTAAATACTGGTTTTCTGGCAGTCTCCACCTGCAAAGGTACAAATTCCTGTTGAATATGCCAGAATTTAGTGAACTGTTTGCAGAGTTTTGAGAAGCAGGTTTTCAAAACTGTAAGTTTAGATACAGAGGAACAGGAATTAAGTTTCCAGGTGAGTTTTCATACCTGCTTTTTGATTAAAGATTTTTTTAAACATAAATTAATATTTCTATTTGGAGCATATTCACAAGTTAGTTAACATCATGTGTACTTTTTTACTGGAGATCTAAGTTTCTCTCTCTAGTAGTCATAAAACACTTACATGGAAACCCATCAGGTTCTGAGAGCTTTCCAGAGGTAAATGTGTTACAGAGCTCCTCAGAATTACTGAGTCAAATTCCAGCTTTGTTTTTCATGAAGGCACACAGTGTGGTGATTACTTAAGCTTTTTGTATGAAAAGTTCCCCTTTTAGCTACTTATCTTGGGTGGTGTCTTCTGCATGTCGGCATGAATAAAATCTTTACTTTGCATGCTTGATTTAAGGCGTGTTAGGGACTGTCAGGATTGCCTCACTGTCCTGTTTGGCAATGCTATGAAAAACCACACGGGAGAGCTCTTTAGCCATCTTGGGATCAAATGGCTGGGAAGTTTTATTCACTAACTTCCAATATTTAATGTTTTCTTTAATGGCAACTGCATCCAAGCTGAAAAAGGAAAAAAAAAAAACAAAACATAATTTGGGGAGGAAGACAGCTAGATTTTCCTGAGATTAGAAATTGTCTGTTTTGCTAATTACAGTATTTCAATGTTTGAATTAAGAATGTCTCATATTTCGGAATGTAAAAAGGGAAAACATCCTCAAGACTGAGGGGCAGAGTTTATAAAGAAGCTTTCCTGTGGATATTTTTGACAGCAGCAGTAGATAGTTATGATGGGTAAAGCTGATTTTTTATTTTAGGGATAGGAAGAAAAAGAAACAGTTTGTGTAGAGCTTTTCTTTGAAGTAACCTTATTAACACATTAAACTCACAAATAATTTTTTTATAGCATTTAAGTATGCTATTGGTTGGGTTTTTTGCATTAAGGAAGGCACTAGGTGCCTGTTACCAGTTGCCATGAGCTGCATTTAAGAGGATTTTTTCAGTCATGTTGGGTAAATGCTGCCATGCCATAGTGTGTGGGAACAGAGCTGCAGTCAGTGGAAATGATCAGAAACTATATATGAACAATCTGAAAAACTCAGCTGTTATGCCTGGAGTAAGTCAGGGCTCACAATTAAAACTGCCATTAACTCTTTAAATACCAGATACCTGATGAAACAGCAGTTGCCAAAGATCTCAGCTGATGAATTTTTTTGAGTAAGGAATTATTCCATACTGAGCTAAGCACTGTAACACATAAAGAGTTTTGTAAAAGATCCTAAGCTGTGGTTTGCATTCATAGCATTAGTGCACACAGTAGGTTCTCTGGTGGTTGCAAGGTGAATTCTATTTTCCAGCTTCTTTCACTATCAAGTTATTCAGTATTTCTTCTTCTGTCTTACTCAGTGGATTGTGTGTTTAATTTTGGTGTGTTTCAAGCAGTAGTAATTAGCAATTTCTCTCTGGGAACTTACATTTAGACCGTGTGGACTTGAGTCGTGACAGCTGAGGTTTGTGATCCCAAGGGAAGAACACATTTCAAACCAACATTTTCATGTGTGCACCCTTTTCTGTTGGGAGTCACATTTTGAGTGTTCTCCTTCGGTAAGCAAGTCAGAAAATAGTCCTGTCAGGTTGTCAAAGTCATCAAGACAGCCAAGTGTGAGGTTCATTCATTGAACAAAACCAGTGTAATAGGATAATTTCTTCATGGATAAACTCCCGTCTTGTAAGGGAAGACACATCAAAGCTCAAGGTAATGATTTTGTCAAACAAAGAAATACAGTCTTTTTTGTTCCTGCCCAGCTTCCACTGCAGTAAATAAGACTGCACCTTCAGGTAACAAATGCAGAAAAATGCAGTGCTAAATTAATTCCTCCTATGTAGGAATTTTGAAAGGACATGCTGAGTTTAGGCCAGGCTTTTTTGTTCAGTGATGCCACATACAAGGGCAATGAAATAGGATCCAGCTTAGTCTACTTACACCCTGCCCTCCCTTAAAGTTAGCATACTTTGATAATTCTGAAATTGGGGAAACCTCTTGGCGTGAGCTGTCAGGAATTTTACCAGCAGTTTCTTTTTGGCTTGAAGTTTTATAGGTAATGGAGGGAGAATGCTAGCCAAGATGTAAAATGTATTTAAGAAGAGCAGAACATTCCTCCCTCCTTTGGAGAACTGTTTTGGTATTCCTGCTGTGAGCATCTAGGCTCTGTCTCTGCTCATAGCTGTAGTGAGTCCATGAGTCTGAATTGCTCCTTCTATGAGAGTGGGAAGGCAGAAAACCCACTTCTTTTGAAATTTGTGTCAAAAATGAAAGGTGATCTGGGTCAGCAAGTTTTTGATGTCTAAAAGAGAGAGCATTGCATAAGCAAATGTCAAACATGACATAGTCCAAAACACTAGAACTTCCTCTCAAGTATCACCTGATCAATCTTGCTGCTGTTACAGTATTTGCTTTAGAAAGCATCCAATGAAATAATTCAGGTTGCAAAGGAGCTGGATAACATTGCTTGGGTCTGTCAACTGTTGGAAATCCCCCAGGGTGATTGCTCAGCATTCATGCAGTCATTAGTTAGTGGGAGTGCTTCCTTGGGAGAGCCTCTGTTGAATGAGTAAGCAGTTGAGAAGGGAAAGTGCTTGACATTTGAAGGCATTCAGCTTTTCATGCCCATTATGAAGAAATCAGAAACCACTGACAGTGAAATCTGTCCTCTACTTTGAAAGTTCTTGTTTTGAACTAATAACTGTTATGGTAATTAATATTTCCAGTGTGTGGAAAACATTCTTGGTTGTTGCTTTCTATTCTGTGTGGTATTTTGGGTCTGCTTGATTTTTTCCCACCCTCTCACTCCCAACATTTTTTTTCCCCATTCTGACTTATTACTATGTTTTTGATAGAGAAATGTCAGCAATTTTGATGAGGGAGTCCTATGTATCCTGTAACAATGAGCAGTCAGTAACTCGTGGATGTGTTTTTGTGCTGCAGACCAAAATCTACACCAACGGGACAGCCCAGTGCCAACGGAGTACAGTCAGAAGGTCTAGATTATGACAGATTGAAGCAGGTATGTGTATAATGCTTCAAAAAAGATTGCTGTGTAAGTTGGATATAAGAATTTGCAGCTGTCCAATACCAACTTTTAATTGTTTTGTTAGCCAGTTCCAAACTTAATGATTTAATGATTTACTAGTCTTTATTTTTGCCCAGGCATGTGTCAGTATTCTTAGGAGCTGGAGCTGTGTGGGATGGTGGCTTAGACAGTCCCATTAGTTTCTCAAAAAGTTCCTTCTTTTGCATTAGGCAGCACACACAGAATGATGTTGACATTATAGATGGAACTGGGAAATTCGTTTGCCTGGAAAACCTTTCCTTCTCTTCTCTGTACCCAAACAAGCAACAAGCCCTTGGGGCAGCTCTAGCAGAGCAAGTATCACCATGTTTTAATATCAAATGTGAGCACCTGTGGTCACTAGTTTGGTGGTGGAAGAACATCCAGAGATGTTGCCTTTTGTGTAGTTATCAAGGCCAAGAGCTGAGGAGTCCTGTGGGAGTTGTGGAGTTGCAGGTGAAGGATCTCCAAGTGGTGTTTGGATCAATGGGCCCATCCCCAAGTGGGGAGGGAGACTGGTGCAAGCTCCAGCTCAGTGGGTGGTTCTAGAGCCACTTATAGTTGCTTCTAGTACATGTCCCCACATAGTGGTTGGCTTTAGATTGGGTTATGGATCAGTTCTGGATGATTTCTGGATTGGGTTCTGGCTCCACAGGCAGTTCTAGAGTGCCTTCTGGCCTGGTGAGTGGTTCTGAAGGAGCTTAGAGGACAGGATGCACAAAACAGCAAGCAGGGACAGCACTTCACTCTATTGCTTTCATTCCCTCACATTCCACTGGGACTGGGACCTTGATACCTTGATTACTCTTTTTTCTTTTCTTTCTTTTTTTTTTTTCTCCCTTGGAATACTTCCTTGGCTTGTGGTGTTTCATTAGCTTCTTTCTTTGCATTTCACCTGTAGCAAAGCTCTCTTACTCTTATCCCTTTCCCTCTCATAAATTTCATGGGAATGGATTTGTGGGACTTCCAGGGATGGCTTTTTTCTTAATTGTACCCACACTTAATAATGTTCTAGGGATGCCTTAGGTTTTGAGGATTAACTTGGAAGCTGAGGGGTGGGTTATGTTTCAGAAGGGTCAAGGATTAAGGGGAAGGATTGTAGTAGGAGAATTCTGGATTTCTCTCCACAGATGTTTACAGGTGGCAAAACGAAATCTGTTTGCTAATCTCTTATTTATGCTGTGACACATTGCAGGACATTTTAGATGAAATGAGGAAGGAGTTAACGAAATTAAAGGAAGAACTCATTGATGGTAAGTATTGTTCTTTTCACTCCTGCTGCTCAGTTTTAGAGTAGCTGCAGCTGCTTTAAAATGTAAATACAATGTGTTGGCAGCCTGAGAGTGGTTTATTGGTAAAAGTGGCTTTCTTCTTAGTCTGGTGGCAAACCACTGGTGCCAGACCTGTTCCAACTGATGTGCTTCAGTGATTTCTCTCCTGGGGGCTTTCAGTAGAACATTTGACACCAAGTAGGATCTTTTAAGAGTGGTTGAAGTGACTCTGCATTTGAGTGATTTGAAGTTATGCTTAGTGTCATGTGGTGGTAGGTGGGTTATTTTGAAATAATCCAGAGCTTCTGAGGTATGTATTTCAAAACTAGTAATACAGAGTAGAACTGGGCTTCCAGCCTTCAGTCACCTCTTTGATCTGTAACATAAGAGTCAAAGAAAAGAATTCTCATGGTTTTCATTTTTATTTTAACAGAAGTTATTTTCCTGTGTACTCTTATTGAGAAAGCATAATCTTAAAGGTCCTCCTGTGAGGAATTAAACAGAACTCTCTGTATGATTTACTATCTTGGTGGGCCTTTTTTTTTTTTTTAATTGGCTTAATTGAATGTACCAAAATAAAATAGGGAGAGGGAAAAAAGTCATATTAATCTAATACCACTGCTGATAAAATACTGAATGTCATCAAGTGATGTAGAAATATCTGGCTGGTTTAGAACTACAGAGAATGAAGTGCTTTTCCCTGTATTTCTTTGTGCTGTGTTCTACTGTGGCCTTTCAGAACAGTGCAGTGCAAACAGGGCCCTGAGGCTGCTCTTAAACAAAGAAAATTAAAATAAATGAGCCCCCACATATGCTCATTGCTAATCCCAGCGGTGCTGGTTTGTCGCTAGGCAAGGCCACAGGCTTGCTGGAGGTGGAAACTTAAAATTAAGAATTTTAACATAAATTTTACAGGAAGAAAAAGGGTCAGGCCTGGTTGATAATGCCACTTGTCTGAAGCCATGTGGGGCTGCTGCCTCAGCTGTTGGTTATTCATGTTGTCAGAGCCTGCTTTGGGGGTCAGTTGTGTGCTCCAGCTTCCTGCCCTGACTCCATTTGATCTGCTAACTCTCTCTCTCTCTCTCTCTCTCTCTGCAGCTATCAGGCAGGAACTCAGCAAGTCCAATACTGCATAGAAAGACTCGTACTAAGCTGATGTGACTCTTTAACTTGATATAAAACTGACTACGTTTTGTGAGCTGTTAGAAGAAAACAGAGACAGACAGACACTTGGAAGGAGGGAGAAACAACCTATTCTGAAAAGCTTCAGACATCACTCTGGTGATAATGCTATTCCCCTCCTAGTTTGCAGCTTTTTTCTGACCTTTACAGCAGGGTGGAAAAGACTCTTAAAGTTACTGTAATGATTATGCAGAAATTCTTACATCTGTCAGACAAGATCACAGTGCTTTGAAGTCTACTCATGTCAAGATAAAATTGCACATGTTTCAGAATTTGTTGTTAGGACAAAAAAAAAAAAACAGGGAAAAGCTTGGGAAGGCTTTTCAGAGAGGTTTTCTTTATTAATGAAGGAGTTAGCAAGTTATACTGTTGTACTTCAAATGTATCTCAGGTTTGTCTTCCTATCATATCTGGTATTTCCATGAGTACTTTAAGAGATCAGATGTGTAGAGGTTCAGTTCACAAAACAAGGAACAATTAGAGACACGTGCTTTTAAGGGCAATATTTGTAAGTAAGGATGACCTAGATGGTGATGACATATCAAGATTTTGGAATTTTATGATAGGAAGCCTCTCTAGTTAGCCTTCATGCAATTTTCTAGGAAAATTAAAAAAAAAAAAAAGCAAATACAGTCCAGAGTTTAAAGATGTAGATGCCTTCCTACATTGTTACGATGCTTTACCAAATCTAAGACTTCTACATAATGCGAGTCAGCAGTCAAATGTAAATCATTAGTATGTTGTAGATTTACAGTAGATTTTGGGGCTTTTTTTAGATTTATGCATGTGGACATTTTGTAATGTAACACAACACAGCCAGCTTTTTAATTAAAAGAAAACTTGCATGTCACAGAGTAGCCTTTTCATTTGTAAGGCTTAATTTATGCCCAGAAAGATGTGGGAAGAGGGAGGGGGAAGGTGACACATTTTTATTACTTTCTACACTTTTTCTTCATCTTACATGCATGTGTAATAATGAGGAAAACATGACTTTTATCAGTAACCATGTTAATGGAACCAGGTACTTGATCCTTTTGTATCTTTTTTCAGTTTTCTATTTGAAATTCAGTAATACTTCCAATAATGGTTCTGAAACTCCCAGGTGAACCGAACTCGTTTCTCGGTGAGAGAAAAAACGTTGTAGGCATCTGACTTGCTGAGGATGCCCCCGTGTAAGTGCGCTGTCCTTCACCTTTTCACCATGACCCTCTGCTTCACTCTTTTCTGAGACTCCTTTTTTTGGTTGTTTAATGAAACAGAACAGCAGTAGTCACCTGAGAAAGATCAGGTCACAGTAAATGTCCCCTTCTCCTCCTAGTTCATCTGCCACCCTCCTTTCCAAAAAAAAAAAACTCAAAACCAACAAAAACCCCCTCTGCTCCAAGCGACACAAACCCTGAAAAACAGCAGTGATATGCCATTGGTTTTGCTCAACAATTTGAGAATAATTTTTTGGGGAGGTGGTACCTCTCTCTTTCCCAGCATTTTCAATCTTATGCGTGTAAATTTTTTACTTTTTAAATTTTGTTCCTTAATGTGGTAAAGTTCAGTGGGATAGAAATTCTGCAAATTGGCTCTGTAGTGCTTTGGGCAAAGAATATGGATCAAAATCTTCCCTTTTCCTTTGCACTGTCCATTTTTCCCAGCCGTGTTTGCTTTGGGATCTGTGCTGATCCAGAAGAAAAGTTTACTTAGAACTTGTGGAGAGATTTGCTTACAAATACCCACAGCTCCGTTCATGGCACAGATGCTTTCAGTAACAGAATGTCTTGAGTGCTGAACACCAAAGCAGAGCAGCACTTAACAGCTTTAGAAAGGCTTCAATAAGAAATTTTTCTCCCATTCAAACATTGACTGATTTTATAGTTTTAGATTGTAAGGGAAGATGACAGTGGAAATATTGCCTAACTCCATTTATTAATTTTTTTTTTAATTAAAGAGGAGAAACAACATCACTTTTCTGCATGCATTTATTGAAGGCATTAAAAAGAAAAAAATCCATAGTAAGCTTGTCAAGTACTGTTTTTCTCAAAACAAGAGGAGGCATTTTCATCTTTGTTGATGTAGCTTTTTGTTTTATACAGACTTTTTGAGCAGTAAGGATGTTTACCCTTGTCAGAAATCACGTTTGATTCGTTTCTAGGAGGGTTCAGGAGTTACATAGTGGAATAGCATGGATGGCTATAAGTGGTCCAAAATTAAAGGCTGAACTTCTAGATTGTGCAAGGAACTGGCTTATGCACTAAACGTTTTGTGCCTTGGTCTACAATTAACATGATTTCTGTTTAAAAGAAAAAGGAACAGATGTTGTCTTTTTGTGCTGCTTCTACATACATACTTTCTGTAATCCCAACCTGCAGAACTGGTTCTTTCCAGAAAATTGGATTGAATTAAAGATTACTGTAGACATTTCCTGACCTACTGACAGTTGCACCATTTCCAGAGATTTCAGTATTGAAAATGAACTGCAGAAGCTATGATTATTTTGCTTACTGGTGACTAAGTTCTTTAAAAACCATATTGTGGTGGTTCTGTGCTTTTGTACAATGGATGTCTTAAGCTGAGGGCAGTTTAAGGGATCCTTCCTAATGCCAGGAGGGCGTTGCTTTCCTCAACACTGTGATCTGACCTGTGATAAACCTGCACTATAGACAAGTGGCTACCAAGTCAACTGCAAACCAACTGAATGTAAAACCCTTAGTGCTGGTGCTGAAATCTCTTCAGACAGTCATAATGATTTCCAGTTCGTTGTTTTAAAGTTATCAAGTGTCAATCAAAGACTGAAGCTGTTCACTAATGAATGTTGACTTTTCATGCATTTAGGTTTACCTTCTTTTTAGTTTCTCAGTTCATTCTCTGCTATTTTTATCATATTGTGTCATTTTAAATTTCTTACATGCTAACGTTTTGTTTGAGCGAATGAAATAAAATTGCAATATATACACGTTGCCACCATTTATTTCTGGAACCTCACAGAAGACTCTCTGAGATTACTACTCAAACTCCCCAAATTTTTCATGTCTGTGATCATTCCGTATTCCTTGATTCCACCTTTCCTTTCTGTTTCTCCATCAGAAGATCCAATGAACATTTAACCTTAGAGTGAACAGTGAAGACTTAACCTTATAAAGAATGTAACTGCAGGGGCTGTGTGCATTCATGAATGGTAACTGTACATAAATTAAAATTAATTTCAGATGTATTATGTGATTTACATTCTCACATGGTATGTACACACTTTGGTCTCTGTATCCACAGAGAACATGGGAGGGAGAAGGAAAGACTGGGGGGGGAAATTGCAGTCAGTCTGACTTCTTCTCTTGCTGCTTTTATGTTCATGACTTATTTTCAATACTGGTAATAAAGCAAACCTACTATGGCAGATCAGTAGAGGCTTCAATACACTAAGGACAGTTCTGCTCTATTTGTCTTGCAGCAAAACACTGAGCAGAGCTGTTCAGATGTCCTTGACTTGGCATCCTGAAGCTGTACTTCACTGCTGCTGCTGTTTGGCAAACCTTGCTCCCTTAAAGAGTTGTTATGGTTTGGGGTTTTTAAATAAAATTATCACTAGATTCTAAAATGGTCTGCTCTTCTTGGGGCAGTGTTTAGGCAGCAAGTGTAAACATTTCTGATTTAAATATCTGAACAGTGTTACCAACTCTGTCCATTGGTGTCAAGAGATGGACAATGTCTGCTTTTTAAAGTTGTATATTAAAAGGCAGGGCAATTGTCTGTGGCTGGTCAAACTGGGGACTGTCATGGGCTCTTCTGAGAGTGTTTGATTGGGCTGAGTTCCAGTGATGAATGTTACCTGCCAGTGTCTTCTACATCTAGTCATACTAAGCTTGCAAAATCAAGAAGACTCCCTCAGTTTTCTCTAGGTGAACAAGATGGGAAGCAAGAAAAAGTTTGTCCAAACTGGCTTTTTACCAAAGACTTAATTCCTTTTGAGGCTGTAAATTTCCTTGATTCTGTAGGCTGTTGCTGGGCAGGAGGTGGTGGAGAGCAGGTACAAAGGGAAAAGTCGGTGATTTTGGAAGAACTGAGGCCAGCTCAAAGTTCTTGAAGAACAGTCTAAAGATCACTTAATTTTTCTTAGGGCGTGATTTTGGGAAATGAGGATTCTTTTACATGCTATCTGTGAGTCTTAAGGGAGAGAGAAGTAGTATGTTAAATCAATACTGTCACAACCTGTATCTACACATTCAGAAGAGTGTTTTAAAGTCAGCCTGTATGAGGGCCTAACAGGGATTAATATTTATTTTAAAACCTTGGAAATGGACACCTGTTGAAATTGATACATAAGGAGATATATTCAAGCCAGTCTAGGTTTATAATCTTAGTAAAAAAACATGTGCAATAGAAATTGGTGTAATTGTCCAAGATGTGGCAGAAATGGGTGTAGTAATGGATGTTGGGAAAGCTCAGGCAAACCTTGCAGTCAGACACAGCAGTGGCTGCAGGGTAGCTGGCAGTCAGCATCTTCCATTGCACAGGGCCTTCCTCGGGTGGTTGTTTGTCACAGTGAGGCTGGAAGTCAAAGGGCTTTGGAAATCACCTCCATTTTGTAACTGGATCCCAGCTGAACTCTGCCATTATATAAATGTGTTTTCTGACATTGATGGTTTAGAGTTTGGTGTCCTGGATCTCAGTGAATATTTATCTCCTGTCCTGCTGACAGACTGCTCAGTGGAGAAGATGTGGAGCAGCTACTGCGGCTGGGCTGTGTTGCTGCTCTGGCTGTGGCAGCTGCAAGGTGACATTTTCTCTGAGATGCATAATTTTGCCATCTTTGTCATTCAATGATGGGCACCACCTTCTCCTTTCCCAGCCTGTTTTAGAGCTGTTACCCGTGTGACATTTTCATTTCTCTGTGTGACTGCAGGTCTCTCCCTCAGCTGCTCAAGCACAGTAGAGTATGAAGGGATCTCCCATCATCTGATGTTTACCATCTTCATTGTAACTTTTTATCACAAACCAGCCGAAGTCCTCAGCTACTCCCTGAAGAGCTTCAATGCAGCAATAAAGTTGTCTGTGCTAATATGCTGTAAGTGTGCTGAACTAGCTTTCCTTGCAGAGTCTTTGGCAATTGTCCTGCTGATGCAGACAGAAAAAAATAGTGAGGAAGTTGGTACAGGAAGAGAAGGTGTAAGGGATTCTGGAAGTTCTCAGGCTCCCTGCAGGGGGGGATGCTGCTGGAATGGACGAGGCTGCAGCTTTTAAACTCACTCTGGATGCTGATGGAATCTGCAAATTGAGATAGACAGGAAGGGTGGCTTTCTGGGCAGTCTGAAGGCTGCTTGCCCATCATGGTAGGGCTAGGAAGTTTAAAAAAAAAACCAAAATTTCCTGTGTTGAAGGTAAATTTTCTGCTTCTTGACATTTTTTCCCCCAGTACTGTACTATGAAACCTGTTAGACCCTACAAAGCTTGGTAAGCCCTGTGATGCTGCAGAACCAGCCCCAGGAGCCCTCCTGAGGAAAAGGGAACTGCAGGCACACTCATAAATGCCTCCTGACTATGGATCTAGGGGTGTCTGTCACTGCCAGGAAGTCTTGTGGTTGGAGAAGTTGAGGAACAGAATTTTACGTGGCTCTTAGGCTGAGATCTTTCTCTCTGCCATGCCAGGCAAATTTTGCCTCAAATGTGAGTATCAAAAATGTGCTCAGTAATCTTTGCTCCACTAATGAGGAAAGCTCCCTCTGGCTCTCAGTCCCACAGGTTGACCCTGGAGTGTAGGACGTAGAGAGGGGTCCAAGGAATCCAGTGCTGGTGGAGTTGGTTCATCAAGGAGTTTATGGGGTAAGTGAAAAATCATTTCCCATGTTCAGAGTGAGCCATGACAGAAATGCAGCCAGAGCATTTGAATTCTCAGACGTGAGAACCTTTTTATATCCTACTCTTACTCTATATCTTATTAGTTTTATGGGAGTGAATGTCTGAGTCACAGAGCCAGTTTATGTGTTCCACCACCCAAAAGTGAGTTGGAGTTAGTGACTCAGAAAACTCAGTTTGGCTGTTATGTGACTTAATGGAGTGAGGAGGAGGTGACCACCACGCCCAGGAGCAGTGGGAGGCTGAGGAGTTCAGCCCTGTTGGACACTGGAAGTTCAGGGACATGGGAGGTGCAGTGCCTAATAAATGCTGTGTCCTCCGAGGGAGGGTGCACTCAGCCATGGATGCACAGCTTCAGGCTTTGTCTGATGATCAGGAGGCCTTAGCCCAGCAGGGAAAGGAAATCCAATGCTTGCCACCTTTAATCTGTTTTTTCACCCCAAAGTCTGTTCTTAGAGAGATGAGTGACACTCGGTGAAGTTGGAGATTGGATTATCTCCCTAACCTGGCAGGTCAGTGTGTGCTCGAGACATTTTTGGAGGCAGCATTGCTGAGTGAGGCTTTAAAATTCGCTTTGGTTGTTCTGTTTCATGGCGGGGAAAAGTCCTTCAGAGATTTAAATGCTCTTCTCAGGTACTCTGGAGTCAGGCGAGCTTTTGTGAAGCTGTGGTGACAAACTTACACCAAATCCTCACCAGGTCACGTGCCCACACAGATCTCAGAGGAAGAGGAACACACTGCATGCCAGTGACAGCTTTCAAGTAGTCTTTAAATAAATTACTTGAAAACAAATAAAAGCACTCTTTGATGACTTTTACAAAACAACTTGCAAGCTGAAAATGTTACAATTCTGCAATTTATTGGTTAACTTGGGGATGGAAAGGGAAAGTGCACCTTCAGGGGGAGTAGGTAGAGAAGTCCAGAGTCCACAGCACTGGTAGGCAAATGAGAAAACTTCAGAGGAGAGGGACTTTGACAGCCAAAAATGCAAATTCCTTCCTTGAAAATGAAGGCATAGAGGTGCAAAAGGCTTCAAGGATTGTGGCACATTTAGCACAGTCAAAACAATTAATGTTGATTGGAGCATCTGGGTTTTGTGAGTTCCCAAGCATCGTGTGTGAGGAAAGCCAGAGGTGAATAAGAGAAGGGGAATGAGCACTTCAGAATTACTGCAATTTCTTGCTGCATTACTTTTCACTTTTATGCTTTTATTTTTTCAGTAGAGGTGAACTCTGTAACCACAGTCATGCCTTTTACATATTGACTAGCATAAAGGGAGAGGAGTTCAGGTCTGAAGGCAGAGCCTGGCAGGGGCACAGCTTGGGGTCTGAGCACTGTGCAGGGTCCAGCACAGCCTGGCCCTGAAGCCCTGAGCACAGTCAGGAAATCTGGGCTTTTTCTTTGCGTAATAATTACATTTTATGTATCTGCTGAAGGACAGCTTCATTGCCATGAAGTCATTGCTCTTCCTCAGTGTCAGCCTGCAACTTTCAGAGCAAATAAGTCAATAAAAAGAGCAAACTTACCCTCTACCTTTACTCTAAAGGCAAAAGGTTTTCTGCTTTGCTTACTGCACCCAAATTGTGAAGGTTTCCCTGTATGCTTTCAGCAGCTGTGAATAAAAACATTTCACATCTTCAAGCCCTAAGTGTTCTGAGCATCTCCTGAAGTCAGTACTAGTTTGGGTGTTTTTCAGTCTGAAATGTTTCCAGACATCAGGTGTAATTGTCTTGTAGTTATACAATCTAGTAAATACTGCCCAGAATTTTTATGCATCTATGAGAAATATGTTAAGCAATAAAATATAACTTGAATTACAGGAAATGTCACCTTTTTTTTTTTTTTTTTACTGGTGATCTGCTGAATAGCTGGAATAGCTGAAATAGAGATGCTGGATAAATAAACAGCAATTACTGACAAGTAAGGTCTCCTTTTTGAGCAAGGAGCTGGATGGCATCTCCAGCTGGTGCAGTTTGAAGCTGGTATTGCAGGGGGATACAGCCATTGCAAGTGTTGAGGCAATTTGGAACGCTGCTACTGAGTTTCAGTAGCACTAAATTTGCTGCAGGTAAGGGAAACCCCTTTTTGGGGAGAAGTTTCTCACTAGAATTTTGGAAATGGCTACACATCTGCTTTAAAGAGAATGAAAATGAAAATGAAAATGCTCCCATTGCAAAGTAATCTCAGAGGGGGTTTTAATGTTATTGCCAAAGCTAATGCTCCCAGAGGAAAACTTCACTGAAGTGCTGCACAGATGCATCACAGCCAGATTGAGATTGTGTATTGCAAACTGTGACTTAGAAATAGACTTTTTGTATTGTGTGAAGTGCATATAGATTTCATGTTCCAGGTAATTTCAGTTTTTCCTCTTGAAAATATCTTTTGAAGCAGCTGAAGCATCACTGAACTGGTAATGGAGCTGTTTCCTTCCAGATCTGGAGAACAATTTCCACGAGGTGGTTTTTGTCTGAAAACAACTTCAGAAGAGGCTAGGGGTGACTGTTTAAATTGTTCATGGTCTTTTAAGGCTTAAATTCATCTTTAAAGGTCGACACATTGATTTGGACTCATGTTTTTCCTCCAGGCTTCCTAAATCTTCTCCCTCAGTATCCTCTCACTTGCCTGTTGAGAAGGTTCTCCTCAGCTCATGGCAGAGCCTGAGCTGTGTTGTGCATCACTTGTTTCTCTTGGGGTTTATTTCTCTCTCCATTAGTAGTAGTAGTATTTTCAATTATTAAACTTTTCTTAGCTCAACCTGTGAGTTTGGGTTTTTTTACATTTTTGTCCCGATTCTCCTCCCCATCCCACTGGGGGAGGAATGAGCAAGCAGCTGTGTGGTACTCAGTTGACATCTGAGGTTAAACCATGACACTTGGCCAAGGTGACTGGGGTTATTGGCTGTTGGACCAGCAGGAAAAATAGCTGGCAAGCCTCAGGACACAGCAGTACAAACACCCAAGTACTTCAGTAGCAAGGATACAACTTAAAATAAAATCCTATGAAATACCCCTCAAGAATGCTGTCTGGAGTGTTGCTCAGATGATTGTGTATTGAGAAACAAATAATTGCTGGGAAATCCCCCTGCAAAGGCAGCAGCAGGAGCTAATGGCAGGGTGGTTCCCCTCCAGATACAATGTCCAATATTGTGCTGTGTCATGGGAAAGGTGTAAAACAGCTGCAGCCAATGAAAAGAAAAAAAAGGTCTGTGGGAACCCAGGTATAAATTGTTATATGTGTGTGTGTGTTTTCACTCTACCAGCTTCAGGAAAAATACAATGGGCCCATTAGGAGGAAATGTTCCTGTGTATGAACCCAGTTCCCAAACACGTGAAATTTTGTTTAAAATGAAAATTGATTCCAAGGTCTCAGAATATAATGGGATTGATGAGATGGCAGTCTGTGTGGGATGCAGAGACAAAAGAATCACTGACAGTGTTGTGCCAAGACAGGTGTAAGGAAAATGTAATCCTTTTCTTACCAGAAATGATTTATATCCCTGTAGCTCCCCAGCCTCTCTGTCTTATGGTGTGCTTTCTATAGGTTCCAGAAATGAGTGGAGTTTCCCTGCATGATCCATCCATACCCACATTTCTGTTACATTTGTCCAAAGAAAATCCATGCAAGAGCACAAAGGGGATTGTGGCAACAGAGAGATTTTGATTAGAGGATCTGATCCTTTTGTTCTCATTCAAAACCAAAGCTTTGCTTATGTGAGGACTCCTTTTTAAAAGGAATTTTTCATACTCAGGTTAAATATTCCTAGCAAACTACACAGAGTAGTGTATTTCCACTCATTGCATTGCTATTTTCTTAGTCTACCAAAGCAATTTGATTCTTGATAGGCTTTTAATCTATAAATCTGAACTCTTACTCAAGCCCACAATTAACCACTTCCACTTTTTTCAAGTGCAAAAAGAATGCAGATGAGAGAACTTTATGTTTGTGGACAGCCAGACATACTCTGTGTGTTTAGTCTGCTTTGCCTCTGGCCCAAAATTTGTCTTGAGCATGTACAGATACCATTTTGTGATAAAAAGCATCTGTTAAAACATCAAGTGGTGATGGTAGGGCAGGCACCAGCAAACACCAACAGATGTTGGGGGAAAAGGAAAAATCTTCATCAGCTGCTTCAGTGCTGCCAGAAATGCAATTGGTGCACGTTATCAGTGGCTCAAGTGCATTCATTCTTCTGAGGGATTTTAATAAATGGTTCCTCTATTTCTTTCGTTTTGCTCCAGTGACTGAGTGGCTCTTGACCTCAGCCCTTGGTGTTACATTCAGGTAGAATTTTCTGAAGGGCAAAAGTAACAATCCTTCAAATAATCACCCAGTGAAAAATATGCATTTTACCTTCTAACACAAAGCTGACAGTGACACTGTTACATTTCTAAGGGGCTGACCCCAAAACCTGCTGCTAAAATTTCAAGAGAAAAGTAAAGAAAAGGAAATGTTTCTGTGGTTTGAGTTACTTCCTGCCATAAGGCAACATCTTTGTGTGCCACAAACACACAGTTAATCAAAGTTAGCAGAAAATTGTCTCGTGGGGAGCTTCTAACCCTGCCCACGTGTTCAGAATAGAGATGTACAGGTGGTACCATCCCATGGCCAGTGGAGTTTGAGGCTGGTAGGGAAAAAAGGCTTTGGGGAGTTGGTAAGGTGAGAGTTGTTGCAGATAGGAGCCTAGAAATATCATTTGCTCAGCTTAATGTTGGTGTTATTACACAGTGGGGTGTGTTGGGGGCTACACCTTGCTGCAGAGCAGATGCCATCTGCATCTACCTAAGAGTCTGCTCTATCCAGGGAGAGATGGAGGGGTGACTCAGCAGTGGTGCTGAGGAAGAGGAGACATCCTCTTTTCCTGTGTGTGACTGGAAGAAATCCAATCACAAGGAAAGGGAACAGGGAAAGGTCATGAGTGTTAATTGCCAGGGGTAGTGCTGGTAGCCCTAAAGGAAACCTACAGCTTCAGGAGAGACTGGCCCCATCTCAGTTTTCCCACCTTCCTTAGGTCTTCAACTCTAAACTGCCCAGCCTAGACAGCAGGCACAGCAGAGAAACAGCATCTCCAGAGGATGAAGGCTTCATCTCTCTCAGACTGTGGCTTGACAATAGGGGGCCTTATCTGCTCAAGAAGAGCCTTTTGGCTCTTTTTTCTCTCAATGAATTTGTCCCAGTTCCCTGACTGCTGTGCAGCTGGTGTTTTGGGTGCTATTGTAAGGAGGTTTCCATCATCCAACTTGAGATCAGTGAGATAATGAAGGAAAAGAGGCTCATTAAACAAGGAGTGGACTCCTGTGGATGCACCTGCAGAGAAATTCCCTTCTGAGAAACCCAGGAGCCTGGGGTAGAGTTCCCTTTTCTGCTGGGAGGTGAGTGCTTCTCTCCTGTGTCCTTCTCCACCCTTTTCAGAAGCTGGTAGGCTCCCTCAGTTCAGAGGATGTCCAGGAATTGTGTGGTCACCATGTTGTTTAAGGGTCCACCTTGTTCCTACTCTGCCTTCTAAGGAGAGCTATTGCAGGAGTGTTTTCTTGCCTTCCTGTGCCCTCCACCACTGTCCTCAGAAGCAGTGATCCCTTAATTATTGCTCTGCAGTTTGCAGGGCCCCCTCCACATCACCCAACCTTTATTACAGCACATGAGCCACCACACCTGATCTCCCACCCCCACCTCTGTAGCCACGAGTTTCATTTAAAAACAAAGCCAAGGTGCTGCAGCAGCTGAGGGAGGCCGGGATGTGATGATTCCTGCCTGGCTGCTGGAGTGAGCTGCTGCCTGGATAAGTCACAGGCCATCACTGCCAAGCCCCATGTGGTGTTTTGAGCTTTATCAAGGCGTCTCAGGCTGCTGAGCTGGCAGCAGACAGGAGTGTTCCTGCAGCTGGGCTTCTCCTGTCACTGAGTGTCTGTCTCCAGCGAATGTAGGCCAAGAAAAGCAGATGGGTTCTTCCACCACTCTCCCACTACCTCTTCAGGGACAGACATGTATTGTCCAGACAGTTTACTGGCAACGGTGCTGCTCTTTCCTACTCTGAGCAGTGTCAGGATGATCAGAGACCAAGCCTGACCAGGAAAATGCCCCAGTGGAGGTGGAGCCTGATCATCCCCAGACATGGCTGCTGGTGTCTGCTGATTGCTGGATTTGCATGCATGTGCCTGGCCAGGTTTCTTGTATCAAGAAGCAACAGTTCACTGTGAAACTTCAAAAAGAACCTAACAAAAGCCAAGCCCTTTCCTAGTCCCTTCCTTATGGAAAGAGCTGAGATACACAGTGTGACTCTTGGGATGTCCTGTGCAGGCCCAGGAGCTGGACTTGATGATCCTGATGGATCCCTTCCAACTCAGCTTATTCCATGTTCTGTTATATTTCAGGCTACTGAGCACCAGCAGGTCTCCAAGAATTCGGGCAGCACAGACTGCAGGCAGGAGCTCCAAGTGTGGCTGTTTCTCAAAGTTTCTGTCATGTTCAAACCAAGACACCCTCATTGTCCATCTGGCATCTGCCAGGGTGGGTTAAATGCAGTGACCAGCATCTGTCGTGTCCAGCCTCCCTGCTGTACCTTCACTCTTTGCCACACTGTGGTTTCTGCACCAAACCCAACAAAACTCAGTGCCCTGAGAAGGGAGACATTGATGCAGGACTTAGGGGGAATTTTTCCCATCACCAGCTCCCAATTTAACCAATTCTGGAAAGCTGCTGGGTAGATACCGTGACGGATCAAGTAACAAAAGGTCTTAATCTTGACTATTTTGTGCCTTTTACAACAAATTTTCTGCAGTGGCATTTGCTGGCAAGGTTAACAACTGCAGCGTTTGCAGTGATGTGATGCAGGGTGGGATGTCTGGGTGTTGGTGCAAGCACTAAAGAATGCTCTGTTGACCTATTTGAAATGCCATATCAAGGACATTTAAAGCTCTGAGTGAGCAGGCCTGACCTTACAGCTGACCTTGTTTTGAGATGAAGGTCAGATGAGGCCTGGGTTTGTTCCAGCTGGAATTTCCCTGCAATCCACTTCACAAGTTCGACTCTTTGCTTTAACTATCACGGAATAAACCCACTGATTCTTATTTACTTTAAGGATTTGCTTTCCCTGAATCAGTGTCAGTCCTAGAACAGCTCAGCCCAGCTGAAGTCACTTTTCTTTGATGTCTGTCACAGATGAAAAATGGCAGATGTGTTTCCCTAGTCAGGCTGGGTAGTTTCAATGTTTTTCACTGGGATAATGTCCAAGCAAGAAATATGTCCTAGGAAAGGAGCAGTGCAAGCAAGAGGAGGGACTGAAGAGTCCTGAGCACGTCTCCAGCTGTGTGAGTGTTTCCTGGCGCTCACCCAGATGTGTGCAGCCTCTCTGAGCTCAGCTTAAGTCACTGATGCCAATGTGTTAAAGAGAGAGCAGATGTTGTGCGAATCACACTCAAATTAAGATTGCTGTGAAAACCCATCAAACACTGTGCAAGTTTGGGGAATTGTCCTTCACCACTTGGGACAGACCTTGTTTTAAATGCTGAAAGAAGTGACTTTGGAGACAAATATTCAGTGATTTGAACTAAACAAGAAAAACTCTGCTTTATTCTCCCCCAAGGCTCCCCACCAGAAAAGATATGGAGTCATCTGAATCTCACACGTCACGTGAAAGAACACAGTGCCTGCTTTTAAAGCAGAAGGGAGTCACTGTTCTCAAGGTGATGTAAAAAGATGCATTTGATGCATTAAGTTCAGTTAACACACCTCTTTATATGTAAAATCACTGGTAAATGAAAAACAATTGTAATAAAAAGCTTAGAAGTCCCTGTAGCTCATTGTATTGTATAATTCAAAGCAGCACAGTCTGGTACTGCTGTCTTTGAAGACCCAAATTATAAGTTTGGTTTCAACCTGCATATTTTATCTAAAATGGCATTAAATGTATTTTAAATAGTAAGTAAGTATTATAGTAGTAAATAAGTAATTACAAAAAAAAGGGGGGGAAAAAAAGACAATCATCTGAAATATGTGTTTTTCCCCTGGGAAAATTTTAACTTGGCACAGCAGACATGCACAGATATTCTTTGGGTTCAGCGCTGCAGATGTCTATAGAAGATATCTACACATGTTTTATAATTATGTGGTGAAACACTAAATTAGCTAGATGGGTCTACTGCTGTACTGCAGAATAATTTTACAACTAAACATGCTGTTGGTGAGTAAGTCAAAGGCGTCATAACAATACTATTTACCTTTTTTCTGCAGAGTTTCAAGAGCCATTTGTACATGTAACTTATCCTGTACAGCAGGAAACGAGAGAGAAATGACGCAGCAAAGCACTGCTGGACCTTTGTGAAGCTTGCTGGGCACTGCAAACCAAATAGTTTTCGGTGTTATGTTTCAGAGCTGCAACAGCATACACCCAGCACAACTCAGACTCTTTTAATAGAGAGCAATTTGTGTCTGAGCAGTGTCTGAAGTTTTTATTAAGGCAACTCAACAGGGCCGATGCTCTGATACAGTGTGTTACACGCAGGGAACATTACAACAGGATCTGTTCGGGAACAGAATAACAAAAGGCATTAAGCAGCTTAACGCTGACCTAAATAATCCAATATATTCCTTTTTAAAAACCCTTGCCATGCCATCTGGGGTGTTGATTCCCGACAGATTACTGAAACTTCCTTTTGTGCTGCAGGGCGAGCGCGACTAGAGCGAAGGCAGCGGGCTGCGGCAGCTAACAGGAAACCATCGGAGGCACAGGGGACGGGCTCTGCCCGCGCTCTCATCGGCCACAGCACCAAAAAAAAACCCCAAAAAACCCGAGCAAAACCCCTGTCTGCTTGCCCCACACCTCTCAGGTGCCACCAGCTTGTCCTGGGGGCCAGCAGGGGCCGAATGCAGGTGGCGGCGCCGCAGCCAAGCTTCGTCCCGGGTGCCGGGCGTGGGCGGGCGCTCAGCGCGGCCCCGCGGTCTCGCTTCCCTCCGAGCGGGCTGAGCCGCGCCCCGTGCCCGGCTCCTCCTGCAAACTGCAGCCCTGAACTCTCGCTGAACCTCCAGGGCAGTTTCCGTATTCACCGACTCTCTTGCTTTTCAGTAGTAAAGTCCTCCTAGCTGATCCGGGTGCTGGGGAAAAGGCAGGAATTCCCGCAGCCTGGCAGCCCAAGGGGAGAAATGGATGGGGAGTCCTGGAGGTACAGCTGGTGACAGTACCTCAGATTAGCTGTGCCTTGGGTACGTGTCTTGTTTCTGGGAAGGTCCTGCCCTGGTCGTTGGAATTATAGGAATTTAAATACATGACATTGAAGTACGTGCTGCTCATTTTGGGAGAGGAAAGCGGCGGTAAATGAATTGACTACAGATGTACCTTCACCCAGAAGATCACAGGAATTATCCTGTGTTCCTTTTTTCTAAGGCAGGTACTTCTAGAACTGATGCTGCTCTGCTGCATTTTTGTCTAGAAGTATCCCATTCTGAATGGGATACAATAAAACCTGGCAGGCTTTGGGGTTTAGCATAAAATGCTGTTCTCACCCCAAAATCAAAACGCTACCAAGTGCAGCTGGCGAGGCCACAGGTGTAATGTCAAAGGGATGCTACTGCTTTTTCATTTATAACTTCCAGTATGTTAAAACTTTTAATATTCTGAAGACTGTCAATGCTTTAAAAATCTCTTATAAAATATATGTTTCAATAATCAAAATTTAAATCATCATTTGTCCCCTGAGTCTACGGTTTAATCAGAGTGATTCTTACATTTTTGCCTAGCAACACAAAAACGTTCTAGAGAAAAATTTATTCCTGAACGTTTTCAGAAATTTATATAAATTCATATTTTAAAATATTTCTAGTGCAGCTGAGGTCCGAAGTGATCAATTCCATACATGAAGAAGTGGGGGGTGTGTGTCTGTCGGTAGTCTGCATTGGAGCTCGCCCTGAATATAGCTGAGGTTGAACTTGAATTAAAAGATACACCAGTTTGATTCCTTCCTATCTGAGCTGATATTTCTGCTCCTTGAAGCATATTTCAATAACCCTCTTGTTATTTTCCCCCGAGTTCCTGTATGCTATTATTGTTCTTATCTATACATTCCCTTGATTATGGCACTGCCTGTCATCGCTGTCGCTGCTTCATAATGCCTGTAATTACTGCTCTGTGGGCTGCCAGCCCCGCTAATGAAGCAGCGCTGGCTGTCGGTGCTGCGGGAGGCGAGGGCTGCGTGCTCACCCTGCAGAACGCGCTTGGAGCTGCAGCGCGGCTGGGAAGAGCAATGTAGGTCACAGCGGTGTCGGGATCGCTTTGAGGGGGCAGCGATGGTGCCGGGGGGTTCTGCATCAGGTTCACAACAACTGATTCCCTTGGAGTCTCCTGGGCTTTCAAAAGGAGCAGATTCTTGTGTGTTTGTACCGTACCTTTTGATTTGTGCGACACCCGCAGCTTCTGCTGAGATCTGCTCCCTCAGGGTCGTCAAGGTTGGTGTTTTTATGGATTCTCTCCAGATAAAAATTCATCTGCTTGTTCAAAGCATGCTATTCTGAGCTGGATGCTGTTTACTGATGAAAGAGTGTGCCCAATTAGTTCCTGCAATTTGCCAGCCGAAGCAGCCTGGCCAGCTTTCTGCCCTATGTGGAAGCTGACAGTGAATCCAGTAAGCACAAGATGAATCCTTTCTGTGCTGCTCAGCATCCCCACGTGTGAATTAGCCTGTGTGCAATCAGTGAACCTCACAATGCTGAAACCACACATAAAAACTGGCACCTTCTATCACCACAGATTGAAATTACTCTTGAAATATGATAGAGAAATATTTCTGCATTTCAGGTCATTAAAATCATGTTGCAGAAGTACTATATGGTAAATAACACAGCAAATGCAGGCTTTGCTCATGGAGGCCTCTAAGCAGCATCAAGTATAGGTGTGGAAGGAAGAGACCATGAAAGAAGCATCAGGGCAAGACTTTATACTGTAAGTTATTTCCAAAAACAAGGGTGAGAAGGGAGAAAGAGCAGGGATGAGAAGTGCCTCAGCCTTGGTATTTTTTTTTGCATAGGCTGTCAAAGATCAACACCTCGTAAATAAGACTCGGTTTTACTTGGGTAAGCAGGGCATAAGCCCAAGAACAACATCTAAAGTAGGCCAGGATGAGGTCACAGCTGTGTGCAGGGGAAGACAGCACAAGCCCTTGCTCCCAAACACACCACACAGACACACACACTCTCTCAAAGGCTCCAAGCTTTGGAATTGAGCCCAAGGGTGCATCAGGAGACCACTGCAGGGTGTGTACCCTGGGCTATGCCTTGGTGGCAGCCAGGTCAAGCTGCTTTGTAAGGAAGTGCTGCCATTCACAGCCAATCAGTTCTCGGTGATCTGCCAGTGACAGAGGAAAGCACAGAGGAAAACGAAGAAACTCAAGCCTTTTGTTCAGTCCTACTTCTACAAAGCAGTGGATTCCACTTTCATTGAAAATAGAAAAAAAACCCTTGAATACAGTGAGACACCTTGCATCTAGCAAGTACTTTCTCCCCTTCCCAGGAGAAGGCAGGGCTGTTCGCCTTACTGCCGCTTTCCTCACAGATAATTAGCATGCTAATTGCGAGGTGTTTAACACACACCTAGTGTGAGAAGGCACAGCCTACACTGATTGCTTGGCTTTCCCCTGGTCTGATTGCAGCCTATCACGACAGAAACCACAGGTTCATGGTTCGTGTTTCAACGTGCAAGGCAGGATCTGGTAAATGGTCTCTTGTGCTCTGAGAGTGCTCTCTGGTTTTGTGTGTGAGGTAGCTGTGGACACGGGCCTTGCTGAGAAGTGTAATTTACCTTGAACTCTCTCGGTACTGCGTGGTTCTCTGTCAGACAGAGCTGATAATAATGCAAACCCCTGCCCACAGCCCTGATCTTTACAGGCTGGCTGCGTGCATACACATGTGAACTGCTGATTCACATGGATTTTTGATGAGGGGAGCAAATCCAAGAAAGAAGGGAACTCACTTGAACACCCTTGGGCAAACTGCTGCTTCGTGAGACCTGAAGGCTATTGCAGAATTTTGGAGTTGAACACAAAACCACTTGGAGAACATCTCTCATCTCGTGGTAGGCATTTGGAAAGAGCAAATTGTGTGGCCATTTTAATTCTGAGGGGTGTCCTTTAGTTAATAACGTATCAGTAACACTGGCACAGGGCAACTTTCTCAACTCATACCAGTGCTCCATCATCCGCTTGTTAGATGTATGCAACAAATAAATCCCATATTTCAGGTAGAACGTGGAAGTAGGTTTATCATGTGTCATTCCCCTGCCGGTCTGCCTCAAATTGTACTTGAGGTGTCTTTCAGATGGCTTCCTCAAAGAAGATATAAAAGAAATACATATATTGAGAGGGCAGTAGATACTAGCTCAAAAATCACATCATGCAGTCACCTAATTCTGCTTCTGCAGTCACTGCATTGTGTGGTTTTATCCAGTGATAAATATTCCCCCATGAGCTTTAGTAATGAAAGCTCTTTGAAGGGAGAGTTGCAGCAGCCACTGAAGCTGTTACAGATGGGATTTGCTGCTTACAAAGTCAATAGATAAAATGCAGAGGAAACTTTGTTTCCTGGAAAACAAAATTTATCAAGCTAGTGAAACAAAGCCTTTTTTTTTTTTTTTAGGTGAGAACAATTCCTGGGCTTGTCCACATATCAGAACAAGTAAACTGTGGTGCAAGAGTTGTTCTTCTGTCTTCTGACTCCATGAAAGCTTTTCCAAGGGGCTTCAGAAAGCACAGGAGAGGGAAGATCTGACTGTTGCAGCAGGAAGGTGGGTCCTCCCCTAAAACCGGTGACTGCCGGTTCAGAGCCATCAGTTTGGGCTTGCAGACTGCTCCCTTGTCCAGCAAAAACCCTGTAACAACCTGGTCCTGCAGGGGACTGCTGCTGCGAGGTGCAACTGCCAGTGAGCAGGGTAACTCGTGTGTGCCTTTTCCTTCCACGCTGTGAACATTGTGTGGGCTGTTCATCACTAAAACAAGCTGCCAGCCTGCAGCAGCCAGTGTCACCAAGTCACCAAAGCAGGCTTTCAGTACAGCCACAGAGACAGGTGAGGGGGCTGTTGGGATCTGCTCAGTGACGATCACAAACTACAGCAGTTGAAATATGTTCTCCAAAGGAACATGGAATTACAGTAATACCAGGGAGGCATGGGATAGACCACAGCCTTCATGTCCTGTTGGATATGGTTAATGCTCCCATGTTTCTTACCTGCACAGTACTCTAGCTTCCATCAATTTAGGTGGAGGTCTTATTCTCATTACCAAAACTAGATGATCCTTAATGATCTGTGTATTTGTTAATTTTACCCCTGCTATTTTAAAATTATTTTGTTCTGTATCCTATATACCAGAGAGCAAATACAGCCTCGATTAGACTGTGCAGACTAGACTGCAAGGGTACCGCAGCTGCAAATAAAGTAGCTTTGTTTTATGCAAAAGATGTCTAATTCATTATAGAGTTTCTCCCCTCTGCCTTGTCCCATTTTCCCCCTATCTATATGATCCTGCAGGAAACGAACCCCTGAGACAAAAAGGTGAAGCCCAGAGGCAGCTCACCATGACCTTGGTATCTGTGGTTTCTTTGAGAACATCTCTAAAAGCTATTTCTACTGAGAGGCAACAGCTTTCATTAGGGAAAAAAAAAAATTAAAAAGATCTCTTCTAAATTGTGAAGCTTCCAGGCACCGAATGGATGGTCCCAAATCCAAGCCCCTCAATACTTTAGGTTGGCAACAAGTCTGCATGGTTGTGGTGTCACTGCAGTAATGCTGCTCTGGGAAGGGCATAGCACTGCTTCTTCCCTCCCTGTGCCCCTGCTGTGCCATGCAGCCCAGCACTCACACCCTGAGCATGAAATTTAGGGAGCAGGAATGGTTGAGGGTTTGTTGTGCTCCTCGCATGGAGCTACACATATCTAGAGTATAACATAAAAGCTCAGCTCTGCTCCCGTGCTGCTAGCATAGATGTTAGGCAAGTTTGGCTGCTCTGTAATGGAATAATGAGAGGTGGGAAGAAATATGCAAAGAAGTAATGAAAGAAACAAAACAGATTAAAATCAGAAGCTTGAAGTGCTTTTTTCTTCTTTCTCTTTTCTTACCTTTTTCTTTCTTTTTTCCTCCTCCCTTTTTTTTTTTTTCTTTCTTTTTTTATCCCCTTTCTTTTCGTGTTTTGCTTCACGTTTCCACTGTGCCATGTTCTCAAACGGGGTAATTTGCAGGAGCTTAAGAGAAATTGCTGTGACAGGCAGCATGGCTGAAGACTGTAACTCAGAATTGCCCTCCCTGGAGCAGCTGCTCAGAATGCCAGTGGTACAATACTTTTCCCATCTGAGAAACAAAACAATAAGGCTCGAACACATTGCTCCTGGAAACACAGGCAGGCTTCTTACACATTGAATGTGCAGGAAGTATAAACTAGATTTTAAGAGGGTTGAGCAGATTTCAAGTAAAATGTACTTTCAGGAATTTCAGAGAAGGCTCATAGATGTCTTTACCATAAAAAAAAATATTTGTATCATAAAGTTTAAGAAGTGTTTATATTACATACATATATACATATAATGCATGGGGTTTTATATTATAAATTACATCATTCTGTATAACTGTATGTTTATAAATTCCATAGCAGTAATATATAGTGGATTATTTGCAATATATAGCCTATATAATGAGATAAATTTGCACTTAGAGGTTTCTTGCGTGTTTATAAACCTGTAAGCACTGATTTGTTTTAACTATGAAGTTATAGATGACTTCTCTCCAGTGTATGACTCCATTCCTCCCAGGCCCCTTGGGAGCTGTGACACTTTGCTTGTTTGCATGCACATGAAAAGCCATGGCAAAGCCAGAACAGCTCTACCATGCTAATAAAAATAAGGCAAAAGAAGGAGGATGAGAGGGCATAAATCACTAAAGATTGGCAGGGCTCTCATTTTGCAAAGGGAAGTCAGTGGAAATCTTGGTGCTGACTTACGGACAACTGGGGAGTGTGGAGGGAAGCAAAACAGAAACTGGGCTCCTTTTGGTCTTAAAAGTGCTGATTTTAACTCCTATCCAAGCTCCTGCAAGGAAAGGAAGGTTCAGACAAATACAATTAATGAGCAAAGCAACGGAATAAACACGAAGTGGCCAAACAGGTAATATTTCACATTTTTTTCAGTTTTCTGAGAGGCTATGTACAGTAACCAGGGATAGACTGCAGTGTGGAGAGAGATTTGATGCTCTGAAAAGAGGAAATTCCCCTTTCCGGGTGAAGGAAATGTGCTGCACCTCAGAAGGCTTGAGGAGTGTTTGGCAGCAGTGTGCAGGAAGAGGAAAGCCTCTCATTTTGAACTTGAAAGCAAAACTGGGTTTCAAGTGAACGGCAGAGTAGCAGCATCATTGGCAAAGTTTGCATTTTCAGTAACCTTCACAGTTCCTTCACTGAAATATAAATATTTAGGCAAGAAAGGCTATAGAAAAAGGCCTTTCCCTGAGGTTCTCCTTTGAAGTAATGGGAGAAGCCTCCACAGATTCTGTGCATTTATGAAACAGACCTTTTTTGAAGGGAGGGCTGCAGAGGAAAAGGGGAACTGTGAGCGATGCTGGATCAATAGCTGTCTACAAATTGGCTTTAGTGGTCTGAATATTATGGTGTTTCTGAGTGTTTTGCTACTCCAAGCCTATGTGAGCCACTGAGACTACTGAAAAACATATTTTCATGCCAACAGATGCTGATTTATGCACCAAAAAAACTCAAAACCCAAACAACTCTCCTTCAAACTTGAAAATACTGTAAAACCCCTGCTTTGGAGCAAGGCTTGAGGATGCAGTGATGATCTCCTGATTTCTGTTTAGCCTTGCCCGCTTCAGCCTGCAAAAGCAGCCCTGGCTTTTTTGGCCATCAGGAGCTGCTCTGCAATTCCACCTGGATTTTATCTTTTTCTCTCTCTTTCAGGTAAAAGCTCATGTGGTGTCTCAGTGCTGAAGTGGCCAGTGAAGATGGGATGGTTGCTGCACCTCCACAGAGCTTGAACTCAGCCAGTCCAGAGAATTGCTTTGCTGCCACCAGAGCTTCACCAAAGGCTGGTGCAGTGTTGGCAGAGGTTGTAACTGGGGGAAATGTGCTCTGAGAACTGTCATTACACGTAGCAGAGAGAAAGGGAACAGAGAAGTAACCAAGCAAGCCGGGTATCTTTTAGATTGTGGTGTGGTTTTCAGCCCCACTTGCCCAATTGCATTTGCACCACGTGCTCCTCGTGCCTCACCAGGGCTGTGTAAGACAAGTAACACCAGTGCTTTACAGGAATAATCCCTGAGCCATTCAACAGTGGATTTTTCTTCATGAGACAAGTGAGAAATAGGGTAAATAACTCCAGTGCAGCACAACATCAGGCACAGTTAAGATCTGCAGGTGCTCCAGCATGAGGACTTGGGCACCACCTCGGGCCTGGCTGTTACAGGAGGGATCCATCCAGACCAGGTCAGCCTGAGACATTTTGAAGGGAAAGCACGGTTTACAAGTAAAGGGTGTGAGTCTTGTTGCCTGTTGGCATAAATGCAAAGTACTTAGGAGCAGGAAGTGCCTTTGTTTTTCTGCAGGGGAGTGTGCTCAGGTCAGGTTATCACTGAGGTGCATTTCTGACTGGCAAAATAAGGGCTTGCTCCAGCAGCATGACTCTCCTACCTGGTAGGATTTCATGCAGTTCAGTATCAGGTACACAAAATCTTGCTTTTTGTATTTAACACTGCATTTAACAACACTGAATCTTAAACCAGCATCCTGCCACCTACTGCTCATGAAAATGCCAGATGTGGTGTGTGCACAGTGGTCTCATTTTAGACTCAAAAACCTCATCAAAGCTCTCTGGGACTGGTGGACTGGTCAGCTCTGCATAGGTTGGGAAAAATATACTGTGAGCCATCTGAATTGGCCTACTGGGACTTGGAGCCAATGTAACGATGTCTGTGGCACTGCCAGCTTTCTTGGAGAACAAAGTGGAGTTTCCTTTTGTGCACTGAACAAACAAACATTGTGTAGGAATTGGTCCTAACAGAAATCCTTATTTCTTTTTTAGATATCATAGTCACTTTTTTTTCAGAACACTGACCATTGGGAATGACTGTGACAGGTCTGTGAAACTCAAAAACTACAGAGGTACCCACGGCAGGAACAGACAACTACTGTAATAACACCAGGGATGCTTCTGCAGTTAAAATAAGGCATAGAGAGAACTGGCAGTCTGCCTAGTGCCAGAATTCATTATGAATTTGGTGTTTAGTATAGTTTAGGTTAGGAATCATCCTAATTATCCTTTCTCCTTTAATTAAATGAGAATTCTGCCATTAGGCTCTGCTTGCCCTAACTCATGTTTTGGGCTGAGCTTGTTGGGCCTGGTAAATGAGAACACCGGAGAGGAAAAGGGGAGAGAGACAAAGAGAAGACTCTGAAGTGTGCAGTTGTCTTTGCTGCTTATGTGTCTCCAGGTATTGTCTCACTGCAGGTTTTCACACTGACAATGTCTTTCAGCAATTCTGTTCCAGCTGTTGGATGCTCAGTGCTTAACCAAGAATTTGGACACAAATTTGTTGTTGTGCTATAAATGGTCCCCATATAAAGCCATCACCAGGGTATGCATAGGTAGACTGTAAATTGTAGGGAAGGAAGGTAAGAGAGATTTGTGGAGATGAGGGAGGTGTAGGCTTGTATACACAAATTCTGTCCTGAGGCATCTTGATTCATGCACTGAAACTGCTTCTAACAAAACTAAATTTATGTGGATATTTTTTGAAACAAGGATTTTAAATGTTAAGCATTGAACAATGCCTTGGATCACACATATAGTGAAGCCCTGCTCTAATACTTATCACTAATATTTCTGGAAATGCTGAACTTGATGCATGTATGGTAGTTTGGTTTTTAGAAATCTCTTCTAAAGAGTAAACATTGCACCTAAATCCATTTAAATCCGCCATCTTCATAAACCGCAGTGGATACATTAAGTACATGTATATACATCTTAACATGTTATTAGAAATACAGATGTTTAAGTTCAAAGAGTTAATTAATATTTAAATTACTATGTTTAAAAAAAAATAAACAGGACTAGTTGAACAGGTTTAATCAGAGAAGAAGACAATTTTATTGAGAGTAGATGTGCAGTGATACCAGCTCCTAAAGCCAAAATATGTGAGCTCATCGTTTGCTAGATGTGTTGAGCTGATTTCTTCATTTATCACTTCTGGTTTAGGCCTGCATGTTTGGAGTAATTAGGGGTTTTTTTCTAGAATAAGATGAGAAGTGGAACAACAGCAGTAGCACCAAATACTAGAGACAGAGTATGAATGCCATGTTAAATAAAATAATATTTTTGGTGTCTATACTCTGGTAAGAATTTTATCATCTATTCTTTATATCCCAGGGTTATAAATATTTGTAACAAATATGTGTCCAAATTTACCCTACTTATTTTCCTTAAATATACCCCCATGCTGCAGTGAATTTTTAACACAATTTAGAAAACTGGAGGTGAGTGCAATATTGTGCCTTGATGCAAGGCCTTGTTTGCCACTGGCCCACTCTTCTCCTGATCCCTGCCTGGCTGTGTCCCATAGCTCCAATGCTTGTTCACTCCAGACCAGCAGCCTCTTCAGCCTGTTTTACAAAGAAATAAATATTTAAAATACTGTAAATGTTCATTTCATCTGCTGCAGGGAGCTGTGCACACTGCCAGCCATGAGTGTAAAAATCATGCATTGGTTGCAAAAAGAAGGCTGGAAAGTTAATGTTTTGTTCATTATTTATATATATATACATATATATTTATCTGTATTACATATACATACACACATACATGTATACTTGTTTGTGTTGATCCTTCAAAGTCTTTGGGCTCTGTCTGTTCTGCATTTGCCACGTGTTCCACTTGTTTCTTTTTCCTCAGGTACCAGAGTGCCTTGTGATTTCGGGATGTAACATCGTTGATGTGCCAGAAGTGGGGAGTGAGGCCATGCTTCTCCCTTCATGCAGGGCAGGTTGTCACATAAGAACCAGGGGAAGGTATGTTCTGTCCCTCCCATCCTGTGGCCATCCCTGCAGAAGCCACTCTGCTCTGTAACCTCTTTCTGAAGACTGAGGATACAGGTTGAAAAGCCAGAAGCCTTCTGGGAAACTGCCTGTGAGTCAGCGAGCTCCCAGGGGATGAATGTGGCTTTTCTTTGTATTCTGAATAAACCATTTAAAATTTAAAGTTTTCTATCTTTCTCTGGAATTAAAGCCAGTTTCTCTTTAAACATTTACAACTCTTTCAAGCACATACCTTTTCCACATAGAAATATGTCTGTCATGCAAATGCTTGGAAATCCTGTAGTCTGTGTTTTCCATAAGCCTTCAGAAACTCCTCTGTTCCAAGGGCTTTCTGCTGGAGTAATTAAACAGCTGTGCTGCAGAAATGGCAAGGTAAGCAGCCCAGCAGAAGGTACAGTAGCCAAAACTCTTATCTCAAGACCCATTTCTTGGAGAATTGCATCAACTTCCCTTAGTCAATAACGAGTCTTATTTATAAATTCACATACAATACAGAAAGGAAACTTGTTGCACTGTTGTGGAGATCAAAGTTTCAACGTGCTTTTTTTTCTCCTCCTGTTTAGAGAACTGGAGCCAGTTTGCATCTATCTGTGTCCCTCTTCTTATTGCTGAGCCCAGCATGGTTGATAGCCTTGAGTATTTTTTTAAAGCTGTTTCTAAAGATAAACATTTTGCAAAACTTCCCAGAATGCAAGTGTTCAACTTCATTTGCCCAGAGCAGCACTGTTTGTTAGCAGGCAGCTCCTCTACAGGTGCGTTGAAGTTCCAAATCTATACATCATAAATGGATATCTAATGAGAAACTTTTTCCATGGTCAAGGGTGGAATCCCTGTCTTGTTGAGGTCTGTGCAAACAAAACCTTTATTGATTTAGCTAGGTAACATTCACAAGTTAATCCCAAATCTCCTATACCTTTATTATGAACCATTCTACCATTGAAAAAATATGAACAAAAGTACATATATGCCAATAAAAACAATCCCCAAAGTGCCTGAGCACACAACATTCATATATGAATATATATGAATACATATATATGTATATATATGGGTTGTTTAACAGACTAAAAACCACCACCTTACTATGAGTCTTAAGGGTGTTTTCCTCCACTGAAGCAAAGGCCTAATCAGGAGAGGAAACAGAAGCTTATTACCCCACCCACCCCTGTAGCCTCTGCTAAAGCCATTTATCATAATGTTTCTCAACCTTCTTGTGTTGGCAGCTTTAAGTTTTTGCAACTTTTTTTTGGGTTCAGGGGTGATTATGGTGGTGCTGGGGTGATGACTGGACTAGAGGATCTTGAAGGTCTCTTCCAACCTTGATGATTCTGAGATTCTCATTAAAATGAAAGCCTAGGGAATTATTTTCTTAGTTTTACATTGCAGGATTGAGATGCTTTATGTAGATCTTGGCAAATTTCAGACCTGTCTCACAGCAGATCATTTTGATGATGGTGATGCTGATCGGATTTCACACTTGTCCCATTTAATAGTTGTCCTGTGATGGTCCCACAAATATTTATGAAATAATCTCTCAAATGTATACCAGTTATCACTGGCAGAATGGCAACAAACAGTTCTTAGTGGCCCAAGAGGTTTCTAATCCAAATTCAGTAAACAATCTCAAACCCAAACCATTTCTTTGAAGGCAAGTTTATTCTCTAAACAAGACTTCAACTGAAACCCTTCATATTTAACCATATTAATTGTAGGCCTCTGCTGCCAACAAAACACAGCAGGCTCATGCCAAGTAATAGCTGCTGTAATTCAGACTGAACTGCTGAAAACAGCTCTTAACATTATAGTTGTCTACTGTGCAATAATAAATAAAGCAGAAATCTTAGCTGAAACCAAAATATTCATTATCCGGAGTCAGAAATCAAGCTTCACTTGCACTTTTTTGTGTAGTAAATTACCAAATGTCTCTCAGATAAAGCTGATTGCCTTAACACAACTACAAAACAAATTTATTCTCTCTGCATTTATAAAAATCTATGCCTACACACGACTCTGGTCTGACTGAGTAACTTTTAAACTTCTTTAGATATCTTTTACTGCATCATGTACCAAAAAATACAATGAATGCATGACAAACTACAACTGGACCTCAGTGGTACAAAAATAGGGGAGATACAAAATGCGATTTTAAAAGAATTGTTTGCGAAAATTAAAAAATCAAGGGTAAATAAGAAAAAATAAATAGTAAAATATGTATTTTTTAATAATTCACCCAGGAAGTCCCATTTCCTGCAATTGCTTAGAGGAAAAAAGCTTGCCATACTCTTAATTCAAACATTACAGTTAGAAACTTAAACCCCAATACAAACAAACCATCAACAACAAAACCCAACTCCCAAATATAACAATTAAGTATCATACAAGTTAAGATCTTGGCTACCATGGGGCCTGTTTACGTCTGTTCATTTTTGGCTGTGGATTTTGGTTTTCTTTTTTCTCTTTTTTTTTTTTTTTTTTTTTTTAATTTTATGGTGATGTTGCTGTTGTTTCCGGGTTCTTTTTTACCTGAGATTTTTGCTGTGTCTGCATGGCCCTGGCAGTTTTCTCTATGGGACAATGATGATCTTGTTTTTAGGGAATTTTCCTTCATGGAGGAAGCTTTATTAGGACAGAGTATCACTTGTTAGCCAAATTTAGAAAATTTGGGCGGTCCATAAAGAGTGTATGAACACAAACATGTCTGTATTCTACTCTTAAAGCACTTCACCCCTTTTAAGATCTCAGCACTGGAAACCATTTATTTGAACACTAAACCTCAACGTTAAGGACGATTTGTTAACTTTTTCACAACTCATTTTGCTTCTGCCTGCTCAAGTATTGCTTAGACTTCCTGATTACAAAATCTGGCCAGGAACTCAAGTGGCCTTTCTGGAAAAGTTTCCCCAAAAGTACGGGGGTAACCACACGACAGGCTGCTGCTTTTTATCTCCCTTAAAATTTTTTTCTTTTGGAGAGAATGGGTGTGCTTTTTCTGCGCTTCTATTACCGTATTTTTACCACACTTTAGCTTTGTTGGGTGCTTGAGGTGCAGGGCTGGAGGGAGCCACAGCCTCTTGTTCTGTCGGTGCAGGAGCGCCTGTGGTCTCACCGCCTCAAAAGCCGCCTCTGCTTTTTTGCCCGTTTTTATTTTTCTTTTGGAGAGAGTCGGGTGTTTTCAGTGCGTTATTATCGCATTTTTACCACATTTTGGCTTTGTTTGGTGCTGGAGGAAGCACAGCCTGTTCGGTCAGTGTAGCACTCACTGCCTCGGCACCTCCGCTTTTTTGCCCTTTTTTATTTTTCTTTTATCAGCGAGAGGGGATGTTGTTTTCCGCATTTTTACCACATTTTTGTCACTTTTGAGTGCTGGAGGGAACACAGGTTGTTGTCCGGCCAGTGTAGGAGTACTCGCGATCTCGCCGACCCCACAGCCGCCTTCGGCGCCTCGAGCGCTCCGTAAACAAAACCCTCGGTTTTGTTTACCACGGGCGGCGGGGCCTGGGTGGCGCAGGCGGTCTGGGCCTGCCCCCATCGCCACGACAGCGACCTTTCCGCCCCGCTCTCGCCCCGCGGCCGTCCCCGCCCGCCATCGCCCTCCAGGAGGGCCGCCGGGGGGAGCCGAGCGCGCCCCCTCTCCCCTCACGCCGGGGCGGGGCCGGGCGCGCGGCGCGGGGCGGGGAGGGCGGACCGCGCCATCGCCGGGGCAGCCAATGGCGCGCCGCCACCCCGCGATTCAAACGGCGCGTCCCGGCCAAGGGGCGCGGTTGGCGGGCGGGAGAGGGGGCGGGGCCGTGCGCGCGGCCGTAACCGTCGCTCGGCGGGGCGGTTGTTTCCCCCTCAGCGGAGAGCGCCGCGCGCTCGGGCCCCGCTCCCGCCGCTCCGCGGAACCGCCTCCGGCCCGGCCCGGTGCGGGCGGGCTCCAGGTAACGGGAATGGCGGCGCGCTCGGGCCGGGATACTCCCACCTCCCACCCCTTCCCCTCCCCCCAGCTTTTCCTTGGAGGCTTTCCCGGCGGGAAGCGCTCCGGCCGATCGGCGCGGCCGCGCTCGGGCCTCGCTCCCAGCGGGCGGACGGGCGGCGTGGGCCCCTCGCCTGAGGCGCCGGAGGTGGCGGGGCCGAGCGCCGCCGCTTTGTTCGGCTCCGCCGCGCCGGGCTCCGAGCGG